>CAWUFW010004329.1:1200000-1571431 GCA_963921515.1 Calotriton arnoldi
CGGCCCGCTCCCCCCACTCTCCAGGCCCGGTATTGCCTCGGGGCTCGCTCTGCCTCATCGGGGGTGTAGCGCAATTCCGTCGATGGTCCGCACACCACTGCCTGTGCGCGCAGGCACTCGCAAGCTTCAGCCCGGTGACGCGCTATGGCCTACGGCCGCTTGTCCCGCGGCTCGGCGTCACAGGAGCAAGAGGCGCGTTCCTCCGGGGCCTGCGTCGCTTGTAAAAAACAGCTGTTCCACTGTTGTCTGTGTTCGCCCTCTATGCAGTGTTCTCAGCATCATCACACGACCTTATTCATTGATTTGTAGCAAGTTTAACAACGAAAATGTCAAAATACTGCGTTGCTGTAAATTGTAGAAATCAATGTAAATCTAAATATCTTGATGCACAGGGGAGGTCATCACCTTTCATAGATAAGTTCCAACACTTTTAGCATCATTTAACGTTATGTCTGTGTTTTCGCCTGTGTCATCCAGAACGAGTTAGTAGAGGGAAGCAAGAGACCTATTGGCTATGCCAATGCTTGTTCTGTGTTGCTTCCTACTGGAATTAACATCGGAAATTAACATTTTGAAACCCCTCTTTTTCTTGGCTCCTGCTTCATGGATCACCCTGAAAAATTACAGAAAGGAACTCAGATGGGTGAACTTTTGTTGTGGAAATGTTTGCATATTTGTCGTACAGCACCAACGTTTATTAGTGAAACAAAAAATTATCTTACTATGGAAAACCTAACCTAATTATAGCTACACAGTGGACACTGTGCACAGTGGAGGGTTGGCCCTTCCTTGGGGTGCTTGGCTCAGGGCCTAACCGGAGAAATCATCATGATGGCATTTGAGGTGTCATCAGTGGTGTCATCAATGATGTAACATGTCATGAGTGATGTTATAAGTGAGGTCATAAGGTTATGTGAAGTTATAAGCAGCACATGGCAGGGCTCAAGATATAGTTAGGTCAGTAAACAATAGCTGGTGAATTTCACTGATTTTTAAAATTTTAGATGTTATCTCATTTCAGCACTTAATTATAACAA
This sequence comes from Calotriton arnoldi, assembly GCA_963921515.1. Classification (NCBI taxonomy): domain Eukaryota; kingdom Metazoa; phylum Chordata; class Amphibia; order Caudata; family Salamandridae; genus Calotriton; species Calotriton arnoldi. Next base: position 1,201,038 of record CAWUFW010004329.1, read on the forward strand.
CACTTTAGCCTTTGTTTTATGTATATATAGTACATATGTGACCTATGGCCTATCACTTATCACTTATTGCTACTTATTACCTATAATCTGTAACCCCAGAAATCTAATATTATTAAGTGTTTTGTAAACAAATGCTCTTTTTACTGTTTCTGTATCACAGCCTTCTTAGAGAGTCAAACGAAAATGAATACTATCATGCTAGGCCAGTGACGCCATTTGAGTGCATACTTCCCAAAAGCACATCCTCAGATGAAAAGCAAAGGCAATGTTTAACATGATCTTCACCATGGAGAATTACTGCAAAAGCACATGCTATTCTGTCAAGGGGCAGAGGGGCATATTCTCAAGAACGTGCGATAATCATCGCCAAAATAGGTTAACGCAATGTTTCATATCGCCGTCTATCGCAGGAAAATAACTCTGTGTGAACGTCGTATTCACAACACGGCGGTAACATGCGATAGTCTCCCGATAACGCGTCAAATGTCCTCGATAAAATTACCTGGACGGCGATAAAAATCTAAACCCGAACGTGAAAAAAGTTGCGATGTGCCCAACTGCGATAAAAAATTCCGCGATAAGCAGCGCCAGGCCTGCAAGTCACACAAGTCAGGCGGGCAAAATCACTATAAAAGCAGCAACCAAAAACACAACCAAGACACAAACAACTGCAAAGCACCATGGAGGTAGCTGGAGCAATCACAGAGGACAACCAGAACCCCACAAGCCCCACGGAGGACCATCCTGGGACCATCATTGGGGAGATGGTGGCAGGAGTTGGGGGACCGGACACTGCACAACATGACCTGAGCCAACAGCAACAGGGTGAGTAACGACCAGGGACTGGGGAAATGGGGGGAGATGGGCACAATGGCACACATGCCCAATTAAGTATAGCACAGTGCACACCCACAATGACTATGGATCATGTCCCTGAGCCCCTTGGCACGCTGCAGCACACCTATAAACAGCAAGTATGCCCCCGTCGACTATGTGCCCAGAGGGGGCCCTTCCCACACATCATCAATCTCCCAAACAACCCATGCACATGTGCCAAACCCAGCAAAGCGGTGTGTCTGTGGGCCACACTGACAATGCAAGTGACACTGCATGACGAATGGCATGGCTGCAGTCAATATACCATGACATGTTGTACGCCACGACACTGAGGTGGCTTAGTGTGGACCACATCCGTAAAGGAGCAGGTCACACTGACACATCTACGTGCACAAACAACCCCTGACGTCAACAACACATCTACGGACAAACCATGCCCCAGAGTCACAACTCCCACCAAGAGCCAAATTCACCCAAGTATGCAACATCTCAGCACTGTATAAGCACAGAAGTCAAAGGCACACCGCCTGAAAGGGACAAGGGGCAGCAAAATCAGTGCTGCAGGGGTGACTCTCCCAAAATGCAGCACACACACATAACATTCAGAGCACATCAACATTGACAACAATGTGGTACAAACTGCAACATTTACACAACAGAACAGAGGACACAACTGCTGCCGCTTGTGTGTAGAAAATGGCCATTCGCATGTGGTATAGCAGGGAACTGAGAGATGAGAATGTACAAGTACAACCTCACATCCCTGATGGTGTAGAAATGTCAACTGTCTAGCATCAAATTGGCATCTCCTCACAAACAGTCACAATGTACATTGTCATGCAGTCTGACAGTAAACTTGTAAAATGCGTCAACATACATGTGAACACACTGTCAATTTGCATCTCCCCTTCACATTGCAGAGGGAGAATCAACACCTCCTGCAGAGCAGACCCAACAACACAGCACTGATGATGAAGAGGACCTCCCCAACATCTACACCGACGCCCTCCAACAGCTCATGGACAGCTCCGGCACCCCACCTCCAGGAGCAGGGCAGCCCAGCTGCATCGATGAGACCCCACCCCCTGCACAGACCACACAGCAGGAAGCACCCACCACCACGGCGGTCCCAGGACCCCCACGACCAACACATGGCATTCCAACGCCATGTGTTACGGTGCCAGGAGAAGCTGGCTGACCAGCTGCGGGTGGGGTTCGACCTCATGGCAGCCAAACTAGATGCCATACGTGGGTGTCTAAGTCCCATCAGGGACCACTTACAGTCCCTAACGGACATCCACTGTCCGCTCCATGCTCTCCAACAATCCATGGCTGACATCGCTGGAGTCATGACTCTGAGCCAAGAACAACTGTCTAGTCAGAGTGGCTTCAGCGATGTCAGCCGGGAGTTGGGACACATAAGGAGTATGATGGAGAGCTTGGAGCGGATGCAGGCGGAAAGAATGTTTGCCACGGCTGCACACCAGCCAGATGTAGCTGTGACCTTCCATGCCCTGCAGATCCTCGTCATGGCATTGCCACCACAAGGCCTGGCGCGGATGTATGCTGCTGCTACTACTCCATCCACATCTCCGCCCCCTGAAGTGTCAGTGCCACACAGTGCGGCAGACATTCCACCTCCGGCCCCTGATGTGTCACTGCCACACAGTGATGCAGACTATACACCACCCCCACATGTGAGGCACCTGACACATCAGAGGACGAAGATGCGGATGATTCTGCCTTAGTGGTAAGAAGGAAGCGGTAGCATTGATCTCCGCCATTTGACCTGTTTCTGCTTGGTTCTGCCCTCTGCATCATCACCTTCCACTGTCCCCCTATACACTCTGCGACACTCACCTTGTTCCTCGACATGGACTGCCATATTCTGTTTGGTTACCAATGACACAGCAATCAGACTGCGGACTGAACTCTTCCTCTTCCGATGAACTTGTCATTCCCTAAAGGACTCTGGCTGGCCCTCCACGGGGCAACAATGTAAAGTGGGGTTTGCATGGCCCTGTACTGCTCCAGCTTCAACACTCCACTGAATGTGAATACAACATTCAAATTCACACAGATGTGTCATGTCTATGTTCAATCAAGTATGAAAGTATGGAAGAATGTAGGGGCAGTGATTCCCCCTCACGTCCATGTTGCTAATGTTGTGGGACTTAAGTCACAGGGTGCAACTCTCTGCATATTTGACCCCAAAAGATGCCCTGTTGTCTTTTCTTGGTCACAAATGACCGCCTTTATGTCATGAATTTGGACACATGTGATACGCTGCTGAGTGGGATTACGTACCATCTATGACAACCTGACATGGCATTTTGAATTTGTGACACCCTAAACAGCCTCTCCGTACAGAGGTGACACACCCACCATCTAATTGCCATTTGTGAGATTGTTAGCACTAAATGTTGCACTTACACTTGTCAGAGTGATGTGCTTATGCAGAGGAGTGACATGCACACAGGGAATGTGTGTTGGAATGAATGTATTTGCACATGCTGTGCCTGTGGACATTTTGTCCTGTCCCATGATTGCTAAGGACAGTCACAATGTGACATGCTCATGTGAAGAAATTGTTAATGAATGTCTATTCCTGCTGCAGCTGCACTGGGGTGTGGTCCACCTGCCTCATCTTCCTCATCATCGTCCGGTGCATCTGGCACTTGGATCCATGGGGCATTGGTGCGTACACATATGTTGTGCAACACACAAAATGCAATGATAATCTTGCACACCATTTCCGGGCTGTACAGGAGTCTTCCACCTGTGATGTCCAGGCACCTGAAACGTGACTTTAACACGCCAAATGAGCGCTCCACAATGCCCCTGGTGCGTTTGTGGGCCGTATTGTACTGCCTCTGGGCCTGGGTGTCCGTGTCTCGGAGGGGTGTCATCATCCACGGGCAGAGTGCATATCCTTGATCACCTGTGACAGGGGAGAGAGATATGTGTCAATCGGTGGTTCTGCATTCTGTGTTGGCAGGCTTATCAGTTTAGTGGTGTGTGATGTGTGCGGCTTTGGGATTCATGTTTGACATGTGTTGCTTGTGGCAAATGAGCGTCATCCATGTGTATTACGTTGCCTCACAGCTGCTCGACCCTCCCCCGAGCCTATTTACTTATGTGCGCTGCGCGGTTGCATCACTTGCACTCCTAAGATACGCCATTGTCATGACTTCCTGCGCATGTCCACAAGCCTGACAACGACACTGTGATATTGGCCATTGAAGGTGGTCGGCCACGTGTGTGTAGGTCTATGGTCAGGATATGGCAGACACAGAGACACACACAGTATTTACTTTGGTGGCCATCCCGGAAGTGAACCACACCCAGAGCCCGGGGCTATTTATTCCCACTCCTACGCTGGACTGGCGTACGCTGGCCCAGCCCACTCCGCTTACACTTACAGGGGACGACGACATAGCTACATGTCCAAGGTCTTCCCCACTGCCTGAGGTGACATGGTTGCGTCCACTGTCAACAACACTACAAACACCAGCAGTATATGTCCACATGGACATGTCTGTGCTCTGCATACAGAAGTCTGTCCAGCACATCACCACCACACTTGGCATTGTGTACATTCTTATTCATGGGTCACTTGCCTCCTTCGTACAGACTTGGTTCCCACCTCTCCCCACATTCTGCAATTGTGTGGCAGAGGTGCCATGACGTGGATGGTTTGTCTACATGGCTGGCCACAGTTACCACAGTTACTTGTGTTGTCGTGTCTAGTAGGTGGGCATGTTGTTTGGCATGTTGTATGTGATTTTGTAACATATGCATTCCCACAGTTGTGAGTTGCATGATTGTGGAGTTGAGTTGTGTGGTGTGTTCATTTGGTACTTACCAACGAGCAGTGCATTTCCATAGGTGCCATCCTGGAAGCGCTGGTTGATGATGGACTGTCGGAAGATGTAGGAATCATGCACACTGCCTGGGTAGTTGGTGACGACGTTGGTGAAGAGTCCCCGGTGGTCCACTATTGCCTGCACATTGATGGAATGTGTGTGCTTTCTGTTGCGGTAATTGTGTGCAGTGTCGGCAGGGGGCACAAGTAGGACATGTGTGCAGTCAATTGCCCCCAACACGTGCGGGAAGCCAGCTATGGCGTAGAAGCCTTGCTCGGTCTCCAGCTGTTCCTGCGCAGTATGGGGGAAGTGAAGGTGCGGGGGTACCAAGCTGATGATGGCATCCAAGACAGGTGCGAGGAACTTTGATAGGGCTGGCTGTGAGACTCCTCCGACTCTGGCAGTTGTTGGTTGGAAGGTACCAGAGGCCAACAGGTGCAGCACAGCCAGCAGCTTTGTCTGCGGAGGGATGTTGGTTGTCCGCTGTGTTGGTACCGTCAGCCTGTGGGCAATGTGGGTCAGGATGCGGAGGATGGTTGTCCTTTTGAGCCTGTAGTGGGCAATGACATCCTCTGGCGTTAAGTCTGTGAGGCAGGTGTGTTTTCGGAAGGTCCGCTGTCTTGTTCTGCGCTGCCTCTGTGGTAGTCCGGGTGGGGGTGATCCGGGGGGGCGGGGCCTAGGGGTGGTGGCGGTGGGTGTTGTGGCCCTCTTGGGTCTCCGAGCTGCATGATCAGTAGCTCCATGACATGTGTTGGTCTTCAGATGTGGCTCTGGGCTGGGCTCCCTTTTATACTGCAGGTTGTCGTCCTGCTTAACACCAGTGGTAGGCAGGTGTTAAATGCCTGCTGCTAACGCGCCTTATCGCCTGTTTTGGGATCGCATTACCGATCTGGCTGATCGTTGAGAATATCGCAAAGTGGTGTTTTCGTGTGTTTTTGCACGGGAACGCCTACTCTGCATATCATTAGCGTTAGTTGTCGCTCTCATCAGTGGCGATGTTTTTTGCGGCAGCTATCGCTGGAAAACTGGCGATATCGGCAGTTTGCACCAGCTTGAGAATAGGGCGATAAATCTATCGCCACTTTTGTGGCGCTAAAGTGCCGGTAAATCGGCGATAAGTCCTTGAGAATATGCCTCAGAGAGTAACATTATTATCTAGTGAGTTGGGTTGCAAAGGACATGTTGCTTATTATCATCCTTTATCACCCAGAAAATGCTCAGAGAATGGCTAACTTAACCTTACACAAGTTTTGGCCTCTCTTACTACACTTTTCATTATGGCAGATCTCTAGACCAGTCCAATTAGGATATTTACCCAAAAATATTTATTTTACTCATTTGTACACTTTTCTGATGTTCACCAATATGATTACATCAATCAATCAATCAGGATTTGTAAAGTGCAGCTTATCACCCTGGGAGGTATCCTGGCGCTGAGGTTCTGATGGTCTCTAGTCAAAGAGCCAGGTCTTGGATCCTTTCTTGAAGTCGGTGAGGGTGGGTGCAGTTCGCAGGTAGAGGGGAAGGTCATTCCACAACTTGGCGGCAAGGTAGGAGAATGAGCGACCTCCACAGCAGCTTTGACTAATGCGTGGGACATGTGGGAGGGTGAGGGAGGTCAAGCGAAGTTATCTGGTGGAAGGTCAGGTGGTGGTTAAGGTATTTGGGTCTGATGTTGTGGAGGGCTTTGCATGTGCGGGTCATTATCTTAAACTGACATCTCTTTGGGATGGGGAGCCAGTGGGGGCTTCTGAGGTGAGGGGTGCTGCTGGTCCATTTGGGAATGTCTAGGATGAGTCTGGCTGCAGTGTTCTGTATAGTCTGGAGGCATTTGAGGAGCTGTGTGGTGGTTCCGGCATACATCACGTTTCTGTAGTCGAGTCGACTTGGGTTACCGTTCTCCTGGTATTGATGGGAATCCATCTGAAAATCTTTCGGAGCATGCAGAGGATCTGGAAGAAAGAGTTGGACACTGCGTTAATTTGACGCTTCATGGTGATTTGGGTGTTGATGATGATGCCGAGGTTGTGGGCATTGTCTGCCGGAGTAGGGGTTGGCCAGAGAGTGATGGGCCCCCAGGTGTCGTCCCATGGTGAGGTGTTGTTTCCAAAGATGAGCACTTGTGTCTTCACATTCAGGCAGTTGGACCTCATCCAGTTGGCGATGCTGGTCATGGCATTCCTGAAGTTGTCTCTGGTGGTGGCGTGGTCCCCGGTGAGGGAGAGGATGAGTTTCATCAGCGTAGGAGATGATGTTGAGTCTGTGGATGCAGACAATGTCAGCAAGTGGCATCATGTAGGTATTGAAGGGGGTGGGGCTGAGGGAGGACACCGCAGATGATGTTCTTGGGTTCAGAGTTGAAGGGCAGTAGGGGGATTCTCTAGGTGTGTCCAGTGAGGAAGGAGTTGATCCACTTGAGGGCGTTGCCCCGGATGCCGATGTGGTGGAGTCTGGTGATGAGGGTGTGAGGGTGTGAGGGGAAACAGTGTCAAACACTGCTGAGAGGTCGGAGGAGGATCAGGGCTGCCTTCTCTCCTTGGTCAAGGAGGGATCTGATGTTGTCTACTGCGGCAATCAGGGCGGTTTCAGTGCTGTGGTTGGCATGGAAATCCGAATTGGGAGGCGTCAAGCAGGTTGTTGTCTTCCAGGTGTTCCGAGAGTTGGTGGTTAATGGCTTTCTCCATTACTTTGGCGGGGAATGGGAGCAGCGGGATGGGGTGATAATTTTTTACGTTCGCTGGGGGCGATGGCGGGTTTATCAAGGAGCCGTTTGACCTCTGCCTGTTTCCATGCATCAGTGGCTGTGGTGATGAAGGCGTTGAGAATGAGAGTAAGGGTGCTGCTGATTTCCTTCTGTCCCAAGTTAAAGACGTGGTGGGGCAGGGGTCAGTAGGTGCTCTGCATGACATGGTTAGCGGTTCCCAGTCAGTAAGCAGGTTGCTGTGGGTGGCATCAGTGGGTGTCAGGGGGTGGTCAAGGTTAGTGGGTTGAGGGTCAAAATTGCAGTAGATGTCCAATATTTTGTCATGGAAGTAGTCTGCCAGAGTGTGGCAGAGAGCCTGAGAGGGTTGGATCATGTTCTTGGTGGCGGAGGGACATGAGAACTCTCTGACAATGCTGAAGAGTTCCTTTGAGCAGTTGTCACTCGTCTCGATGCAATTGTTGAGGACATAATTCTTTGCATCTGTGAGGTGGTGGTAATATTTGCTGAGGGCTGATTTGAGGTTGGTGAGGTAAGTGGAGCTTTTGCTGGTGCACCATCATCTCTCTAGATGCTTGCATTCTCTCTTTGTTAGTCAGAGTTCGGGTGTGAACCAACTGGCGTTCTTGCTGGATCTGCTTGTGTTGGTTCTTCTTATAGGGGTGACCATGTTGGCGCAATTGAGGAACCAGTCAGGGAAATTGTGAAAGGCTTGCTCGAGGTTGCCAGAGGGGTCCGGCCCGGTGGTGTTGAGGATAGTGGTCCATTGGGTCTCAGTGATTTTGCCCCATCTGCAGAGTGGGGGTATGGGGTGTGTGGAGGTGGGTTCTGATGAGCCTGTGATGGTCAATCAATCAATCATTCAATCAGCATTTGTAGAGCGCAGCACTGTCACCCCTAGGGGTATCTGGGCACTGGTAAAATGGACGATGCGGTGGTCGGTCCAGGTTAACTCAGTAGTGTGAGAGAATTTGATTTTGTCACTGGCTCTGAAAATGGGATCCAGAGTATGACCTGCGTTGTGCATGGGGCTGGTGACCAATTGCGTGAGTCCGATGTTGCTCATGCTGTCCATGAGGTTGGTTGAGTTGGTGTCATTGGGGTCATCAAGGTGAAAGTTGAGCTCTCCAAGTCGATTGCTTGGGGGTAGATGAAGTCACAGATGATGTTGCAGAAGCTAGGACAGCAGCCTGGGGGGCTGTAGGTGAGGGTTCCTCTGATGGTCATTTTAGCATCTGTTCTGATTTGGAAGTTGAGGTGTTCCATGATGGGTGAGGTGTAATCTTCGGGAGTGGTGCATTTGAGGTTGTCCTTGTGGATGATGGCGATGTCTCTCCGTGCTTGTTGGGGCGGTCTCTGTGTATCATCTTGTTACCTTGATGGGTTGTGGTTGAGATGTCGGGAGATGACGCAGAGGTGAGCCAGGTCTCTATGATGAATATCACATCAGGGGTGAGGGTGGATATGGTGTTCATCCCAGATCTCAATGGCATGTTTTCAGTAGAATCTGGCATTGAGCAGCAGGCTGTCATGTCTTGTGAACTCCCGTGACCTCCCCGCTGTTATACCCCACATCTGAACATGTGTCAGTGACATGGACCCATATTCCATAGAGCCATGGACGCTCTGCATAACTTTATCAGTTTGCATAAGCATTGGGCGCTACTGCATGTTAGCTCTGCACAACCTAATCAGTCTGCATATGCACTGGGCGATACTGCATGTTAAAGCCCATCTTGCACTTCTCTTGTGTGTGTGTTTAGGTGTTCTCATTTGTTTCTGTTCGTGTTGATTACAGAAACAGCTGTTGCGGCAGGCAAGGAAACGGCTCAGCAGTACCTCCCGAGGCGCTCCATAGAACGCCAGAGAACGTGAAGGAACTACGGCCGCCATCTTGGGCGTGGTTGCTTGTATAAAAAGCACCACGCCCGGCATCAGCCACTCGTTATTGACGCCTAAGTGCCCAGAGAACCCGCTACCTAAAGCGGCTCCGATTCTCTTATCCATTTAGGCTTGGTGAGGTCCTCAGAAGTAATCTCTCCCCACCAGAGCTACAGAGAGCAGGTAGGAGAACTCTATAGTTAAGGATATCATCCTGCCCTGAGCATAGCATATGTGAGGCGCAGGTTGTTTTACACTTCCTCACTTGTTAGAAGCATTCTTGTGTTCCCTGTGTGAGACTGCACATCATTGTGAGTAGAACAAATGGTGTGATAAAAAAATCAAGCGAAATACATTCTGTGCTCTGTTGAGATTTATGTTGATGGCATTAAGCAGAGGCATTGAGTAATCAGTGGCATATTGTTAAAGGGGCAATCCTTGATGCTCTTTTAAGGACAGTAGGTTGGCATATCTTGAGCACATTGTATGAGGTGTGATATCATACAAAAGAGTTAAGAAGTTTGATTATTTTCTAAGAACTACGTCCAGAAGCAAACTTTAATAACTAAATACACAGATGGATGTGTCTGATATGTACATGCCAATGTGATTTGAAGGACTCTAAGAACTTGTTACTAACATAATCCTTGTGTGATAACCATATTTCGTTCACAGGTACGAACCGGAGATCTCATTCTTGAATATTGATATTGGTATGTGCTAGTGACTTCCAGGGAAATCAGCATTGGATATCTAAGAATCCTGTCTTGTTCCAGGTCTCCCTCCCCACATTACCATCCCCAAAACCCGTCTGGCCACTCCGACCTTCTGTCTTCCATGTACAGAATTCATGCTGCTGCAAGGTGGGCATATTGATGTTACTGCTCCAGAGGAATCAACACTTCCTGACACAGGCATTGGAGCCATTTCTCGGGGTGGGGGGCCGGCGGTGCGGGACTGGCGGGTATTTCAGTGTTGCAGGTAAATTGGCAGCAGTGGTAGGCAAAAGGACACTCCGTGGACCGTGAAGTAGTGCAGCAACAGTTGTTGCTGTGATTTACGGGGGTTAGGGCCCACAGCTTGGTGGTGGAGTACAGGCGGATGGCGGCAGAATCAGGGTACCGGGTGCTGGCACGGTCCAGGCGCGGATGGGTGCAGACTGGCTTGCCTTTGTCACGCCATCGGCTTGCCAGCTTCATGGCCGAGCTGCGGCCTCCATTAAGTATGTCCTGGAGAGGGAAGGGTGCTAAGTGGCGGGAGGCGGGCGAGCGATAGAGTGGAAAAACGGTGGGAAAACAGGGGCAGCGTGGGGGTTAGAAATGAAGGCTGACTGACTCGGGCAGTACTAATGGGCAAGACAATGTTGCCAATGTGCACTCATTCATAAAAAATAAACCAAAGTTCAACAAAATAATAACGATCAGATGTGCATCCACACCTTGATGCCGTGTCCAGTGGCAACCAGTGAATGATTAACTACAAGGATGTAGGAGGACCAAACCTTCCCACAGGTGGGAGCACACATGTAATAACAAAATAAATTTTTATCACTTCTTTATTCCAAGCTGTAATAGAGTTCATACGTTTTGATGCAAACCATTGTTATGTTTCAAAAGGAATTTTTATTCTTAGTCATTCCATCATCAACGGCATAGCTTGCTTTTATAATAATATGTTCAATTGAATGTTATTCATCCATAACATGATCAACAACCCAATGCATTTCGGGTCTAGAACACCCTTCATCAGGGGTCATCCTTAAAGGTTCTAAGAAATAAAAGACAAGAGAACAGGGGTCTAAACCACATACAGTCCATAGTTGTAGCCTTCAAAAATCAAACATTTATCCAACTCAAAGTGAACATGCTAAAGTCAAAAGGGTGCAAAGAGTGCTATGGCGTGAGTGCTCATAAATTACGGTGAGAAGTACCGGCTGACGTGGGGACCACACCGGCTAAAAGTGCCTCATTCATACTCACGTTACCGTGACGTGCCGAGTGCTGCATAAATAGGTAAGACAGTAAAGTAAAACACTGAGAGTAGTTCCGCAAGACCCAAAGGTCCCGTGCCATTCATGAAACCAAATAACGCTAGAGAAGGCGGCTTCTAAATAGAAAAGTGCTGGAATACACCCGTGATATACAGAGATATACCCATGGTGAATGGAGTGCGCAACGCTTATTATACAATTGCTCGTGCAACTATGCATACGTTAAAATTTACCGCTGACAGAGCTGCTGCTTACCGAGGTGCCGCCGACCGTTAAGTAACGAACCGCGGGAATGCGGCTGCCCGCGGCCCCCGCAGGGGGCCACCCTAAACGGGCGGCCCCTTTAGTGCCATTTGTGCACTTCCCCACCCCCCAATGATGTACGGGACTCAAGGAGGAGTCCCCCTACCAGACGCGTCACTTCCGGCACGCAGAGGAGGTGGGGAGGTATTTATGCCTCCCCCCGGCCATCTTGGCGTCCTCTTTGCGCCGGACCCGCCGTCTTTGGGGGTCGTGCTGATACCTGCTGCTGGACACGTTGTTCTGTGGTCGTGCGATCGGTTGCGCATGAGGCGAGGTGAGTGCGGCATTGGGGGAAGCAGTCCTCCCGACCCCCTCCCCGTCCCACCAAGTTAGGCTATGCCCGTGTGGGACCCCGTCCAAACTGCATTTTCCATGGTCAAGCCCCCCCGCAGGATGTCCATCGGTACCTGCGGGTGGGGTTGTGGTTTGGAATTGGGGCAGGGCAAGGGGACACTTACTCCTCAGCGCCGCGCAGATGACCACTCTAAACAAAGCAGCATTCAATAGGAGCGTTTCCGGCTCCTCTTACCTTTTATCACACGCCCCCACCCCTCTCTTTTCCGGGTTCTGCCCCCTGGAATGCCCGGTGGCGGAGTAGCGAGGGGCGGGTAGCGGTGCATCGGGCCCGACCCTTGGGGGGGATGAACCGCACAATGTGGTCGCCACAGCTGACTGCGGAGAGCCGGCGCAACTTTGCCCTGGGGGTGTGCCCCCCCCTGCCCTCAGCGACGTGCGCGAGTGGGCCGGCGCCCGGACTTCCCTGGGCTGCTCTGTGGCTTCGCTGATCGATCCTCTCGTAGCGGTCCTGGGGCTAACGCCTGTGGCCTCGCTGCGGCGGCGCATTTTCAATGAGGTGGTAACTTTATTTCGTTGGCCGGAGGCCCTGGTTTCACTTTGCCCACCCCCAGGGGAACCTTTGTTGCAAAGGTTGTGTTCCCGGAGTTCCACATTACCGGTGGACCAGCACGTCGGGCCAGGGCCTTCACGGGGAGTCGCCGCGGTGCCCCCCCGCTGCCTTCTTCACCCCGAGGGGCACCGGCGCGCTACGGCAGGCAAAGAGAGCGTGACAAACGTACACTCGCTTGCAGGAGCATACTCCGAGTCCAGGTCAGCTGTAGCCCGCCAAGGAACCGGGAGGTGGTAGACTAACCTTGAAATCGGTAGTCTCCTCCTGAATCGGGCGCTCGGCGGTGGAGGGAATTAGCCCTTTGGGGAGGGCATCATCGCTTATCATGCGCGAGGTAGCGGGATCGATGCCCGCATCCTCCTGGTGTGAATAAACAGCGTATGTAGCGTGTATAGCTCGCAGTGGGGGCATTTTCAATATGCCGTGCCAGTGTTCTCCTCTGCTCTATGTATGGCCCCTAGGTGCAAAGTGATACTGTGACTTAATGGCTACGACGACAACTGCGGTGCTGTGTACGCGGGCCCCTGTCTCGGCGTGGGCTCAACATTCTGCGTTTCTGGCCAGATCACTTAAGATGGAGCCTACCAACAATCAGGTGGATCATCCTTGTTGGTGCCAGATGTTGAATGGGCATTGGGTAGCGGTATCTACCTCTAGTAAAAGAGGAGTTATCAGCCTTAGCACGCGCGGGCATCAAACCATAAGGGTTTTCCCTTAAATCGTTCCATGATAAGTTCGGTAGACCTGGGAAAGGCAAAGGTGCCAAGAGTAGTTAATGCGGCCTGAGCGCGTGGTGCGTGGGAAGAGCACGGTGGGCGGTGCTGCCCTGGCGATGCGGCGCTGAGACATGGTTTGTGCGGTTTGGGGCGCGGGCACCTGGTCATTGCACCGCTACGCTGTGGTGGGGGCGCTGCCTCGGGCCGGTGGCGGGAGTCATTGGGATTCGCTCCGGGCAGCCTTCATGGTGCTTCGGCCGAGAGTGCACATCACGGCGTGGTGTTTGCTTTAGGCCCAGCACGGACATGTTTCGGGCGCTGGGCATTCCGCCGCATTCTGTTGTGGAGTGTTGTTTTCTGGTGCATGCGGCCCGTCCTATGTGGCATCAGACACGGCGGTTCGGCATCTGGTGCCACGAAGCAGTGTACACGGTGGCAGGAAGGGTTAAGTTCTTCTGGCCGCAATAGGCTGGCAGTATGACCCTAAAGCAAATGCTATCGACCTATCCTCAGGGGGTGTTTCAGCACCAGGTGGCACTGCCCACAGTTGTGTTTTACGTTTGGTCGAAGGTGTGTCAACAGCTTGGCATGCTGTAGCCTGCAGTGATCATAGTGGGGCAAACCGCAGCATGAAAACTACAGAGTCAGGCGTGATCTGATAGCTGCACTATTTAGAGGAATTCCGGCAGAGGTAGTGTTGACTTGTGTGTAACTAAGGACAACCATGTCCCCCGGTGTTCCTCCGGAAATCTGTTTAATTATCTGGGTACTTGCGTTGCTCAGGCACGGGGTGGCGCACAACGGGCAACGTCACATGATGTATGTTGGTGGGGCGTGTGCGGTTAGGAACAAGCTTAGGCGGCCGGAACATTGGTCGCAGCGCCCTTATTTGGATGTACTGGGAGCATTCTGTTTACGAACATGTGCTCACTTGCCAACTGCTATTTACGTGTCAGTTGTATGTGTTCCCCCATGCAGAGGTAATTTAACTGGGGCACCTGCGTTGTTCAGGTACGGGTAGTGCAGAACATGCAGCAGAACAGGATATGTTTGTGGGCGGTTCACGGACACGCTTTTACTGCCGGATTATAGGGGCGCAGCGTCCCTGCTAGGTGGAACACCCCTAGTTCCTGCATAATGGCGATAAAGCGTTCGTTCATAGCCATTTTGTGTCACAGTATTATATCACTGAGTTTGGTCAAAAGATTGAATTTTAATAGCACACAGGTTAGGCATTTGATGTCACCGCAGACCGGCAGCTGTAACTCCGGGGTATCGCTCCAGGTCCACCGGTGTTCGTTCTGCATGAAATGACAGTGTATGAGCGACGGGTAGTCTTTTTCAGCCTACATTATTCACGGGGTGCACGCAAGCTTCATGTAGGGGCCGTTGTTAACGTGGTGGTTCTTACAGTGGTGCCTTCGTGAGTGACCTGCGCAGTGGATTGGTTGGTTGTGGTGCCTTTCCTTGGAGTTGGGATGCTCGGTACAAACCTCGGCTTGTCCCGCTGGCGCTGTGGGGGGTGTGCGCTATGAGTAATCGGTTTCGTTTTATTGCATCGAGCGAAGACTTCGCTGCTTGGCCAACAGGGTCCTTGCGCCACCAGGGGTTGTGGAACATGTGTACATTGCTCAAGGCGCCTCCATGCCCAGAAATGCACACAAAAGCAGCCTTAAGCCTTGGTGGTCTTGGAGTTTCTTGTTGGTCTAATGGGTGTAATTACTGATATCGATATGTCTCCCTCATCTTCATTGCTTGATTTTGCTCGCAAGATAGTGTCAGTCATAGTCCTTTAAATGTCACTCATAGTTGCACGGAAATGATGAAAATGTCACACATAGCAATCTGAAACATTGGCAGCTATGGATGGGGGCGGCTAGCTCTTGGTTGGCTATGCAACTGAGCTATAATTATGGCTTATTTATGTGATGCAAATAGAAGCATTGACTAACCCAATAGATGGACTTGTTGAAGGTGTAGTGCTCCTTCTGTATTAAATATAGGGATGCAAGGACATAGCGGCATAATACCAGGCAAGGGCAAGGCACGGCCTTCTTCAGCATGCTTGGGGGCGCTGACGCGTTAAAAACACGGCATCCTGAAGGTTTGAGGTCAGAAGTGCATTTACTTGTACTCAACAGCACATGCTGTGGTGCTACCAGTCGCCCTGGGCCAAAATTATTGGGGGCACCTGTTTCGAACGGCTTTTAAATTGATACTGTTCAGTTCCTTCATGCCCACTTTAAGGACGGTTACTGACAGTGCACAGACACACTCGTCCAAATTATGAATGTTGACATCCAATATGCAGGGACGGTGACGCGCTTGCAATACTGTAACACAGGAGCAGCTAGTTGTGCTGCCAATGGCCCCTCCAGGAGCACAGGGTATGCCCACACCCCTCAGTGGGCTTTAAACAGTAGATGGTTCTTCTCGGATGTGGCACGGCTGTGTTCGGCCGCCTTTGTTTGCCTATATTGATGTACGGTTCTAACTTAGTATTATGCCCGGGTTGCATAGGTAATAGTAGAGAAATCCCGGCTCATGGAATTTTGTTGACCACGGAGGCGAAAACTGGTTGTCGCCAATGTCATTGAATTGGATGACAGCTGCATAGCAACAGGTGTATAGGGCATGGGTGCTTGTGGCACATTTGATGATGGTGCGGGATAATTATTGTTTTACTGTAGGAAACTGGGATCTTATGCCCAGGTTCTGTCTTTCTTTGCTGCCGGTTACCAGCCCAATGTTGGGAAAGTACAATCTTACATTTACTCTGGGCTATGACAACGCAGAGAGGTGCTGTGAAATGTGGTTGAGACTGCATTGTGCTATTGGCTACAAGGGCCTTGATGAAGAACATCTGCTGGCACCATTTACAAACAGGCTTGGGTGCATATCCTGGCCAACCAGAAACTCCATATACATTATTGGTAGAGAATGCCCAGGAGTGCTTTGCGGTCCTGTTCCACCTGCCCCACAGGTGAATGTCTTAGTCCACAGGGCTGGTGGAAGGCTCCTTTGGGGGGCCTGGCTGAAGGGCTAGGGGCAGGTATGTCTCGCGCAATCATCGCACTGTCAAGCCTAGTCATAAGCGGATTGTATCAGGGGAGCTGGCCGTGGGTCAGGGAGCGCAGATGCACTGTGCAGCTTGCAGCCAGATGCGCTACGGTTGGTATCCGATGCAAGGGGCATATGTCAGGCTAGAGCTGTGCCCGGATGTATCCCGGAGGACTGGCCTTTGACCATTATTTGTTCCCGCTGTCTCAGAGCCGGGTAACGGACGGTACCCTTCCCCAGATGCACGGCGCCAAACTGCCCTAGGGGTCCCTCCTAGGACTCAGCTGGCTATCTTACTGAGGATTGGTTGGCAATCAGTTGAGAAGCATTGGTCTTCCAATTGGCAGGCATTCGCAAGCGGTTCATGTAGGAAGAACGGCGCAACTCTGATTGGATTGCCACTAAACGAGTCTCTTGCTGCCGTTTTCCTTGCGTTTGCATGTGTTGGACTGTGGTAGAAGCTGCACCCTAGTCTCGACGTGAAGCCAATTGTACACAACCCTATGGTGATAGGTGATGGCTCAGTGGGGCATGAGGTACTTATGATTTGCGCCCTGCTACAAGGGTTAGTAGGGTACACAGCTGATGGAGTGGATGCATAAGGTGTTATGCGAAGTACAGTTCCTACCAGCAGCCACCGGGTTGTGCTACCTGAGCTGTAGGACGGTGGCCCGATTGACCTAGTGAGTTATGCAATCCCTGTGATGTCATGATGAGGTTTGGTAGCACAGGGTAATAGGGGCAGATGGAACTAAGTTTCTCTTGTGTGGACGATACCAAGGGTAATTTAAAATAACCTGGTATGGAGTCTCTTCTGTAGTGTGCCTAGGGTGCCACTGTGGGAGTGCGGTTGGCACATTAAATTCACACTGCCTCTGGGATAAGCCAAAGTCGCTGCCTAGCCACCTAGGGGGTGGGCAGGTGTCAGCTTAAGTATGTACTCCCTTCTCCTGACTAGAGAGGTGGGTTCGGCCAGGTTTAGGTGCATTCCCTAGCCAACCAGAAACTCCATTTACAACATTGGTAGAGAATGCCTAGGAGTTTGCAGTCCATTCGCAACCGCCCCACAGGGCGAATGTTTTAGGCCACAAGGTCTGTGGAGTGCTCTTGTGTGGGAGCTTGGCGATGAGCTACAGTCAGGCTAGGACGTCTTGGGCTTTCGCCGCACTGTTGAGTGCCCGTCACGAGCAGATTGTATCAGGGTGAGCTGGTTGAGGGTTAGGAAGCACCAAGGTATCAGGAGCACTGAGCGACTTACAGCCAGATGCGGCATCCAATGAGGTTTGGTAGCACAGGGTAATAGGGGCGGATAGTACTAAGTCTCTCTTGGATGGACGATATGAAGAGAATGCCTAGGAGCTGTTTGCAGTCCATTGCAACCGCCCCACAGGGCGAATGTTTTAAGGCCACAAAGTTATGGATGGCTCTTGTGTGGGGGCCGGGTGAAGAGCTAAGGTCAGGCTAGGATGTCTCGTGCTTTCGCCGTACTGTTGAGTCCCAGTCACGAGCGGTTTGTATCAGGGTGAGCCGGCTGTGGGTCAGGAAGCGCCTAGGCATCAGTAGCACTCATTTGCAGGCGTAAGTAACAGTTTCCGCTACCAGTTCAAATGTGCATCTTTCACTAAGTTACTCAGATAACTGGGACAGGAAGTAAGGTGTGCCGGATAACTCTTGCTTCTACCTGCATTGGCACACCCATCCACACCAAGCCGATTGTTTAAGGTCACCCTGGGCCGCATTTACACAGCCCAAGAATAGGCCCTGGTGGGGCAGTGCCATGAATTACTAAATTGAGCGAAACAGGAGGCGTGCCCGTGGGTTACACCAGCAAATGTTTGGGGAGAGCTAGACTCCGCCCATGGTCAAGGGGTAGGTTTAAGTAGTTGGAATGGCACTCTTTCTTGACCAGGGGTTCAATGCGACACAAGGGCATCGCCGCGTTGCGGCCAGAGCACGGGCATTGGGTGGTTCCCTGGGGGCAGCAAGTGCAGGCAAGGCACTTTCCAAACCTGGCACCAGTACACAAGGTAGTCGGGGCCAACTTGTCTGTTGGGTGACTTGTGTAGGCACCGGTGTAGTTGTCACTCCAAGAAGGGGTGAGTTGTCTCCAATAGTGGGCACAACACATATAGGTGTGTCTCTGGCCTTAAGGCTGTGTGGAGCCTGCCTCATTCAGAGGTACGCACAGGCGAAGTAAGTGCACTCTAGAACTGAGGTTAGGTGACACAGGAGGACGGAGGGTGATTCAAGGGACACAGGTGGTGTGACGGCAACGCGGGACTGTCAGCTTATGCTGGGTAGGTGGTTCCGTATCACCAACCAGAAGAGTGCCATGTGGCAAAAAACAGTAAATATGCTTAAGAATGATATAGATGCTGGTCAGGAGAGGTTTGTCAAAGGTGTTACACTTATTGCCAGGCATTGTTAACAACCCATCCACAACAAGGCTATAGCCTAGGTGCCTGGGCCGCATACACACAGCCCGGTATTAGGCACCAGCGGTTGTCAGCGCCAGGAGTTACTAAATTACAACTGTACAGTGGGCATACTTGCTAACCGGGCAGTATTGCTACACCCTCCATGGGCCGATTAGTCTGACACCAGTAGCAGTGAGTGTGGCTTGCCCTCAGTGCAGTTGGTAGGAGAATTTAAATTCCATGTACAGGTTATACTGGTCTTGCTACCAGTGGGTCTCGTGTGTGAGCGGGTTAACTGCTTTATTAAAGGCATAAATGGTGTATGGCATAACACATAGACTACTAGGAATTAAATCAGGGACCAGCTACCTTACACATGGATTTCGGTGGAGGGCAAGTAAGTCCGTCCGGGGTAACCAAGTGTACCGGGTCTGTGCTTGGCATCTTGGGTCAAAGCGGGTTGGCACACAGGGGTGTCTAGGATTGTACCAGGCACACTCGGCAGGTATAATGCAAAAGAACTGCACGTTGACACTAGTTTGAGTATGACAGATGCAACAATTTTATCCCTGCCAAAGCAAACCAATGTTCTGATGGTTAGAGGCACAACATCCATCGGTTCACTCCAGCCTCACTGAAGGTAGTCTGTTAGTTGAGGTATAGAACGGGACGTCTTGCGCCAGGGTGCGGGCATTGCACGGGCGACACAGCAGATAGTCTGCTGTCAGACGAGGGTGTTTGCGGGCTAGGAGGCCAGGCAATGTAGCAGAACCATTCTAAGGACCCCTCTCCCCACCGTACTGCCCGAGAATGTGAGTACAGTGGGATTTGCAATGTTACAGGTATTTTCCCGCCCGTACAGGGGCAGAAGGGTACATTGCGGAAAACTGCTTAAATAGAGTGGGGGCAAGACCTTTAGAGGATGTGCACCAGTAACCGCAAGAGCGTGGTGTTAAGATCGAAACCTTGCAGCGGCAAGTTAGCCAGGTGGCATGCGTCAGTTGGTTAGGCCAGAAGGTGGCCATGGCTCCATTAGCGGCTTGAAATGTGTTTGGAGCACCATTGCTGACAATTCCAGACCACACACTGCGACTCGGTCCAGTAGATGAAGGCCATATGCTCAGGTGCGGCTTGATCTTGTGGAGGGCTATGATTCCTGGTATAACAAAGTGCTAGGTCATTAGCTTGTTGAGCATCTAGGGTCACAGCTGGTTAGCAGGTATGTGTGTATCTGTCATCGAGCTTTAGTTAAGCAAGCCTGGCAGGTGGCGTAAGTTGTCACTCCAAATGGTGGCGATGACTGCAATAGTGTGCGCTAGGCGATCAGCCCTGTTCGCCATGGTTTATTAACACAGAGGTCGGTGCACTTGCCTGGTCAACCTCAACAAAGAGGTGCACTCTGCTCCGTGGGCAGGTTACGGGTTGCTTCAGTTAAGCATGAAATGCCCCGCCCGCATAGCCAGAGTATATAGCCTGGTTGTGGAAGCGGTCTTCAAGCATGTGTGCTGCTGTTCCAGGTATTGGGGAAACAGGTGTTGGGGAGCACGAACTGCTAGAAGGCCTGCAACTTCAGGTTGCAGGAGGTGGGAGCCACATCAGCTGGAAGGGTAATACAGCGATGTTTAAGAGTAGAGCTCCCTCCTGGGAGGCCATCACATTCTTGCAGCGCATGTGAGGCACTGGTACATTCCCAGAGAAGGATTAACCGCTCCATGCGCAAGTTTGCAGAACAAGGGGCTTTGGCTTCATCAGGCATGAGCTATGCCGGGCGAACACCAAAGGTTAATTTGACAATGTTGGGGTGCACTTGGCACAGGTGGGCTTGGATCTGTTCCTGCTGGACATGAATGAGGCCCGGGAAATTGCAGGTTGCAGTGAGAAAGGAGCTGTTTTGGTGGGGGGCTCTTTAGGCAACGGGGGCCGCCTCCAGAGCTGTGGAGGAGTTACAGGGCGATCTGGAAGCAAATGGGTACAGAAGAGTACCTCTGCAAGAGCACAATAGGGGTGCCAGAGCCAAATCCCAGGAGCCTCATGGGAGGGTCCTGGAACAATTACGTCGGCGCCCCGTTAGTCCTTTGGGCGGTTGTGGGCCTGAACAACCGGGGGCTTGCCTTGCTACGCTCCGCCCTGAAAGGGGCGTGAGTAATAGGGACCAATGTGTCACGTGATCCAGTAAGGGGATCACCCCCATAAGGGTAGCGCTGATTGGTTACTCCACAGTGCTTGGCTCATCAGGCGGGCAGGGCAGCATAGGTTGGTACAGCTGCCTGCCCTTGGATCGCCCGTAAGATAACCCACCATATTGCATACTTTTGTATGGAATAAACCTGCAGCACTAATTTTCCCAAACAAAAGTTGTGTTGTGTATTTATTTATGCATGCATACTCTGTTGTGGTGTGGGTGGGGTGTGTTGCCAATAATGGGACTATGCGGCTGCCCGCGGCCCCGCAGGGGGCCACCCTAAACGGGCGGCCCCTTTAGTGCCATTTGGGCACTTCCCCACCCCCAATGATGTACGGGACTCAAGGAGGAGTCCCCCTACCAGACGCGTCACTTCCGGCACGCAGAGGAGGTGGGGAGGTATTTATGCCTCCCCCGGCCATCTTGGCGTCCTCTTTGCGCCGGACACGCCGTCTCCCACCCTACCGCTTACCCGGCGTGGGGTTGGCAGGCGAAATACATAGAACGTTGTAATGTTTTCTTTCTCGTTGCAGGAGGAGTTACAGGGCGATCTGGAAGCAAATGGGTACAGAAGAGTACCTCTGCAAGAGCACAATAGGGGTGCCAGAGCCAAATCCCAGGAGCCTCATGGGAGGGTCCTGGAACAATTACGTCGGCGCCCCGTTAGTCCTTCGGGCGGTTGTGGGCCTGAACAACTGGGGGCTTGCCTTGCTACGCTCCGCCCTGAAAGGGGCGTGAGTAATAGGGACCAATGTGTCACGTGATCCAGTAAGGGGATCACCCCCATAAGGGTAGCGCTGATTGGTTACTCCACAGTGCTTGGCTCATCAGGCGGGCAGGGCAGCATAGGTTGGTACAGCTGCCTGCCCTTGGATCGCCCGTAAGATAACCCACCATATTGCATACTTTTGTATGGAATAAACCTGCAGCACTAATTTTCCCAAACAAAAGTTGTGTTGTGTATTTATTTATGCATGCATACTCTGTTGTGGTGTGGGTGGGGTGTGTTGCCAATAATGGGACTAATGAATGCGGAAGGTGAATGACGTACCATTATAAACCTGCCTCAGCTCAACGCTTCTTAAAGGCACAGTGCAAACGTGATACTTATATATGAACGAGCATAATACTTAATAAAAAAGTATGCGCTACAACCTAAGTGTCATATTAATAAAGTGCAACACTCGTTTCTACCGATTATGAGTGAAAAGCCGCTCCAAAATGTAAACGTGCAGTGTGTGCAGAAACAAACTGCTTTCAATAAAGTTCCGATTGAATCACGTGATGTGCACACGGTTACTGTCAATGAGTCCCAGAATGAACCCCTTCCAAGAACAGACTCCCTTCCAAGAACAGACGGGTTTTAAATAAAGTTATGGTCCAGATTCATACCGTAATTGCAAACCATAGGAGAATCATGTATATACAAACTATCTTAGGTTAGCCATAAAGTGCCAACGAAAGCAGCCTCCAATAAACAGAAATTGGTATGCCCCATGTGATGAGACTAATCAGGAAAAATCTTTACGCATTAACCTTAGATATCCAATTAGACTCAATGTAATAGTGACTATTAACATACAAGTGACAGTGTTTGAGAAAAAAGAAATCAAATAAAACAGAATATACCACAATATCTCAGTAAAAGCATCAAAATCAGTCACAAAAGCAATTGTATTCAAGTCTATCATTTAACCCATGCGGTTGCATGGGTTGTAATTTTTTTGTTCAAAAAAACTCTGCTCAAGCCAACATTTTTTGGGGGTCCGTTCCTTGTTGGGGTTGCAACGCTTCCAAAATGGTGAATTGGAGTTGTACTATGCTGTGTCTTGCCTCCATCCAATGAGTTGCTACGGTGGATTTTGCAGATTGATTTCTAATGTTGCTCTTTTGTTCACCCACTCGCATTTTAACTTTTCTTTCAGTTTTTCCCACGTAAATTTTTATGCATGGGCATTTCAAGGCATATATGACATTTGACGTATCACACGTGCTCGAATGTTGCAGTTTTATTTTAGTGTCTTTTGTGGGATGTACAAACAGGTCTCCGACCATCACATTATTGCAATGTACACAGTTCCTGCATTTTTGCATACCCTTGTGCGCTCTCATCACAAGTTCTTGTTCTTGTTTTTTAGATAGCAATTCCTTCAGATTATGTGACCGCTGCATTGCAAAAGTAGGGCGTGGTGGAAACAAATGTTTAAAATCCGGCTCAGTCTGAATAATCATCCAATGTATCATGATGATGGATTTTAACAAGTTGGATTGCATGGAGTACTTCAAAACGCAAATGATGGGGTTAGACTGCTTAGGTTGTGTACGTCGTAGCAAAGATTCCCTGGTAAGTTTGGAAACTCTTTGAATGGCATTCCCAATTACTTTTTTAGGGTAACCTCGTTGCTGGTATTTGCTGGCGAATCTTTCAATGGTGGCTTCAGCTTCTTCCGGATCCGATGTGATTCGTTTTAATCTAATGAATTGGGAGTATGGGAGATGTTGTTTTAAAGTACCACGCCCTACTTTTGCAATGCAGCGGTCACATAATCTGAAGGAATTGCTATCTAAAAAACAAGAACAATAACTTGTGATGAGAGAGCACAAGGGTATGCAAAAATGCAGGAACTGTGTACATTGCAATAATGTGATGGTCGGAGACCTGTTTGTAAATCCCACAAAAGGCACTAAAATAAAACTGCAACATTCGAGCACGTGTGACACGTCAAATGTCATATATGCCTTGAAATGCCCATGCGGAAAAATTTACGTGGGAAAAACTGAAAGAAAAGTTAAAGTGTGAGTGGTTGAACATAAGAGCAACATTAGAAATCAATCTGCAAAATCCACCATAGCAACTCATTGGATGGAGGCAAGACACAGCAGAGCACAACTCCAATTCACCATTTTGGAAGCGTTGCAACCCCAACAAGGAACGGACCCCGAAAAAATGCTGGCTAGAGCCGAGTTTTTTTGGACAAAAATTACAAGCCATGCAACTGCATGGGTTAAATGATAGACTTGAATACAATTGCTTTTTGTGACTGATTTTGATGTTTTTACTGAGATATTGTGGTATATTCTGTTTTATTTGATTTCTTTTTTTCTCAAACACTGTCACTTGTATGTTAATAGTCACTATTACATTGAGTCTAATTGGATATCTAAGGTTAATGCGTATAGATTTTTCCTGATTAGTCTCATCACATGGGGCATACCAATTTCTGTTTATTGGAGGCTGCTTTCGTTGGCACTTTATGGCTAACCTAAGATGGTTTGTATATACATGATTCTCCTATTGTTTGCAATTACGGTATGAATCTGGACCACAACTTTATTTAAAACCCATCTGTTCTTTGAAGGGATTCTGTTCTTGGAAGGGGTTCATTCTGGGACTCTTTGACGGTAACCGTGTGCACATCACGTGATTCAATCGGAACTTTATTGAAAGCAGTTCGTTTCTGCACACACTGCACGTTTACATTTTGGAGCGGCTTTTCACTCATAATCGGTAGAAACGAGTGTTGCACTTTATTAATATGACACTTAGGTTGTAGCGCATACTTTTTTATTAAGTATTTTGCTCGTTCGTATATAATTATCACGTTTGCACTGTGCCTTTAAGAAACGTTGAGCTGAGGCAGGTTTATAATGGTACATCATTCACCTTCCGCATTCATTTCCCGTGGTTCGTGACTTAACGGTCGGCGGCACCTCGGTAAGCAGCAGCTCTGTCAGCGGTAAATTTTAACGTATGCATAGTTGCACGAGCAATTGTATAATAAGCGTTGCGCACAACATTCACCATAGGTATATCTCTGTATATCACGGGTGTATTCCAGCACTTTTCTATTTAGAAGCTGCCTTCTCTAGCGTTATTTGGTTTCATGGATGGCACGGGACCTTTGGGTCTCGCAGAACTACTCTCAGTGTTTTACTTTACTGTCTTACCTATTTATGCAGCACTCGGCACGTCACGGTAACGTGAGTATGAATGAGGCACTTTTAGCCGGTGTGGTCCCCATGTCAGCCGGTACTTCTCACCGTAATTTATGAGCACTCACGCCATAGCACTCTTTGCACCCTTTTGACTTTAGCATGTTCACTTTGAGTTGGATAAATGTTTGATTTTTGAAGGCTACAACTATGGACTGTATGTGGTTTAGACCCCTGTTCTCTTGTCTTTTATTTCTTAGAACCTTTAAGGATGACCCCTGATGAAGGGTGGTGTTCTAGACCCGAAATGCATTGGGTTGTTGATCATGTTATGGATGAATAACATTCGATTGAACATATTATTATAAAAGCAAGCTATGCCGTTGATGATGGAATGACTAAGAATAAAAATTCCTTTTGAAACATAACAATGGTTTGCATCAAAACGTATGAACTGGATTACAGCTTGGAATAAAGAAGTGATAACAATTTATTTTGTTATTACATGTGTGCTCCCACCTGTGGGAAGGTTTGGTCCTCCTACTTCCTTGTAGTTAATCAGTACTAATGGGCAACAAGTGAAGTTAACAAAAACAATAAAGTTACTAAAAACACAGTAGCTAACAGAAATGGCACAAAAGCAGAAGGGGTGAGACAGTAAGCGGCAAAAATGGCAGATAAGGGACAGAGTGAGCGCAGTTACGACCCTTACGGTCGGGCAGAGGCAGGCAAGTGGAGGAGCAGCTGCTGGAGGGCTGGACGTGGGCAACCGTGCACGCAGCAGTGTAAGGAGGACCACTACCAGGCAGGGGAGGCCAGAGGCATTGGGTGAGCTGGCACAGGACCTGTTTAATGGGGTCATGCTGCAGCCTCCATTAAGTAGGTCCTGAAGGAGGGAGGGGCGCTGAGTGGAGGGATGCAGGCCAGTGGCAGTGTGGAAAAACAGCAGGAAAACAAGAGCAGCGCTGGGGGCAGAAACAAAGGCTGACTGACTTGGGCAGTACTAATGGGCAACAAGTAAAGTTAACAGAAACAGTAAAGTTACCAATAACACAGTAGCTAACAGAAATGGCACAAAAGCAGCAGGGGCAAGAAACTAAGTGGCGAAAATGGCAGACAAAGGGCCCGAGCTGGCACACTTACAACCCTTATGGTCGAGCAGACAGCCGAGGCAGGCAAGCAGAGGAGGACCTCCTGGAGGGCTAGGCGTGGGCAACCCTGCATGTGACAGTGGAAGGAGGTCCGCTACCAGGCATAAGTAGCCAGAGGCATCGGGGGAAGCTGGCACAGGACCAGCTCCCCTCAGATGTTCACTTTACAGAGGTGGGAACAGAATTTGCATTGTTCTATAACAGGTCTCATTCTAAGCACCCAATTTAGAGTTTGAAGGACAGGGAACTCCTTTGCAAAAGCAAAAAAGTACCCTGTCTGCCAAACTCCCGGTCTGCCCGTCTAATTTAAAAATAGGCAGACCATAGGCTTTCCGTAGACGGAGCCCCTCCCCCCCCATTGGCTATGTCAATTGACAGCTCCTCTGATGGACTATGGGCTGAGGAAGGGCATTATACTGTGCACCCTATTTAGAGTGGACAGTGTAATGTCCTTTTTTTCATGGTGGTGGGAGAGAGAGAAAAAAACAACAATGTCCCCGCACCCTGTGAGAAAACTCTCAGAGTATAGGGGGTCATAAGGTTTTTGTTTTTCAAAAGAAAAAATAAGTTTTAAAGTTTGGTGACAGGTCATCAAAACCGAATGTGACTGTCCACCAAACCTTTGTACCTTGAAGGGACCTGCCATAAATGCACTTCCAATCAAGCTACAGTGATGACCGCTGGGCCAGCAGTAATCTCTAAATTTGGCAAGTGGCAGTCTGTCAGGGTGGATTAGGTAATGTCCTCTGCCCCCCCGATGGACAGGGAACCATCCACCAAATCCTAAATCAGGCCATAAGTCCCTATGCACTCCTCCCTTCTGGAATTACATGAGTAGATTGGTTGTGGGACACCTGTACACTTCCTCTTCTCTGTAGGGACCCTTAATGTATAACAGTAAACCTTTGTGTGCCAAGAGTGATCTTTCAGATGTAACTAAGGTCTAGTCAAGTATCAAAAACACAATTACAATTAAGTTATGGTTACAATTTTCAGTCGAAAAACCACTGAAATTCAGCAGTTATGATTAGCAACCCAACATTAAATTTCCAAATTATCTGCTCTTGGCCTCACTCAAGACGTCACACATGACATCCCAAATTACATCATCAATGACATCACATATCAATCCATCACTGACATCCTCCATGATATCATTCTGGATACCCAATTCTGTGTTTGTTTGAGTATGTCTTGTTATTCACTGATATATTGTTGTTAGGTGTTTTTCAGTGGTTTTGTACAGGTTATGGCCTTTGGCCAGACTCTGTATCCAGTTCCTGTGCATATTTAATCCCTTAGCTGCTGAGGTTGGTCCACTCCCAATGGTAAGCCCTTATTTGATGTTTGGAGTACTTGCGCTTAAGGCTTCATAAAGGTTTTTCCACAAAAGGTATTCTTTCCAAATGTGTGTCCCTTTTTCCCCATATCCTTAGCATTCTGAAGGTACCCAGAGTTTGTGGATTGTCCTGTAGGAAAAAGAGAAAAAAGCCAAAATATAGCTAAACGGGTTTTTTGTTTAAATAAAAAACCAAAAAGTGCTGTGAACAAAAGAATATGTCTTATTTTTTTACAAATGGCATCAATTTGCAGTGCTAATAAAAATCCCAACCTACAGGAACAAGCGAAGTTGTAAATAAAAAGCACAACAGTTTTTGCATCATTCTAAGTAGCAGTCTATTTTTCCTATTTTTGTGGCTTCAACCTACTTACAGTTCATGGTAGAAACAGGTGTGATGCTCATGGGTAAATCCAAAATGCTATATATTTCTGAAAACTAGACAAAATTGTGATTTCAGCAAGGGCTGAGTTTTGTAGATAGCTCATGGTTTCCCCAAACAAACTAGTAGTTAAAATACAAACTAATAGAAATAGCTGATGGCCAATTTACAAAACTAAAATATCATTACGTCCATTAGATCCTTGTGGTTACAGAGCTATATAGTGTTGTTTTGGTTGCCCAGTAACACATGATACCCAAAGTCAACAATTGAGCTGCACCTAAAAATTATATTTCATTGTTCCCCAACCATGCATCAGTTCATAAGGTAAAATGTAACGAATAAGGAATGAGTATGAAGGAAATCTAGGCATTTTTAAATGTGCCCTAGTTACTGATTCTTGGGTTAGAAGGTATTGGTACAACTCTGAATTTGGGGTTACCTGTACAATCATGTGATTCAGAGGGCAATTTGCAAAATGTGATCTTTTGTTGTACAGTGGCTTACATTTTGAAGCCAATAATGGAGAGATATTCAATTCATAAATAACAAGTGTTAAACTATTCTGTGCTCCGACACTTCTCTTGATAAAGAAAGTATCCTCACTCAAAAGGCCCCAAAATGCACAGTGGAGACTTCAACATTTCTTATTAAAACATTATCTGTTTTTGGTGATGTGGTAGCTGCTGTATTTGGGACCAGGCTCAGCCGCCACCCAGGTAAACATACCAAACCCAAATATTTCTTAAAACTATACTCCCAGGAGAGTCCAGAGTGGTCTGCCTGAACCCTGTGAGGTATCTCACACACAATGACTTGCAAAACTCATACTTTAGCTAAAATCACTCATTTGACTCATATTTCTGTGACAGAAACTTCTGAAATACATAGGGATCCACAAAATTGCTACCACCCATCATTCCCATGCTTCCACTGATAGAAACACACCCCACTTGTGTGGTCGGGCCTAGCAACTACAATACAAATGTCCCCAAAACTAACAGTGGAGACACCAGCATTTCCTGTCAAATAAATATCCTGTTTTTGGCGATAGGGTAGCTGTGTTTATTGGGCTTGGACTGTACTGCTACCCAGAAAATCCTACCTAACCCAAACATTTCTGAAAACTAGAGACCTAGGGGAGCCCAGGGTGCTGTGACTTGTGGTGATCCTACATTGGTTTGTACCCATAGTGCCTGCAAACCTCAAACCTTAGCTGAAATCATGTATATTTCTCACTTCCTACCACCAGGAATTTCCACACTCCTCCCGATAAAAATGCTACCCCATTTGCATGGCAGGGCCTATCACCCACAATCTAAAAGGTCCCAATATGCCTAAGAGACAATTTTTTTTGAAACATTGGGGTATATTTACAAGAATTGGCATTCCGCTGTTTTCACGCAGCGGAGCGTCAAAAGATTTACCGCTGCCGTATACCAATTCCTAACACCATGCTAGCATCGTATTTACAATATGGCGCTACATGGCATTAGGAGAAGTTAGGGGCTGAAAAAAATGATGCTAACACGAGCGCCAAATCCATAAAAAAATGCACGCTGTGGTGCAAAAAGTGACGTTCGACCACTTAGCAGCAAGAAAAACCTTGCTAGCCGGCCTAACGTAACTTTTCTTCACCTAGCATGAAAAACCCCCCGAAAAACGCTGCTAAGGACAAAAATAAATTACACTTACCTGAATGCAGAATGGAGCAGCCAGTAAAGAGCACAGCACAGTACAACAACCTCCCACCATCCCAAACCCCACTACCAGCCAGAATGGCCAGCCAAAGTGTAAGGGGAAGAGGCAGAGGAGAATGAGATCTTGATTGCAGAGGTAACGGAGCATCAACACCACCTCTTCGTCAGCTCCAAAGTGTCATTGGGGACCAATAAGGCCACATGGCAGTCCATAGTGAACAAGATGAACTGCATAGCTAAGTTCAAGAGGACAGTGATGCACTGTAAGAAGCGCTGGCACGATACCAAGGACAAAACTAAGGAGAAACTGGCAATCAATCTACAAGTAGCATTGCAGACCGGAGGTGGTAGTCCAGAGGCCCAAGAGGAGCTTGATCCCTACTAGGAGCAGGTGTCCACAATCATCTCTGAGGAGTCGTTGGTTGGAGTAGCGGGAGAGGACAGTGCTGACTATGATCAACTACATCAGCCACAGGGTAAGTACCAACAAGAGACAAAGGTGGGGAAGTATATAATGCTGTGCAGTCCAGGCAGCTATGTCCCAGTGCTCTGCCGCACTGTCTGCAGGTCAAACGGTAGCCACCTGGTAACTCTATGCTTAGATATAACATCAATGTAAGGCTCATGGGCATTTTGATCACATGTTGGCATAGGGCAGTGTCACAAGCCTGATAGTTTGGCTATCCTAACTCAAATTGAAAGAGCAGCAATGTGCTGTTTCTACAAGATATGGTGAATTCCTATATTAACGGCATGAGCTGGGACACATACAGCAGACATACACCAAAGCAGGCACCCCTGCACCATAGTTCAAGGGTACCTGCACTGGTTCTACCCACCAGGAGGAAGGAAAGCACAGGGATGCGTTGTACTGTCCTAAACACAGTGCAACCCTACACTTTCTCGTTCACACATTTTGGGGCAGCAAGATGGTTTCTTGCACTACGCTGCACCACATGGCTAGGAAATATGCCCCTCTGTCACACCAGGGCCCATGCACATTAACCTAGGCTAGTAATTCCTAGCATAAATTTGATATATCAAAGAATGAACAACACACCTGAGGGATGGGGGATCTGTGGGCCATGGGTAATACCTACACATAGGGACATGTATATTGTCACTTCCATACTCGCCCAGAGCAAAATACATGGCATGCAGCTGTCCTGGCATGCAGGTTCAGTACACATGTGTGTCAGCTGCCATTTTAGGGACATCCTGAACTCCTCTCATCTACATATATATGACTGGGTGTGAGAGTGAATGCAACCTATGTACACCAGCGGAACATGGGCCATAGTTAAAAGTGAAAAGGCGCAGGGCATTGATGCATACATATCAACAGTGCCAACATGCATCATTTCACAAATGCATGGATGGGCCGCATTCACTGTATTATGTCCCATCCCTGTGCACACCCCTGCACTGCTGCAAAAAGAACAGATGTGCACCAATGCAGGCACTCTTGCACCATGGTACAAGGCTGTCTGTGTTGGTGCATAGCTGTCATCATCAGTGCCAGCGCAAGGGAAAACACATGGGGTGTGCCTGATCCTTGTGAATACAGTGCTGTCCTGTGTATGTGGAATGATGCAGGGTTGTGTAGATAAAGTGCTTGCTGTGCTCTGTTGTGCCATTACAATGTGAGCATGCCCCTCGATAGGTACATGTCACCATTCCCAGCAACACTACCATCTGGGGTGCTGCCTGACACATGTCACTCTATAACAGCCTGCCATGTCAGCCCATTTGAGATGGCCACACATGATGTAGGTGGCATAGGCACTGGAGAGTAATCGTATGATCAGGGTCCCATCACTGTGTGGGAGTAAGTTGGCTGCCAGGATCTATTTTGAAACAGCCAGAGGGGTAATGGACACATACAAGTGCATGGATTGGATTAAAGAGATGTTTGACACCCTGCAGATGACCAGCTCTGGTCATGAAGAAATGGCATGAACGTCAGTGATTAGATTCTGACTACCAGGACAGGGCCCATCCACTCAGATTGGGTACACAGTGGTACTGATGACAATGCTGAGGTCCTGTCATTTGAAATAAAATACAGGGCTATATGACATCCACACCCAAGCGTAACAGCTGTCCTACGCATCAATGAGGAACTGAAAGTGTCATGTCATGCACTTTGTTTGTCAACTGCTTTAAACCATGTCAACATGTAGAAGACATCACCAATAGCATTTTCCCATCTCATTGCAGAGTAACTATCCTTACCTCCTGGCCAGCACCCTGGGCCGGACCTCACCGATGATGGCGATGCTGACAACCTACTAAACATCGACCAGGACACTCCCCAAGAGCTCCTGGACTCCATTGGGACACCATCTCCGGACCCAGGAAGGGTCAGCAGTGTCATGGCGTCTCAACATTCCCTGCCTAACAATCAACAGGCACCACCACACCCACATCATTGGACTCCAAGGACCCACATATCACCTTTCAATGGACAGCGGTAGGAGTCCAGTGGGAGTTGGCAGATCAGGTGTGGGAGGGGATGGACACCCTGGCAGCCACCCTAGAGGGGGTCAGTGGGTGCCATAGTCCCAACAGGGACAACTCTGCCACCATCAGAGGCACCTAATCACTGCTCCGTGGCCTCCAGCTGGTGTCATGAGGCAGAGGCATGTACAAATGCCCTTCCAAAGTGGCACCAGCGATATGGCCAAAGAGCTGGGTGCTATCAGAACCATCTTGGAGACCATGGAGCGGAAGCAGGACTCCCACATGGTTGCCATTGCTGCCTACCACCGCGACATTGCTGCTGTGTTCCAAAACCAGTAGATCCAACTCGTTGCAGTGATGCCTCATGTATTGGCACAGATGAATGCTGCTGCAGGCACAGCACCACCATCTTCTGCACCTGATGTGTGGGCCTCCCTTGACTGCCACATCTATGACACCACCCTCACGGGAGACACCACGCACATCAGAGGAGGAAGATGTGGACGGGACCTCTTTCCAAGATAAAAGTCTGAGGTAGCGTTCATCTGTGTCATATAACCAGTTTCTCCTTAGCCCTGTGTTGATCAACATGCCAGGGAACATCTGCGGGCACTGTCCTCAATTTGACATCGCCCTGTTCACCTTCAACATTCGTGGACTGACAATGCGACCTTTCCTCCCTAATAACACTGCGGTCATCCTCCTAACTTATGCATTTCTAATCCTCAACATGTTCCATGACATGTTCCCCAGAAGGACTCTGTCTGGACATCCAATGGCTTGAAACATCCTTTAGGGTTGTTGTCCAATGAACTTTACCTGTGAGACCCTTCAACATTTGCACATGTAAATAAATGCACCGATAAGAACTACCTGTATGATGTTTGTCTCTATGAGTCAGAACAAGGTTCAAAATTGGCTACTTCACCAAATACCATCAAAAGGACATCATTGTGTTCGCAGAGCCTGGGACAATGCTAGGTTGTGAGAGTATAACAAATGTTGGAAACACCTATTGTGTGATGATTAGTAAGTGCTTACTCAAGGTGGCTAGAATATAGTGCAACTGGTGTCATGCAGTCAATGTGAATGGTGAGATCAGCCACCCCATAAGTGTTGGGTCCATCCATGGTTACTAACAAGCAGACTACATTGGGTTGACAAGTACACGTTGCAAGTGTGAGAGGTTACGGGGCAGCCATCAGTGTATGAGTCCAAATACCAACTATGGGGTCGATTCCGATCTCGGTCGGAAGGGCTCCGAATCGGATTTGGAACTTGCTAAACTGATCCAGAGCCCTTGTTCCCGACCGAATGGTTCACAGTTCCGAATGACCAAGTACGATGTCTGGAAAACCTCAGCACTGACCGAATCGGTTCTGGAAGGCATTCGGCGAGATAGAGCCTTCCGGAGCTGATTTGTACAGCTCTATGGACTAGGTTTGCCGAGCGAGCAAATACGATGAACGATTCAGACAGCCTTTCCGATTTGATTTGCAAAGATCGGAAAGACTTCCCGAATTGGTCTTTGGGGCCCCGTAGCAGGCCCCCTTTCACCCGGGGTCCTCCGAATCGGGCCGGTGGGGGTATTCATGGGTCCCCTTTTCCCAACCATGCACAGTGTGACAGGCACCAAGGGGTGCCTGCCACATGTCGCAAGATTATCCCCAACCACCCCTTTTGTCAATGCGAGCCTGTGTATGCGTTCGGTACACAGGCTCCCATTGAAGTCAATGGTAGTCCAACTGAATCGTGTCTGGATGCATTCAAATGCATCATACTCATTCGGTCGGACTCCGCCAATCTTAGTCGTACAGAAACCATTCTGGACCCGAGTCGTTTGATATGCTTTCCGAACGAGATCGGAATCGGGCCCTTTATGTGCAAAAGTAATAGGGCATCACATTCCACCAAGGCATGTTGTATTCGCAACACACGCTGATCTCGTATGTGAGTACAAAATGTGCACTCTGTCATCATGCATCCATTAATGCCATGTCCACTGCTCAACACTGTCTGATTGTAAGATCATGTGAATTCATGGGCAGTATGACAGATCGCTGTCCATAGCTAAGAAACCCGGTCACACATGTTGCCAGACACTGCAAGCTAAGACTAGTGCAAGTACCAAAGCTCACGGGAGCATACTAGATCGCTCAAACACAGTAAATTGTGACATACACCTGTATGTATCAAACTAGTAGATTTAATGGAAATATAAAAGTAATAATAGACATACCTATCTACCCTATGCTAAATTCCTATCCTAACCTATCCTACACTACTTCAGCCTATCTAATACTTAAAACTACCTTAACTTAGCTTAGCTTAACCTACACAATTACCATGCCATTGTAAACATCAACCCCCACCCCCTTAAGTCACATTTTAACATAGGACAACAGAAACTACACCTAAACATCAACTACCTACATTTGAAACCTAAACAATCATATATATTTTTGGTATTTTAAAAATTTTGGGTGTTTTTTTAATAACATATAACACACATCTACCCCCTTACCAAGCCAAAGTAGCCCTACCCAACAACAAACCAACCCACCCCTAAAAAGAACCTAATACCACTATCATTACACTAAACTAAAACGACTCTTACCTAATCTACCCTATAAACTACCCATCAAAAACGTCTGCCTGTCAAGCAGGCTGAATGGCAGAAGGAGGCCCTGTGGGTCTCATTGCTTGCCCTGCCCAACTGCCTGTTTGATGTCCTATAGCAGGGGCAAGGCCTGGTCCACCATATTTTCCAACACAGCCATACAGAGTTTCATGTTGGACATGTACTTCCTCATGTCACTTTCAAAGTTTGAGGGCCCTCCTCTGGGCTGATGTGTGGGTGCCGGTGCTTGTGAAGGTCCACTGGTTGAGGCGCTTTGAATGGCTGCTTGAGAGGGCCCTGCAGTAGGTTGTCCATAGCTAGCCGAGCTTCCACTGGTGGTGGTTGGTGGGCCCCTGGGAAAGACAGAGCACTGCCCCTGGGCCTTTTTGGCCTGGTAATGTCTCTTCATGGCCATGTATGATTTTACCTGCTTTATGTGGTGGTAGCTCACCTTACGCTTGTTGAAATTGCGCAGCTCTTTAGGGGTCATGTTGTCTGTTGAAACAATGAGGATATATGTCACTCATAGGGTGACTAGGAACAGGTACCAACATTATGAAATCTCATAATTAACATAACACCTAAGGTAGTTGCCCCTACATCCTACACACACATTGCTGCTTAGAGCAGCTATACGCATACCTATACATAGCATATCTGACGTTGACGGGCCTAATTGGAAAGGTAACCCATTTGTTAGACTGTGCAAATTTAACACCATTGCCAGATCTAAATATGACTGTTTTGGTACAGAGTATGTGTGTAAACATATATTCTAGGTGCCCATTGAATGGTAAACATTTCCACCTTCACTGTGTAGTAGTGAATCTTGGACATCCTGCAATGGCCTTGATGCCATGGGCATCGAACACATTCAGAAGTTTCATGTCGTAACAGCACATGTCTTGCTTCACAACTTTCAGTAATTGATAAGGCAAGGAGTCATATCATGACACATTGCTACCTATACAGATCAATTGGTAGTCATTACATGTAACTATGGATGCTGGAAAAGTACACCAGTTCATACAAAGAAAAATGAGCCTTTCCATATATGATCTGTAGCAACTCAATGGTGGACCAGGCCACCACTGAATACGTGTTCCCAATATCATGACATGTGCAAATGACCTGCATATGGTAGCATTCACACCCACATCATGATCTATTGTATATCCACTACTGCATACATTAGCATTGTCTGACACTGGGATCACACACAACTTTCATGTTGTCCTTCCCAGATATGCAACAACAACAATGGCTCTGTCGGGGATAAAACTATTCCTTTAGGGAAAACGGAATCAAACAGAGAAGAATTTCTTTTCTGCAACTTCTATCTCAA
Source organism: Calotriton arnoldi (assembly GCA_963921515.1). NCBI lineage: Eukaryota > Metazoa > Chordata > Amphibia > Caudata > Salamandridae > Calotriton > Calotriton arnoldi. The sequence continues at coordinate 1,236,831 of CAWUFW010004329.1, forward strand.
ACAAAAGCAATGATTTACACGAAATGCTGGCAAAATGGAACACAAGACAAAGACACGGATTTATACGTATTTTGGTATTTATATAAATTACGGCATTTATATATATTTGCAAATTGTGAACAAGGCTGTCAAAACAGGGTAAGATCTAGCGTGATGTGTGCTAACATGACATTTTGGTCCTCCGTGATAAGAGTGAAGTGCATATAATATATACAAGGTGAATAAATGTACAGTTTTTACAAGGGAAGAGAGTGACAATGGTCAGAGTATTAAGACACAACAATGACTCTGGCAGATATACAAGTTGCTCGTTCACTTAGAGCCAGAGACTTGATAAGTCTGAACCATGTGGAATCGTCGACATTTCGACCCTGTCAAGGCTTAATTATGAAGTCAAGGCGGGTCTTCATCAGGACAATGAAGGGGGAGAGAGACAGCCTACGGGTAAATAGAAGTATAGGTCAATGTGTGTTCCATTGGGGGCAAGTAAAACGTGGGCGGAAGTTATTAATTGAGGTGACTCACCCAATCTGGGTAGCCTCAGGCGTCCATCGTTATTTAAAGGCGGTCAGAGGATCTCAGGTTAATGTGACCAAGCGAAGTGCTCGTCTTGGGCGATCTACGAGTAAGCATAGAATGCTTTAATTAATTGTGAAGTCAAGCCCATCATTATACAATTGAACTTCAATTCAAATTGAGTGGAGTTTCCCGCAGGGAGACTTACCCGCCGCAGTCAGGGAAGCTCAAGTGGCCAGGTGATGCGGTCGTGAATGATCTAAAAACAAGTGGGATTTTTCATTAGGAGGGAGTTGGTGGTGTTTGGAAAAATTAAATAAAAGAGACCGTAAATTCCTAATTTACGGGCGCGCCGGGTTCCCACAATGGGGGCTTACCTGCGGCAAACGGAACGGACTGTTGAAGACAATCAGCCGTGTTCGGAGGGGATGAGTCCAATCCTGTGCGAGACGCCAGGCACGAGTCCTGGTTCAGTGCGGCCGTATCCTAGCAATCTCGGAAGCCACTGACAGGCTTCCGTATAAATAGCGTTCAGCATACATGCACGTGAGTGCAACGTACGGTCAGAGGCAGCAGCTGGATGCTGTCTGACATGACTGTGGAAGTCAGGGACGATCATTATCATGCGATGAGCTGGTCATATGAAGGCGCCACCTATGTGTCGAGTACTAGGGTGGACAGTCTATTGGTCACATAATAGCGGTATAGTTGTGCATCATATGCAAAGTATAATAGTTATATTATACGTGCGGGCCAAAGAGTAAGGAGGCACTAGCATATGTAAAAACATTTGTAAAACCACAATATATCACGTGCAGCATTTATAAGGGCACGAACATTTATAAAACCAGCAATACATGCCGTGTAGCAATTATGTACAAGCGTTAAGACACAAGGTGTTCATTTACCATCTAAGAGATTGTGACAGAGTACATACAGATGGGGTAGGTAGTATATGATGACACGTTTAAGCCCCTGTCTGCTGATAGTTAGAGGAGTTTGATAATGCACGTATTTGTGTACATACATGTGGCCCATGCTTGGATAGACAGCCTATTGGTCACATAATAGCGGTATAGTTGTTCATCATATGCAAACTACAATGGTTATACTATACATGCAAGCCAAAGAGTAAGGAGGCACTAGCATTTGCAAAAACATTTGGAAAAACCACAATACATAACGTGCAGCATTTATAAGGGCACGAACATATGTAAGACCTGCAATATATGCCGTGAAGTAATTATCTACAAGCGTTAAGACAAAGGGTGTTCATTTCCAATCTAAGAGATTGTGACAGAGTACATACAAATTAAGTGGATGGTTTGTGGTGACACATTTAAGCCCCTGTCTGCTGATCGTTAGAGGAGTTTGTGTACATACATGTGGCCAATGCGAGCCGGATCAAAATAAATTCAACATGTAACAACTATGGGACTGCATGTGAGTGGCAAGAATTGTGATAAACAGGTGGGAGCTATGGGTACATAGTATATGAAGCTCCTAGATATATTCATAGCTGACCCATCTGCTTCGAGGTCTCCTCAAGTTCATTAAGTCCCCAGCCCACTGTATTAAGAGAGTGAATCCACCTGCATTCCTTAAAGTTAAGGGACGCAGTAATTGAGCCACCTCTGGGGTGTGTGCAAATTTTCTCTACCACCCACCATCTTAGGCTTTCCGGAGGGTGGTTCAGGGTGACAAAATGCTCAACCAGAGGGGCACCTTGTACCTTACATCTCACTCTACTCATATGTTGGAGGACTCTTGCCTTAACCTTCTGGGTCGTCTGTCCTATATACAACATATCGCACGGGCATTGGATGGCGTACACCACATTTGTGCTGTTATAATTTGTCAATAGTGGGAGCTTTTATGTTCTATTCTTGTGTGTGAATGTGGACCCCTCAATGGTCAGTGGGCAGGCCTTGCAAACGCCACATTTATGATGTCCAATCATGGGGGGTAGGCCCAATTAGCCCCTGATGTCAAGTAGGTTAGGTGGCTCAAGGTAGGCTTTCACAACATTGTCCTTGATGTTTTTGCCTCTCTTGAAGGCAAAAACGGGATCTTCGGAAGTGTTCAATTCACTGGCCACCAGATTCCAATATTTTTTCACAATCTTTTTAATATTGTTGCTCTTGGGGTTGAAAGTAGTTACACAGACGATGTTCTCTGTCCTTGTGGATTTGGGCTTCACATGTAAAAGGTGGTCACGGGGACAGTACCAAGCCCGCTTCCGGGCCCGTTTGAGTAATCCCATCGGGTAACCCCTCTCTCTCAGACGACAAGTGAGGGTCTCTGTCTCCTTAAAGAAATCGACCCTCCGTGTGCAATTTCTCCTCAGCCTGAGAAATTGCCCATATGGTAGGTTGTCCCTCAGGCTGCATGGGTGGTGCGAGTCATACTTAAGGAGTGTATTCCGTTCGGTTGGTTTCCTATACAGATCGGTGAAAAGAAAACCTTCATCAACTTGGAAGGTAAGGTCCAAAAAATCAATGGCTTCGCTACTGTGGGCCATAGTGAACTGAATATCACTTGATCTGCTATTGAGCCAGTCTTTGAAGTCATTAAGGTCGCTTGCAGTGCCTGGCCATATCATTATCACATCGTCTATATAACGCTTCCATATAGCGATGTGGTCTATGAAGGGACTGTTGAGACTGTATAAGTGTTCATCTTCATAAGCATCCATGAAGAGGTTGGCATGGCTAGGTGCGTATCGAGCCCCCATCGCAACGCCCTTGCACTGGTAATAGTACTGGTTCTTGAAGATGAAGTAATTCTTTTTCATCGCAATTTCCAATAGAGATATCAAAAATCCGGTTGGTATCCAGTGTGGTCTGGGACGCTTATCCAAGATTTCTCTGGTTACGTCTAAGGCCTTACCCTGTGGTATGCTCGTATACAGGGATGAGACGTCAAGGGTCACCAAGAGTTGAGTATTGACATCAAAGGGTTGGCCCTCCAGTAACTGGATGATGTGCATTGTATCTCTCACAAACGATTTGGTTTCCGTCACCCATGGTTGAAGAAAGTGATCGATGAATTGGTTGAGGGGTTCTAAAATCGACCCACATCCCGATACAATGGGTCTGCCTGTTGGTTTGTCCAAATGCTTGTGCACCTTTGGGAGGGTGTAGATCGTGGGAATCCTTGGTTCTTTTTGTTCAAAAAATCAAACTCAGGTTGGCTCAGGAAACCTTGATCCAGCCCCTCCTTAGTGAGATTTTCAATCAAGATCTTAATCTCTGAAGTTGGATCCTTCGGTGTTGGGCGGTAGCTCTCTTTAACGCCAAGCTGTTGTTCTATTTCTTCCACGTAGTCTGGTGTATTCTGCACCACCACTGCTCCGCCTTTATCTGCAGCCTTGATGACAATGGCCTCATTGGATCCAAGCGATTGTAATGCCAGTCTGTCTTCCTTGCTGATGTTATACTTGATGTATCTCCGATCTTCAAGTAGATCCATGGTTTCTTTGAGAACAATCTGTTCATAAGCCAGAATCTTCTGACTCATCAAGTACACCCCTGGTGCGAAGGTCGATGGTGGTGTAAACGTAGTGGCTGCAGAGGCAGGGTTGTACACAGTGTTGGCAAAGTAGTATTTAAGTCTGATTTTCCTGAAAAATCTCTGTAGTTCCAGTTTAATATTAAAGGCATTGGGAGGGGACGTGGGAACAAACGATAAACCTTTGGAAAGAATCCGTTTCTCAGCGTCCGACAATACGTAGTTGGATAGGTTTATTATTGGGTCCGGGGTGTTAGTGACTACACTGTTGAAAGTGGCAACACTGTTGGAAGGAACAGTGACGGTATTAGGGGGTTCAAGGGGTTCAATGGGCATGTGTTCAGTAAGCTCAGGTGTAATAATCAGAGATTCCGCCTCAGTGGGGACATGATTCACTGTAGGCATACATGCTGGTTGTAGGCAGTCAATAGAAACCAGTTTATTTGTGGGTATGTGTCTTATTTGTGACATGTCGGAGTCACTAGTCGTTGGATTCAAAGGCTTGTTCAATGATGGAGCAGGGAGCTCTCTGATTACTGGGAGCATCATGGTAGGTATGTTAGAGGGAAAATTAGTAGGCAAGGGCCTCTTATTCTGAGTGGGAGTGATAATCCTCACCATCTGTATGTTTGGCTGCGTGTTTGGATTTCCCTTGGGACTCTGGTTGGTAGAACCGTACTCATGTATTGCCCCTCTGGTTGTTCCTGCCCTGGTTCCAGCCCCGTGGTCGCTCCCAGTTCTGCTCTGTTCCGCCACCCCAGTTGGGCAAGCGGTAACCCTCCCCTAAAAATTTTTGGGTATCCTGGTACCGTTGGCCCTGATTAACTTGACGGCTGGTGGATGATCTGTCTGAGTCGGAGCCACTGCCTACAGAAGAGTCCGAGAAGGTGGCAAACATCCTTGGTCCCTGCCTGCTTCTATTTGTAGAAAAGCAGTGGCTATCCTGCTGATAGTATTCGTCTGCCAAGTAAGGGTAGGTGGATTTTTTGTCATAATTTCTCACGTCTTTTGTGAGTTTATCAAGTTTCCTATTCAATGTTGTTGTGTTGAATTCAGCTAATGTTTTTTCTGCACGTTCAAGTGCTTCCTTCGCGTTGGAAAGATCACTATCCTCAAGAATCTCTTTTTTCAAATCAGCGATCTCCTGGGTCAATTTCTTAACGTATTCAATTGCTGTTTCGACTCCAAGCACCATCCAGAGCCTGGAGCAGTTATTGGCAACGTAACAGAACCCCTCTCTAAATTTAGGGACGTCTACGAAGATCGCTGGCTTGTTTCTAACTTGCAAGCCTTTCGGAATTATATTCGCCTGCAAGTATTTTGTCAACACGTGGCCTTGAAGGCGTGAGCGAATAAGTTTCTTTTCAAGTCTTTCAATCTTAGTTAGCTTTTCATTCAAAGTGGCGTCCAATGATAACGTGTCTGTCCCTAGTAAGAAGTTAGAAGCACCCTGTTCCTGAATTAGTTTGGTGATATATTCTTCACTGTAGGACAGGGTCTCTTTATCTGACATATTTAAAGGGATGTACTATCATTAAGGGATCCTTTACCATAAGACAATAGATGAGAGCGAAACAACCCTCGCAGGTAGGTACCCGCACCAGTTAAAGTAAACAACAATGGGGTAACCCTGTGTCCCTCAGAACCTGGGTATAGATATGCAACATCAACAATGGTTCTGTTGGGGATAAAACTATTTTTTTAGGGAAAACGGAATCAATCAGAGTCCTTCCCAGATAGACAAACTGTACTCCTTGACAGTAGTCAGAGGCTGATAGACATGCAACACGCCACTACAACTTTGCATGGCCTATTCGTCACTTTCAAAAACTGCAATTGTGAGAAGGATTCACAATGAATCTGGCAATTCCCAACACATCTGGCATGACACTCACTCCTTGCACTACACTTATTGCACTGCACAGATGAAGGCACTCACCGGTAAAGTTCGGGTTGCTGAAGTTGGCCATCTCAGGGTCTGTGTAAGTGGGTGGTCCAGCTACAAGACATAACAAGTAAAGCACATCATTTAACTTATTACACATATGTGATAAGCCACAACATCACAGTACATATGTAAGGCTATTGGCCATGTAGCCTTACAGGTTGTAAGTGCTCTGATGACACACTTGACATGCTTGGATGATACACATTGGTAAGGCTGGCTGAGCCAAACATACATATGAATGTCTTACACATGCACCTGTTTGCCATTTAGAACAACCATGTGCTGAGCGTCATTACTACCTAAATACACATCGGTAGCTGACTTGGATGATGCTGTGCACCTACACAATTCACATACTATACTCAGTAAAGTGATGGTATCCGGAGGCCCTCTGAAAAGGAGACACCAGTAAATAAGTAAGCCACATACATCTCAATTCATGCGTACTGGTCCACTAAGAAACTTGTGTACTCTGCCTTTCAGTACTGCTGAGTACGTCATTGTAGGCTTATATTCCATGCATCACTAAGCCGACAGATTACAATTAGAGGTGAGCTAAGCAGTGTAAGCCATGGCAGACATCATTGATGCTAGCCACATCAGGGTAGTGTGTGCAGACAAAATATCGAGTTTTAAATGTTGACTTACAGAAATATCGAGCCCTAAATATTGTGAGTGAGAAAAATCGACAGCAAGAATATCGTAGTCAAGAATATCGATTTAAGGTAAGAAATATCGATTTTAAAAATATAGAAGTGTTTAATATTGTTTGCAAAAATATAGTTGTTTAAAATATCGATTGTTTAATTAGTGTTATGTATTTTAGTATATATTTTAAATGTATGTGATGTATTATTTTTGTATAAGAATTGTTTATATTTTTTAATATACGTGTTTTTAGTAGTTAATAATGTTATTTTAATTGAATTTTGCTTTTTTTTGTTCCGTAGTCGGTTGTGGGTTTATAGAGGAATAGGGTGAGAAGTAATTTAATTATATTAAATTAATGATTATTTTTTATTTATTAATATTTATTTAATTGAGATTTTATAATGTTAATTGTGTAAAGTAATTTATTAATTAATAACTGGTTGTTAATTAATATTAATTAATTAATTGGTAACTAATTATGGCAATTGTGTAATTAATTTTAGGTGTGGGTTGTGGGGTTTATATGGGTAAAGGGTGGGAAGTAATTTATGTATAATTAATTAATAATTAGATGTTAATTAATATTAATTAATTGTAAATTAAATATGGAAATTGTGTAATTACTTTTAGGTGTTTGTTGTGAGGTTTATAGTGGTAAAGGTTGCGAAGTAATTTGGGTTTAATTAATTAATAATTAGTTGTTAATTAATATTAATTAATTAATTGATATTTGTTTAGGGTAATTGTTTATTTTTTGTGTGTGGTTTTTACTTTTAAAGGGGTAAAGGGTGGGTATTAAATACATTTTATTTACTTTATATTTAGTTGTTTAATAGTAATAATTTTTTTATTTTTAAATAAGTTTTAATTGTGTAATTACTTTTTTACAGTTTATTTTTAGCTGTGTGTTGTGGGGATTATAGGGTTAAAGTGTGGGAAGTTAATTCATTTTTATTAGTTTTTTTAAAATTAACAATATTTCTTTAATTGGTAATTAATTATGTTAATTATGGAGTACATTGTTTTAAAAATGTAGATGTGAGTTGTGATTTGTGTGGTGTTATAGGGTAGGAAATAAAATAAATACATTTATGTAATAATTATTGTTTTTGTTTGTAAATATTTTCTAGTTAAAACATATTTATTTGTTTGAAGTTTATTTTTTATTTTATACAATATTTGTAGGTATTTGTGATATGTAATTAACACTATAATATGGTTTTTTTAAATATTAAATATATTTGTATTTTAGTTTTTAACATATTTATACATTTCTTTATTTATTTTGTTTTTTAATATTTTTTGATTTTTTAAATATTTTTTTATTTTATTTTTTAACTGACTGGAGTGTGAATAGTAAATTTTATACCTTTGCTATCCAACATTTTCCCTACTGTTGCACTCATTGGAGTTGGAATAGTAAATTTTACCCTTTCGCTATTCAACACTTTCCCTACCGTTGCACTCATTGGAGTGGGAATAATAATTGTTACCCCTCCCCTATCCAACACTATCCCTACTGTTGCATTGACTGGAGTTGGAATAGTAAATTTTATCCCTCCGCTATCCAACACTTTCCCTACTGTTGCACTCACTGGAGTGGGACTAGTAATTTTTACCTCTCCGCTATCCAATACTATCCCTACTGTTGCACTTATTGGAGTGGCAATAGTAGTTTTTACCCCTCCACTATCCAGCACTTTCCCTACTGTTACACTCACTGGATTAGGAATAGTAATTTTTACCTCTCCGCTATCCAATACTATCCCTACTGTTGCACTTATTGGAGTGGCAATAGTAATTTTTACCCCTCCACTATCCAGCACTTTCCCTACTGTTACACTCACTGGAGTGGGAATAGTAATTTTTACCCCTCCGCTATCCAACACTTTCCCTACTGTTGCACTGACTGTATTGGGAAATTTAAGTTTAAATATTTTTAAATAGTTTAATGGTCTAATTTATATTAGAATGTTTTTTTAATTATATTTTATGTTATTGGTATATATATATATATATATATATATATATTGTATATATATATATATATATATATATATATTTGTAAATTTTTATATAATTATAAAATTATAAAATAAATTAAAATTAATAGTTTATTAATTGTTTTAAAGTAAATATATATATATATTAGCTATTATGTTTGTGTGTTTAACTTTTTTTAATTGTTTATTTGTTATATTTTGCAAAAATGTATATTACATTTAATTTATTTTGTTAAAAATAGTTTTATTTAATATATTTAATATTTATTTAATTTTTTATACATATGAAAATCGATATTTTGTACAACTTTATTTTTTACATCGATATTTTTGTAGTCTATATTTTTTCATTGATATTTTTGACATCTATATTTTTGACATCGATGTTTTGTAGGTATGCCAAGGAGTATCAATGGCACATCACTAGGGGGCTTCATTACAAGGCTTTAGCACAGCCGCAGCATATATTTTGATGTTGTTAGAAGTGAAATGCTTGCTGTGCAAGGGCCTTGTAAATAAACCCCTTTTTGTATGACATAGGTACTGTAATGCACCATCAGAAATGGACATGACAAATGCCTGCTGAGGAATTAGCAGCTTTGGAGCACATCTGCACTACCAGCCATGAAATCATATGAGTTGTCTGGACAGGCTATGACAATGTACATCAACAGGGACTTATTTCTCCCACCTACGGTAATAGTGACAATAGTGTGGGCCACACTGTGTCACAAATGGCATGGGTGTACATATTGTTCCTGCACTAAAGGCATGGCATTTGCCCCTTTTGCATGGGTGCCTGACTAATTAGCTCACAACATTATTGTGAGCCATACTTAATGGTTCCTAAAAGCATAAATCGTCAAATGAGAAACAGGATAGCAGAAACAATATGTGTACCCACATGTTGGTCCACCAACTTCAATGCCTACGTACTACAAGAGGTTGGACTCCCTGCCAACCATATCTTCCCAGCGATGCTTCAATTGTGGGGTCTCACAGTCCACGCCATGGATACACTGCATCTGTTGCCTGATGCTCTCCCACCTCTGCTTCTGGACCTTGACAGGGTAGCCCTTTATCGCACAGCTCCCATGTGCTAACATGTTCAGCAGGTAATGGCAGACCAGCCACAGGAAAGTACCCAACTCCTGCAAATTCATAGGCCGACTACGCCTCTGCCCCGGCATGATCCCACCCACAAACAACAAACCTACCTCTACAAAACTCCCAAAAAACACTTTAATACCCCATTACAAAAGTACCCCAAAAAACAAACACCCAACACTTTACAGGACACTGAACGACAATATACAACAAATACACACAACTTTGGACTTAAGGCACACAACGGGACAGCAGACACAGTGCACAAACGTCTAAAACTCCAAAAACACTCTCCAGCACAATCCACACATCACTACTCCCAAGCACGGACAGTAAAACTGTAGCTGACTGTGAAAGTGAACGTAACTTTACAGTTCCTGGTTTGCAGCATGCAGGATCCATTACATCACTTCCCTAACTCCATTGCTTCACTTTCTGGGCGGATACGGGATGTTTTCAGCCTATGCGTGTTCGTTTTTTACGCTATCGCTCATTGCCTCTAGAGGCCTTGCAATGTTGAAATCGTGCGTCCACGACAGACCATCTTTTTTAATGTACCCTCTGAATGGTGTAGCGTAATTTTTTTTTGGGACACGAGAGCTATACTTTGCATGCAATTTTTTGGGCTTAGGGATGTGCGGTTCATGTTCAAATTGACAGTGAATGCAGTTTTCTGAGCGATGGGTATTGTTGCCCTGCTGACACTGTTTTCACATGTGTCATATGCGTGTAATTAAGTATACACATATGTGGGGTCATCCGGATCATGGATCAAACTATGCAAAATGCGCAAACACAGTGGTAGCACATTGGTGCTCTTTCCCATGGATGCTCTGTGTGCTAAGTTGTTGATGTCTAGCATTTACATTGTATCTGCTTCCACCTGTAATGCTAGAGACTACCTATGCAATGCGGTCAGTGCAACAACATCTACGACTACTCTGTGCAAGGCCAATTAGCGCCATGTCACACAGTGGAGGCATCATGTTGTAGTCCAAATGTGAAAGTGTGCAGCTATTGGCTGCACACACATGCAAGAGGAAGTATGGATGGGGCTATTCTATTGTCAGCATAAGTTCCAGTCGCATCCAAGGGCCATATCTCACTGGACAGTGACAGTGTCATCATTTGTGGCCACCATGACCATTAGTCATGGTGATTGTGGTATGGTAGGTCACCATGCATGCCTTGGTGTGTCCTCCAAAATGTAGCTGACAGTACGGCTACGTGGATGACTCCATATCTACACTATGCAACAAGACGGTGTTGCTTGTGCATAGCAGTGGGTGTACACATGCAACACTGTTGCACTTGCAAAGTATGATATGCACATTTTTTATGTGTTCATTGAGGAAACAATCTGGATTTACATGTGGGTAATATTTTTGCGGCATATGTAGACTGTAGCTTTGGTAGTGTGTTCCCATGCACATCCTATGAGGAACACTGCAAAATCATCATGAAACATGTAGCCTCTACCATCAGCCACAAGAATGAGGCCTAACACATGGCTAGCATCAGGAGAGACACACACAGTTGTTGGCCACCATCTACATTGCCACACCATAGTCATTATGGCTGACAATGGAGAACTATCTGCCACAGGTAGTTGGCATGCACACTATTTCAGTTGTAGCAGATGATGTTCAAGGGTACATCGAACCCATTGCTAGATAACTACTCTGTGTGATATATATGATTGGTGCAAATGTTGTATTTCTATAGTTTAGTGTGAGTATGGTATACAAATGCTTACAGTGTTAGTGCTCTGAAATTTTATTTATAGACAGATGTACAATGTGCAATTTTTCAAAATCTTCCTTTGACTTTTGAAAAACATTCTTCTGTAAAGAAATGATTTATGATATTGTCCCTCTGCCTTATTGCTGCGACTGATGCTCCAGGGTGCTGAGCCTCCTCATCTCTGTCCTCTCCATCATCCGGCATTTCCTCATCCCCAATGTCATCTGGCCATGGCACATTGGTCCTGACACATATATTATGCAAGATACAGCAGACCAAGATAATCTCACAGACCATAGGTGGGGAGTAGAGCAATCTGCCCCAAGATACATCAAGGCTGCGGAAGCGTGATTAGAGGACTCCGAATGTCTGCTCAACAATGGACCTGGTGTGGCATAGGGCATGGTTGTAGGTCCACTGGGCTTAGATTTGTGGGATCTTTACAGGTGTCACGACCCACGGCATCAGTGTGTAATCCTGGTCTGCTGCAAAGAAAGGATTTGTTGTATTAGTCAAGACTCATGATGAGGGTTAGTCCAAGATTCATATCCCTTCTGGTCTGTGTTCAGCTTGATACATTCACCTTGCAAACTGTCATGATTATGATATGACAATGTGTGGCATACAGGCAAGTTAAAATTGGCAACGGCTGACACAGAGCTACACATACAAGTGTGCTGTCCTCTGTGATATACTTAGGGGCATATGTACAAGCCCCTATTGCCACCAGAGCATCACTTTTTTGACACTCTGGTGGCCAGGTGCCATTTCCCATATTTACAAGGTGGCGCAAAGCCACTTAACGTGGCAGAACGCCACCTTGTAAATATGCCCCTTTCTGCCACAGTCCTCTGCAGCAAACGGGCGTGCAATGGCTGTTGCTGTGGGCGTTCCACCACAACACCCATTGCTTTTTGATGTTGCCCCAGATTTACAAGCCTGAGGCTGCGCCAAAAACAGCGCCATTCAAACGCCATGGATTACCAGGAGATATGAGGAAAAATCGTTCATTTCTCCATGTGTGCTGCATTTTGCAGCATACATAGTAAGAGCAAATTGCTATGAAAGATTGTACTTACGGCAGTGTCAGTTTTGCGGGTGTTTTTTCAAGGGAACGCCTACCTTGCATATCCTTTTCGGTAAATGCCATTAGCAGAACTGGCTTAGAAAACAATAGATGCTAGCAGTGGAAAAGAGACGCTAAAGGGCTCTAGCTTCATTTTGTAAATATGGCTCTAAAATAAAAACTGCTGCAGAATTTAAAAAAATGCCGCTGCAGCGGCGTTAAATCCTTGTAAATATTCCACCTTGTCTTGGAAGAGAAGCTCAACATACAGAGGGAGAGAAGTTAGGTAAAGTTCAAGAAACTGTCCAAAAACTTGAACTGCATTTTGGTGCTCAAAAATCACTTTTGTAAGGAAATTCAAATGTTTTTTAACAGAACAGCGATCTGGTGAATCTGCTGAAACATATGTCCAGCTCTCAGAGCTCTAGCATGAATATGTGAATTTGATAACTTCACGGATCAACTAATATGGATCAACTAATTGTAAGATGCTACAACAAAGCAATACCGGAAAAGATTATCTTGTTCAAAAACTTTCTCTTACTGAGGCCATCAAAGGAGCTCCTGTTACTGAATCTTATTGATCTTATTGAATCTTCACAGAAAGAAATGTAAAATTCTGAAGAGCCTATTTACAATATCAAGCGCAACTTCTCTGTGAACAAAGCTGTTACATTTAATAAAGAAACAAACGAAGCTTCCCTTACATTAAATAATTTTCAAGGATGTTATAGATGTGGGTCCACTCATCATGTTGCTTCTTTCAAGTATTTCCTAGCAACTAAAAAGACTTGCAATATGTGTGGAACTGTAGGATATTTTTTGAAAGTGGACATGAAAAAGAAATTTCAAGTTAATGAGATCAAAGACACACAAGAAGAACAAAATCTACGATACTGCGTGAAAAATTCAGTTTTAAATATCAACACATCTGAAGCAAAAACCTATGAGAATCCCACAGCTGATATGAACATAGGAGGTTTCTCAGTAAATCTACTGATGGATTTAGGAGTCCCCCTCATTAACCATGAGACATTTTTAAAGTATTGGAAAGAAGAATTTCTGACTGAGCCAGATATCAAAACTGAATCTTTTCAAGGATCAAAAATTGATCTAATTGGTTACTTGACTTTACCTATTTCTTTTAAGGTTACTGTATTACTGGTAAGGTTTATAGTGCATTTAAAGGAAAGAACATTTTGGGATGGATACATCAGGAAATGCTTGACAATATTTCTTTTGAGGTAAAGGAAAAGCAAGTATGTCATTTCATGAGCTGCATGAAAGTTTTCTTACCACAAGAATTCTTAAAGATTATCAGGGTAATGTAAATTGCGCATGTCCAATACTGAGTGAAAATGCTGTCACACAAACCCCAACTGATTTGCATATCCTAATGAATCAATATCAAGAGATGTTCAAGGAAGGTTTCGGTCTCGAATTAGAAATAAAACTTAAAGAGGAGGCGATCCAGTTAAAAAACAAATGAAGAAACGTTCCCCTAAGCATAGAACAGGAACTGTTGCAGTCCTTGCATCAATTGCATGTTGAAGGAGTAATTGAGCCAGTAGCTAGTTATTTCTGACTTTCCAAAACAAAAATTAAGCAGTTAAAATTTTGTGTTGATTTTAGAACACTTAAAAGTAACGTTTAAATTGATGCACACCCACTACACAAAACTGCGGAAGTGTTGGTCAAGTTGAGCAATGCCCAATTTTCAGCAGATTAGATCTGCCTATCATCAAATTCCTCTTACCCCTTCATCGTTGATTCATACGCCATTCATGACTCCTGATTGAGTTTTTCAATAAAAAGGCATAGACGGCGGCCATATTTCAAAGGGTGATGGATAAAATGTTAGGTAAAATGGAGGGTGTTTTAATGTTTCAAGATGATGTACTGGTAGTTGGAAAAAGCTGGCACGAACACAACAGTAGGCTTTGCGCATTTTTAGCCAAAATTAAGATAAACGGTTTGCATTTGACCCATGACAAGTATGCATTTGGGAAAAACCAGTTAGAGAATTTAGGGCATATAGTTAGTGCTGAATCTATTAGTCCCACACCTGGTTTGATTATAATTGTGGAAAATGCCCCTGATGTCATTAGCAGAGAATAAGTTATGTCTTTTGTGGGGCTTTGTGAATTTCATGTAAGATTTCTCTCAACTTTGCCACAATAGATGAACCAATAACAAGGCTACTTAAAAAAAATACAGAATACTTGTGGGAGAAACAACAAGAAGAGGCATTTTCATGCATTGTCATATTTGTCAAAAGCACCTCTTTTGTTACTGTATAATCCAGGTTTACCAGTTAGCATTACTGTTGATGCCAGCGATAAAGAATTAGGGGTCATATGTATGAATTTACCGAATAGCAATTACCGCAAAGTGAATCCTTGTGAATCACAATTTTGTAATCGCTAATCAGTATAAAAGAAATGAATCACCGAAAGATAATAGGGATTTGTTATTTATTAAGAGCAGCATTTAGGAAATTGCATTTTGTGTTTTCCTAAACAGCAAATGGAGTTGCAAATAGCGACAGTCACATTTGACATACAGTGATGGCATCACAATCAGGAAGTAGCCCTGTGATGAAAACTTGAGAGTATTGGAGCAGGAGTCACCTAGGAAAATCCATTACTAATCAGACTTTATGTTTGCCATCCACCCATTTTGGACACCAAAATGTCACGTAAGGACAGTGACAAGGATTCTCTAAGCAGTCAAATAAAATTTAAAGTTCTCAGAGAAAGAATTGGAAATCCTCATATAAGAGTGTGTAGAGGCACCATGAACAACTTTTTGGAAGTTATACATGGCAGGGCCGGAATCCCAGAAAAAGTATATACGGAAGTTAATACAGGAAAGAAATTAATGCAGTAGGAGTGACCCATGGATCCATAGAGTAGATACAGAAGAGATGGTATTGTCTCTGATAATGTACCAAGGAGAAGGTGGCAAGCTGTCTACATGAGGCAAGAGCAAGAGAAGGAGCCCCCAACCAACTGCCGTTGAGGAAATAATGCAAACCACACTGGAGCCAGAATCTGTCCGTGGATTTGTGTCCATTCGTACCTCAGATCTTCTAGGAACCTTACAAGGTAAGTTAAATACTGAATTATAATACAACACATGGTATATTAAAGGTGTAAGTCCGATAATAAAACATATTGAGAACCCTTACCAATGTAGTCAATTACAAAACATAAAGTTCACAACATAGGGGCCGATTCCGATCTCGGCCGGTAGGGCTCCGAATCGGATTCAGCTTTACCGGATCCGATTCGGAGCCCTATTTCCCGACCGAATCGTACGTGCGTCCGGGCGAGCGAGTACGATGCGTGCGCTCGCGAAATCTCCGACCGACTCGTACGCAGGACCCGACCGCTCTGACCGACTCGCACGGGGACGACTCGCACCGTGCTATGGAGACGTTCCCCGGCCGGGTAAGTACGATGCGCATCGCGACCGCTCCGACCGACTCGCGCAGTCCGGCTCCAAGGAGCTGTCGGAGCCGCACTTTGGGGTCCGTGTCGGACCCCCTGGAAGCTATAGGCACGCGAGTCGCACACAGGGGGGACCCATGGGTCCCCCTACACGTGCATGTACGGCGCAACCCGCATCGACGCGAACACGCTGTAGGGGCGCCCTTGTTCGCGTCGTGCCCATTGAGTCAATGGGAGCACGTGTACGCCGTCGTACGACTGGCTCCCATTGACTTCAATGAGAGTACGACCGAATCGAGTCCGATAGCATACGTGCGCATCGTACTCATTCGGTCGGACTGCTAGAGTCCGATTCGGTCCGAAATCTCTCCGGGTCCGGCTCGGTCGGAGAGATTTCCGGCCCGAATCGGAATCGGCCCCTTAGTATATACAAAAGTAGTAGTCTGTGTAGTTTCAAAGTGCATTATGAAATATGTAGTGTTAAATAAATTACAAACAAATAGAATGCCAAAAAACATTTATAGTAAATGTAACAGAGTGAAAGTACAACCAAGTATAAAGCACTAAAATATTATCAATCTATTTCAAACAGAAAACATGCTCCTCAAGAATGTGAG
Source organism: Calotriton arnoldi (assembly GCA_963921515.1). Taxonomy (NCBI): domain Eukaryota; kingdom Metazoa; phylum Chordata; class Amphibia; order Caudata; family Salamandridae; genus Calotriton; species Calotriton arnoldi. Next base: position 1,253,444 of record CAWUFW010004329.1, read on the forward strand.
CATTCAGAAGGGGATAGACCAGAAGATGTACATATCCATGTAGATGACCATAACAAAGTGCCTGCCGGCCAGTCTAGACAGCAAGGCCAGTCCAGTACATGCTGCAAACATGAGTCGTGCAGCTACGGAGCTTGGAAGCACAGCTGAAGAAGGGAGTGAGGCCATCACACCAACTGTTACACAAGAACCTGTGGTGAGGTCATGACAGCTGCAAGAAAGATATCGACTAGGCACTTGTTATCCTTCAAACACTCAATCACAGTACCCTGTTGCAAATATTATAAGAGCAGAAAATACACAACTCTTTGGAGGATTAGAAACCTCAATGTTAAAGGTTTAACGCATGCAACAGAAGCAAATAAAATTAATAAACCAAAAACCAGTAACACTGGACAGAAACATTACTAATGGGTTGTGAACTGTGTCTAATATCCTAGCTGCAAATCAAATGTTGATAAATTACAATTTCGCAAATTTGACTGGTGCAATCACAGCCCAGTGTAAGGAATTACATCAGGAAAAGATACAGCACAGACATAAGGAGTGCCATTCCTCATCCTGTGTTGATGGCTCAACTCATGTAATCAATTGCCTAGCACAGGCACCTTATTATGCCGCACTGTGAGCTTACAAGTGGAAATGGGGCACTACAGCGCAGATGTAGCAAGAGGACTCATACAAGCCACTGATGCTGTGGAAACAATGCAAACAACACACATTGCTAGTGGCACACAAGTTGGAGAGGGAGAAAGTGAGGACCAATACAGTATGAGCAGCATCTCAGTAACAGACAGTCTAAATCTGCATTGAAGCAGGAGTCGCAGTGGTGCTGTGGAAAATGCCGGACCAAAGAGATCTACTCACACCAAACATTAGCCTTAAATAAAATCCGAACTCTAATTTCCTTTCATTGCAAAACAATTGCATATTTTTTACTTTTGTATAAACAACCATCTGAAAAGAAAAGCATCATTTCAGATATACATTATCTCACTTGAAAATAAAGGTATATTTAGTTATACTATCTACAATGTATCTTTCAAATTATTAATGTAATATTTAATGGTTTTGAATACTTACCGTGACAAATTATGATTACCTATATGCGCTCCTCTCAATCGGCCTTCTTCAACTCGAGTTTCCTCATGTGTGACAGGTGGTAGCATCTGTTCTTCTTCCTCATCAGAGTAAGAATCTGACACACTACAATCAAAACTTTTTTGTAGCTATATTGTGCAGAATAGCACTTGTTGCTACAATTTTGCAACTTATCTCAGGTGAATATTGTGGGAAACCACCACTCTTTTGCAGACATCCGAAGCAACTTTTTAGTAGTCCAAAAGCATGTTCAATGACGCTTCTGGTTCTACGTTTTGCCACATTGTGATGATGTTCATTTGCAGTAGTAGGGGGCATATATGGTGACATTATCCATGGGTGTAAGGCATACGCACTATCACCTGCAAGCAAACAAAACAAATTTAGCTATGGAATTAAAGTCACATTTAAGGTATATGTGAAAAATATCTATGTGTTTACCCAATAAATATCCATCATCAAAATCACCTTTTTGTAGCCTTTCATAGCTGCCACTTTGTCAGAATATAAAAGTTTCATGGGTGCGCCATAGAAATCAGGCAACAATACCTGTAATTGCACTTTTTGCATCACTCACCACTTGGATGTTGAGGGTATGAGTATTTTTGTGATTCCTGAATAAATAGTCAATGTCAGATGGAGGGTTTATAGGCACATGTGTACCACCTATGTGTTAGAAATGGGGATCCCTGGTTGGCAATGGCTGGCACCTATGTCCAAGAAGGGACCCTTCTTCCCAGAGTAAGGGGGCTACACCCTTTGATAACCCCTGCTCAACCCTGTGGTAACGTAGCACGAGCAGACAGGCCTATCTCAGAGGCAGTGTGTGAAGCACTTATGATCATACACAATAACGCAGTGAAGACACCACAAAGGGACACCACACAAGTAGCTATAGAAAAATAAGTATCTTTATATAAGCTTAGCACAAGGCTCAAATACGATCAAAAAGCCACAATGCACGTAAATGTAGTTTCACTAAAAAGCAATAGAAACACTCAAAAGCGGGTGAAACGAACTTAGTTCGAGACCGGGGTCTAAGCGACCCGGTGATGCACAATGTACCTGAGGTTTAAAGGGGGCACGGCACGCAGCTTCAGGAGGAAGCCGCGATGATGACAGGCGGACTCGCAGCCGCCACAGCTCCCAGCGGCAGCGGTCCACGGCGTGCACTCACGCTGATCCTGAGATGGTAATTACGGCGGGCTCGCAGCGGCAACAGCTCCTCAGCTGCCGCGGCCCACAATAGCGATAGCGATGATTCTCGTAACACAGACAGATGCGGGCTCTCAGCGGCAACAGCTCCTCAGCTGCAGCGGCCCACAATAGCGACAGCGATGATTCTTGTAACACAGACAAATGCGGGATCTCAGCGGCAACAGCTCCTCAGCCGCAGCTGCCCACGATAGCGATAGCGATGATCCTCGTAGCACAGACAAATGCGGGCTCTAAGCGGCAACAGCTCCTCAGCTGCAGCGGCCCACAATAGCGACAGCGATGCTTCTCGTAGCACAGACAAATGCGGGCTCTCAGCGGCAACAGCTCCTCAGCTGCAGCGGCCCACAATAGCGATAGCGCTGATTCTCGTAGCACAGACAAATGCGGGCTCTCAGCGGCAACAGCTCCTCAGCTGCAGCGGCCCACAATAGCGATAGCGATGATTCTCGTAGCACAGACAAATGCGGGCTCTCAGCTGCAACATTTCCTCAGCTGCGGTGGCCCACAATAGCGATAGCGATGATTCTCGTAGCACAGACAAATGCGGGCTCTCAGCGGCAACAGCTCCTCAGCTGCGGCGGCCCACAATAGCGATAGAGATGATTCTCGTAGCACAGACAAATGAGGGCTCTCAGCGGCAACAGTCCCTCAGCTGCGGCGGCCCACAATAACGATAGCGATGATTCTCAGCCCGCGTTCCCCGCAGTAGACCCAGAGGCTCTGGAATTCTCGACAGAGGCCTCACCTGCGAGTAGAACCCCCCCTCACTAGTAATTCAGAAGGCTGATGGGTGAAGTCTAATGTCCCTGAGACTTCAGCAGGAGGCAAGCTCGAATCAGGCCCTTGGGTAGTTGCTTCAGCAAGATGGATGAAAGTTTCAAAGTCCTTTCCCTCTCGTTACACGGAGAGGTTCGTCTTGACATCCAGAAGTAACACACCCTGTAGGGGTTTCGGCGCAGATCTTTATACCCCACAGGTCTTTTTTCTCAAAAGTCACAAGTCACTGAACCTAGCCAGAACCAGTTCGGAGTGGTCCTGGAGCACTTTATTTATGAGGCTGCATCCTGCCTTTGAGGAAGAGGGGGTCTGCCATCAGACGCACAGTGGGGGCTGGAGCCATCATTCACCTTGCCAGGCCCAGCCCTGCTCAGATCAAAGGGTCACCCCTCCCCATACTCCAGCTGCAGATCTCACTACTCAACCCAGGTTGGGCTCAGCCTGCCCTGACCCTCCAAGACCAGACATCCAATACACATAACATCAGAGCACACTGGACAACTTAGGCATGAAAATACCTACTTCCTAGAAGTGATATTTTCGAACACAGAATATAAAAACACTCCCCACGAAAAGGTGTGTTTTAATATTCTGAGCTCAGGCATACTAAATTCGACTTTCCAAACATGTTCCTTGGGTCAGCTAGGATTATAGGATGTAATAATCAAAGCTGCCCATTCTGGCCTAAGGGAACACATAGCCTTGCAATAATGAAAAACGAAATGGAGTGTAATTCACTATTAGGACATGCCACACAGACCAAGGCAGGTCCTACCTTTCACATACAATGCACCCTGCCATAGGGATGACTTACATGATGCCAAGGGAAGGTTGAGGGACTGGGAAGTGGGCTCACTTTACAGTCAAAGAATGGCAGTTCTGGACTGCGCGCAGACTCTGCGATGGCAGGTCTGAGACACACTTTACGCGCTGCTTATGTGGGTGGCGCAATCAGCGCTGCAGGCCCACCAGCAGCATTCGGTCTACCAGCCCGGGGCACGCACGGTGCACTATACTCGGGACTAACAGGTAAATCAAATGAGCCAATTATGGGAATACCAATTCATCCAGTTAATTTACAATAGGGAGCATTCGCGCTGTAGCACTGAATGGCAGTGGCACAGCGCCCAGAGCATCTAACACCAGCAAACACAGAGGAGACAAAAAGCGAAAGAGGAAAGGGAGACCCACGCCAATGGTGCCAGGTCTAACACGTGTCCCCTCCAGCTGAAATGTGAGGAGAACTACCCACCCACTTGGGGGTTCTCATCACTAAGGCGGAAAAATCTGGACAGACCATCAGCATTGGCATGTTCTGTACCCGGGCGGTGTTCCACCGTGAAGTCCATCCCCTGTAGGGAAATAGACCACCTCAACAATTTTGGATTCTCACCCCTCATCTGCATCAACCATCTGAGGGGCCTGTGGTCCGTCTGAACCCGGAAGTGAGTCCCAAACAGGTATGGCCTCAGCTTCTTCAGCACCCAGACCACAGCAAATGCCTCACGCTCAATTGCACTCCACCTCTGTTCCCATGGAAGTAACCTCCTACTAATGAAGGCTACCGGTTGGTCTAGACCCTCTTCATTGATCTGTGACAGAACAGCCCCCACACCATGCTCTGAGGCGTCTCTCTGGACAACAAATTCTTTTGAAAAGTTGGGCACCTGAAGTACAGGTGTTGTGCACATGGCTGTCTTCAGGGCGTCAAAAGCTTTCTGACAGGTTTCAGTCCAGTTCACACTCTTTGGCTGCTTCTTAGAAGTCAGCTCAGTCAAGGGTGCAACAATGATTCCATACCCCTTGACAAACCTCCTGTAATAACCCATGAGTCCTAAAAAGGCTCTCACCTGTGTCTGGGTCTTTGGGGGCTCCCAAGCCAGGATGGTTTCAATTTTGGGCTGTAGGGGCGCCACCTGCCCGCTCCCAACCTGGTGTCCCAAGTACACCACAGAACCCTGCCCAATCTGGCACTTACTTGCCTTGATTGTGAGGCCTGCCCTTCGCAGTGCCATCAACATATCCCAGAGGTGGCGCAGGTGGTCCTCCCATGAGGAACTAAACACTGCAATGTCATCCAGGTAGGCGGCACTGAAATCCTCCAGCTCAACCAACACCCTGTTGACCAACCTCTGGAAGGTGGCAGGGGCATTCTTCATCCCAAAGGGCATCACCCGGAACTGGTAGCGCCCATCCGGGGTGGAGAATGCTGACATCTCCTTTGCCCCATCAGTCAAGGCGATCTGCCAATACCCAGACGTCAAATCAAACATGCTGAGGTACCGTGCAGCCCCTAGTCGATCTATGAGCTCATCAGCTCTGGGGATGGGGTGCGCGTCAGTCTTTGTGACTGAATTGAGACCTCGGTAGTCCACGCAGAACCGAAGTTCGGGGGTGGCACCAGGCGCTGCAGCTTTTGGTACCAAGACCACTGGGCTGGACCAAGGGCTGCTAGAGGACTCAATCACCCCTAAAGCAAACATTTTGGAAACCTCTTCCTTAATGGATGCCCTAACCCGGTCAGTCACTCGGTAAGCCTTGTGCTTAACAGGGTGACTGTCCCCAGTGTCCACTTCATGGACACACCAATCAGTGACACTAGGCACCAGGGAGAACAGATCACTGAATTGTCCCAACAGTTGGCGACAATCACTCTGTTGCTCAGGGGTCAGTGTGGCGGAGAGGACCACACCCTCCACTGTCCCATCTTGCTCCTTTGCACACAGGAGGTCAGGAAGAGGCTCACTCTCCTCCTCCATCCCAGCATCTGTGGCCAGGAGCATGCCCACTTCGGACCTCTCAAAGTGGGGCTTCAGGCAGTTGACATGCAGGACCCGCAAGGGGTTCCGGGGAGACCGCAAGTCCACCAAGTAGGTAACAGGACTCTTGCGCTCCACCACCTCAAATGGTCCGGTCCACTTATCTTGGAGCGCACAGGGCTCCACTGGGGCCATGACCCAAACCTTTTGACCAGGCTGAAACTCAATCAGAGTGGCATTCTGATCGTGCCAACGTTTCATCTCTTCCTGGCTGGCTTCCAGATTTGCCTCAGCAAGCTTTCTGAAATGCCGAGTCTGGTTCCTGAAGGCCAGCATGTAGCTAAACACATCCTGGGGAGGTTTCCTGGGAGACTGCTCCCAGCCTTCCTTGACCAGACCCAGAGGCCCTCTTACCGGGTGACCATAGAGTAGTTCACAGGGGCTGAACCCTAGGGACTTCTGTGGCACCTCCCGGTAAGTAAACAACAGGCATGGCAAGAGGACGTCCCACTTACGCCTCATGGACTCTTCTAGGCCCATAATCATGCCTTTGAGGGTCTGGTTGAATCTCTCAACCAGCCCATTACCTTGGGGGTGGTAAGGGGTGGTAAACTTATAAGTTACCCCACACTCCTCCCACAGAGACTTCATATATTTGGAAATGAAGTTAGTACCCCTATCGGACACCACCTCTCTGGAGAACCCCACACGGGAGAAAATCCCCATCAGTGCACGTCCCACCACGGGGGCCATCACTGTTTGGAGTGGGATGGCTTCAGTGTACCGGGTGGCATGGTCCACCAAGACCAGGATGAACCTGTTGCCCATGGCTGTCTTGGGGTCCAGAGGCTCCACAATGTCAATGCCCACTCGCTCGAATGGGGTACTGACAACTGGAAAGGGCTGGAGTGGGGCTTTGATCTTCCCCCCACTCTTCCCACTTGCCTGGCAAGTTTTACATGTCCTGCAGTGAGCATCTGAGCTCCTGCGCATCTGGGGCCAATAAAAGTGGGTGACCAGCCTCTCGAAGGTCTTGGTCTGCCCCAGATGTCCTGCCAATGGCACATCATGAGCCAACCCCAGTAGGAAGGCTCTGAAGCACTGGGGTACCACCAGCACATGGGCTGACCGAGGCTCAGCAACCTTAGGCTCGCTGTAAATGAGGTCATTCTCCCAATAGATCAGATGTGACCCTGACTGATCACCTGCTGCCTGGGCCACAGCCTGTTGCCGCGGCCCCTCAAGAGAAGGGCACGTTCTCTGCTGTTCACAAAATTCCTCCCTGGTGGGCCCTCCTTCCTGCTGCCAATGGGTCAGCCCAGGCAGGTCCCCCAGTTCGGCTACTTGTTCCCCGGTAGGCTCCAGGGCATCCCCCTCAAGGTCTGCTCCCTCCTGGGCCGTGGGAACTATGGGGGCCGGTTTCCCGCACCCCTACCCCTTCTCTTTAAGGCAGGGACCTGGGCCATACTTTCAGGCTCCAGGTCCTTCTGAACGTCCTTACTGGCTGCCATGGACTGAGTGGTCGCGCACGCCCACTCAGGCAGACCCAACATTTCCAAGTGAGATTTCCTCTCCACCGTAGCCCACGGGGAGTTCTCTAAATTGTTGCCCAACAGACAGTCTACCGGCATGGCTGGACTCACAGTTACTTGAAGAGTTCCTGAGACCCCCCCCACTCAAAGGGAACTTGAGCCACCTCACACTGGCTCTCAGAGTTGTCTGATGACACTACTGGGCAGAATGCATGGGGGACAACCTGCTCTGGGGACACCAACCGGGAGCTGACAGCAGTCACACTTGCTCCGGTGTCCCTCAGAGCCTCCACCCTATGGCCATTGATGGTCACCCACTGCCTGTACTTCTTAGTGTTATCAGGCAGCGTGGGGTTAGGGACCTTCTCAAAGTCTCCTAGCGAGACCAGGGTCAATTCTACGGGACCCCCCCCCCCCGGGGCACCCATCTCCTCCCCTCCCAGGGCTACACTAGCAAGCTAGCGGGTTTCCTGCATGGGGTGGTGCATTGAGGTCCCTCTGGGGACACTGGGGATCATAATACCGATGGCCCACTTGACCACATTTAAAACAAGTAAGGGCCCCCTATGAACAGGCCTACGTGTCGGGGGCACTGGCTTCTTCTCAGGTGGAGACTGGGACACCACTCCTGGGTTCCCTTGGGAATTACTTTGGGGCCCTCTCTGGAACTCCCTCTGTTTACCCTTGTCCCCCCCACTTCTCTGCTGGGGACCCTGCCCACCTTTGGCAAAGTCTCCCACATGACCCTTGCGAACCCGGGTGCTCACCCAGCGGTCCGCCTCCTCAGCAAGCTCCCTAGGGTTAGTTAGCTTGCTATCAACAAGGTGCTGGCGTAGCTCTGGAAAACAGTTACTAGCTAAATGCTCCCACGCAAACAAATCATATAGTTGTTCAAAAGTTTCCACTTTGCTACCTTTTACCCAGCGATCCATTGTTCTGCAAAAAAAAGACACATATTCAACCCAAGTGGTACCCTCTAACTTCTTACAGGTTCTAAATCTCTGCCTGTACATCTCTGGGGTCAAACCATATCGCATCATCAAGGCCTCTTTCATATGGGCATACACCATCCTGCTCTATTCAGGCAGATCCAACAGGGTATCCCTCCCATCACTCACAAAGCGTCCCCACAACCCCACTCCCCAATCCTTCTCAGGGACCCGGTGGGACACCATGGCTATCTCGTAGGCGGCAAACCATTGCCCAATATCCTCACTCTTATGGAAATCCTTGATGACATCCTTGGGTATATAAACTCTACTCTCGGTGGGTACTAAAGGTATGCTGCCACCAGAGGGGGAGATCTCTAAACTCTTAGCCTTGATCTCCAGCTCCCTCAATACTCTCTCATGCTCCAGTTTCATTTTCCCAAGTTTAAATGCTAACCGGTTATTCTCAATATCCAACTTTTTACACTCTAGGTCCTTCTGACTTTCTAATTTGGCCATCTCCAAACTATGCCTCCTATCTCTCTCCCTGTCCTCCATCTCTTCTGGAGACAGGCCCTTTGAGGACACGCTAGTACCGGGACTGGAAAGTGCTTTACCTCCCACTAAATCCACTTCGTCATCTTGCTGCCCTCCGGCATTGTCTCCCCCATTCCCTGGCTCTCCCCCATGCCCGGGGGACTCCCTTGCCTCCCACCAGGCCTTGAGCGCCTTCTGATACTCCTCCTTCCTAGAGAGACCTGCAATAGGGACAGTGAATTGCTTGCAAAAAGACTTTAGCTGTTTGGCAGTGTAGGTTTCTAACCTCTCTTCCTCAAAGGTGAGATCCTCCGAAGCATTGGATGCTGGCTTACCCATTGTAGACATAACTGGCAATTACGATCAAAAAATAGAACAAGATCAACAACGTATGTGGCTGCGTTCAGGTCTGCACTCACTAGTAGTGTACACCAGTTATTGTATGTGGATCACAAGTGCAAGTCCTGATCCCCACCGCTGACCACCAATGTTAGAAATGGGGATCCCTGGTTGGCAATGGCTGGCGCCTATGTCCAAGAAGGGACCCCTCTTCCCAAGTCAGAGTAAGGGGGCTACACCCTTTGATAACCCCAGCTCAACCCTGTGGTAACGTAGCACGAGCAGACAGGCCTATCTCAGAGGCAGTGTGTGAAGCACTTATGACCATACACAATAACGCAGTGAAGACACCACAAAGGGACACCACACAAGTAGCTATAGAAAAATAAGTATCTTTATATGAAATGAAATGAAATGTGATATTTATAAAGCGCAAACTGTCGCTCCCAGGGGAGCCTCCTGGCGCTATCTGATAACGCGTTTCAATAGTGCAGAGTTAGAATCTAGATGAGTGCAAAGCATGAGTCATCTGATGTTCCATAGATCCATGTCTTTAGGGCCTTTCTAAACTGCTCTTCAGATTTAATTGATCTGAGTTTATTTGGCATAAAGTTCCACGCCCTTGCCCCTAACACAGTGGCTGATTTCCCTCCCCTGGTTTTAAGTTTGAAGCCTGGCAATTTAAGTAGGTTTGCAGAGGTGGATCTGAGTGTCCTCATTGTCGTGTATACTGTAAATCTTTTGGAAAGGTATACTGGCCCTATTCGGCGCATTGCTCTAAAGGTCGTGAGAAGGAGCATATGAGCATATAAGCTTAACACAAGGCTCAAATACGATCAAAAAGCCACAATGCACGTAAATGTAGTTTCACTAAAAAGCAATAGAAACACTCAAAAGCGGGTGAAACGAACTTAGTTCGAGACCGGGGTCTACGCGACCCGGTGATGTACAATGTACCTGAGGTTTAAAGGGGACACGGCACGCAGCTTTGGGAGGAAGCCGCGATGATGACAGGCAGACTCGCAGCGGCCACAGCTCCCAGCTGCAGCGGTCCGCGGCGTGCACTCACGCTGATCCTGAGATGGTGACTAAGGCGGGCTCGCAGCGGCAACAGCTCCTCAGCTGCCACGGCCCACAATAGCGATAGCGATGATTCTCTTAACACAGACAGATGTGGGCTCTCAGCGGCAACAGCTCCTCAGCTGCAGCGGCCCACGATAGCGATGATCCTCGTAGCACAGACAAATGCGGGCTCTCAGCGGCAACAGCTCCTCAGCTGCAGCGGCCCACAATAGCGACAGCGATGCTTCTCGTAGCACAGACAAATGCGGGCTCTCAGCGGCAACAGCTCCTCAGCTGCAGCGGCCCACAATAGCGATAGCGCTGATTCTCGTAGCACAGACAAATGCGGGCTCTCAGCGGCAACAGCTCCTCAGCTGCAGCGGCCCACAATAGCAATAGCGATGATTCTCGTAGCACAGACAAATGCGGGCTCTCAGCGGCAACAGCTCCTCAGCTGCGGCAGCCCACAATAGCGATAGCGATGATTCTCGTAGCACAGACAAATGCGGGCTCTCAGCGGCAACAGCTCCTCAGCTGCGGCGGCCCACAATAGCGATGATTCTGTAGCACAGACAAATGCGGGCTCTCAGCGGCAACAGCTCCTCAGCTGCGGCGGCCCACAATAACGATAGCAATGATTCTCAGCCCGCGTTCCCCGCAGTAGACCCAGAGGCTCTGGAATTCTCGACAGAGGCCTCACCTGCGAGTAGAACCCCCCTCACTAGGAATTCAGAAGGCTGATGGGTGAAGTCTAATGTCCCTGAGACTTCAGCAGGAGGCAAGCTCGAATCAGGCCCTTGGGTAGTTGCTTCAGCAAGATGGATGAAAGTTTCAAAGTCCTTTCCCTCTCGTTACACGGACAGAGGTTCGTCTTGACATCCAGAAGTGACACACCCTGTAGGGGTTTCGGCGCAGATCTTTATACCCCACAGGTCTTTGTTCTCAAAAGTCACAAGTCACTGAACCTAGCCAGAACCAGTTTGGAGTGGTCCTGGAGCACTTTATTTACGGGGCTGCATCCTGCCTTTGAGGAAGAGGGGGTCTGCCATCAGACGCACAGTGGGGGCTGGAGCCATCATTCACCTTGCCAGGCCCAGCCCTGCTCAGATCAAAGGGTCACCCCTCCCTATACTCCAGCTGCAGATCTCGACACTCGACCCAGGTCAGGCTCAGCCTGCCCTGACCCTCCAAGACCAGACATCCAATACACATAACAGCAGAGCACACTGGACGACTTAGGCATGAAAATACCTACTTCCTAGAAGTGATATTTTCGAACACAGAATATAAAAACAATTCCCACGAAAAGGTGTGTTTTAATATTCTGAGCTCAGGCATACTAAATTCGACTTTCCAAACATGTTCCTTGGGTCAGCTAGGATTATAGGATGTAATAATCAAAGCTGCCCATTCTGGCCTAAGGGAACACATAGCCTTGCAATAGTGAAAAACGAAATGGAGTGTAATTCACTATTAGGACATGCCACACAGACCAAGGCAGGTCCTACCTTTCACATACAACGCACCCTGCCATAGGGATGACTTACATGATGCCAAGGGAAGGTTGAGGGACTGGGAAGTGGGTTCACTTTACAGTCAAAGAATGGCAGTTCTGGACTGCGCGCAGACTCTGCGATGGCAGGTCTGAGACACACTTTACGCGCTGCTTATGTGGGTGGCGCAATCAGCGCTGCAGGCCCACCAGCAGCATTCGGTCGACCAGCCCGGGGCACGCACGGTGCACTATACTCGGGACTAACAGGTAAATCAAATGAGCCAATTATGGGAATACCAATTCATCCAGTTAATTTACAAAAGGGAGCATTCACGCTGTAGCATTGAATGGCAGAGGCACAGCGCCCAGAGCATCTAACACCAGCAAACACAGAGGAGACAAAAAGCGAAAGAGGGAAGGGAGACTGTAGGAAGGTGGAATCTGACTATATGGTTGCCCCCACTTTTTTTATGGTGTTTTGCTGGTTTATGACTTAGTTGGACTGGGATCCTGCTATTCAGGGCCCCAGTCTATCTGCTTTCTCTGTAAAATGGATTCCATGTGCCTTAGGCACATCTCTGATTGGGATCTGGAGTGCCCTTATAAGTCCCTAGTATATGGTATGCTATGTACCAAGGGCATAGGTACCTCAGAGGCCTGCCAGGGGCTGCAGCATGTATTATGCCACCCCTGGAAGGCCATCCAAACTGACACCACAGGTCTGCTACTGCAGCCTGGGTAAGGTGGTGCATGCACCCCTTACTGTGATATAGGTTACCTATATCACGAAATACATACACACCTAGAAACCTATAAGTCACTCCTAAGGCAGGCCTTATCAATCCTAAAGGCAGAGTGCATGGTTCCTATGTGAGAGGGTGCCCCTGCATGAGCAGGGCCCCTCTGCAGCGTTCGGAGACCATCTCTGATGCTGTTTGTAGTGCAGCCTGACCATATACTCTTAAGCGCATTATATCCTCGCGGTAAAATGCTAACTTTGGAATGGCTGCACCTAAACATGTCGTGTTTGGTGTCAAACATCTTGGAATACTACCCCCCGCCAATCCTGGTGGCGGGGTAGCATTCCACCCTTCTAGAGGGAAAGACATGTTAACTCTGGCTTACCCGGTAACTTCTTTCTGAAGCCCTGGCATCACAAAATGGATGCTGCTGCCACAGACACAAGTCTGGCCTCCTGCTGCTGGACGAAACTCCGGCAGGGAGGCCTGGACAATAGGTTTCCTGTTGCAGGGAGGTGTGACCACCTCCCCAGACAGGATAATGTGTATTGGGGCTGGGTGGGTGCACTCTTAGAGTGCTTTGAAGTCCTGCACTGGGGGAGCAAAAGGCTCCTCTGTGCATATGCCAGTTCAAACCAGCTCAGGGGCTACCTGCCCCTGCTCTGGCGCGAAACTGGACAAAGGGAAGTGGGTGTAGCCACCCCTCCCTTGACCCTCCCATAGGTGGGGTCATAGAGTTAGTCCCTCCCTGTTTTACTAGTTAAAATGGGGAACCCTTGCCACAGCAAGATTATATATCCCTGGACTAAACTTGGAAACTGAATCCTGGACCTTCGACGCTCTACATCACGATTAGAGGACTGAAGAATCTCCCTTGGGGTCAAGGAGTGACTCCCCTGCTTGGCAGGCACCAAAAACGATAACGACGGTCGCAAACTACGCCGCTCCCGCCGGAGTCCGAAGTCCCTGCAGCCCAAGAAGTGGATTTCCTGACTTCTCCAAGGCCATCGTGAGTCCCCAGCGAAGCTAAGGCAAGTGGACCCTACGAGTGACGAGGAACCGCGACCCCTGGGTACCGTGCACTATTATCGAGTGCAACCCCTTCACAACGTTCTACGAACCTGTGCTTTGGACCACGTGTGGTCCCAACCTCCAGCAGGAATCCCTCCGAAGATCAGAGGCCTACACTGTCCTGAGTGACCGTGGGCCCCTGTTGAGTGATTCCACCCGAGGTGTCTTCGCGATCCCTTGCCAGCCGGCTCGTGGGTCCCCAGAAGACTTTCTAAAGAAACCAAAGGGCTCCCCTGGTTGCTCCAGGCCTGCCCTGACTTACCCTCGCTGGGTGACTTCCCCAGACCTTGCTGGTCTGCACCATCGACGATCTTCAGCTACATCGAGACTTGCCGTTGCCAAGGCTTGTTGGGTCCAATCCGGTTCCCGACACCGCAGCACTCGACAAACATCGTGTACCAGTCCGAATCCTGCTCCTGGTTGCCAACAACGCCTCCTGGACCTCGTGGCTGCAGAAACAAGACGACCGTCAACGCACCTGAAGCACTCGACATCGGTGGGCATCTGTCCATCGCCTTCCTGGTCACTGGCTAGTGACCCAGACTCTGTCCCCTCTGCTTTCAGGTTCTTCAGAACTCCGATCCACTCTTGGATCCACCCGGACACTTTTCTCCTGGTCGCCAGCAGCACTTTGCAGCAGATCGCCATAAGAAACGACGACGAAACCCGACCCCGAAAGGCACCTATGCACCCGGTTTCCCTGGGTGAGGTAACACGAGTACTCCGGTGCTCCCGTGGGTAGAGACTCTTCAAAGTCCTAGATCTCAAAGGGTTTTGTCCTAGTCCTCTTTTAAGTGTCCCTTTCCTCTATTTTCCCGATCCCGACTTTCTCCATAGAAGTTAACGGCGTATCGCGGTTGTGTATTTACACTGCACGCGTCTCCCGTGGGTCCCCTGTGTCACTACCTTGGGTGGTTCCTTGTGGTCCAAGCACTTCTAGAGGCTCTAGGCCTAGTGTCTAGTTCAGTCGTGGTTCGCATACCACTTTATTGGTATATGGTTTGGTACGCCCCTAGGGCCCAAACGTGTATTTGTGCTATTACTGTGATTTAAGATCTTATAACCTATGTACTTCGAACTCTAGCCTCATAAAGAGACTAGAGGGGTGTGTTTAGTAATAAATACATATATTTTGAATATATACCTGGTGTGGTGCTCTTTCATTTGGTCACTCAAGAGATTATAGACTGGTAAAACAAGCTGCTTTACATTCCTTCAAGACTTAGCCTGAAGGCTGCTCTCCACAGCTACCACTAGGATAGCTTTCAATAAGGTTGTCTTTAACCTACCTACCATAAGAGTCGATTTGGACTGGTGCAAGGTGCCCACTATAATTAGTGGACAGCATATGCCAGGCCAACTTCTCACATTGGTGTGCAGCGTGTGGGATTCCAGCTTGCTATTGTTTTACCAGATAATCTCAATTGAATTGATCAACTGAAAACCACTAAAGGTACCTAAGGTACATATAATTTAAGCTTAGAATATCAGTAAGTTCTACTGAACTTAGAGTTGTGTGTTAAGGGATAGCACAACCCTTTCTACAACTCAAGAGAGTTTAGTAGGCCACACTAGAGTAGGTAGTGCATACACCACACCACACTAGTAATGTCTTTAAAAGCAGGATCTAGAGATACCCTGCAGGAAGCCATTGAGCTTCCCCCTCCAAGTATGACACACTCCCATTCTTGGAACTGAGAGCTTTGTGTAACGTGAGGAAATTAAGGACAGGCCAAAGTCCCACCACCCAACACCTCCAGGAGTTGTTGGTGGCTTATGATCTTAGTAAGTCTTCAGAGACTGAAGGGGTAGGAGCAGAGGGTGGGCCAGCAGATGAGGAAGGGGCCAGGGGTACTACTACCCCCAGCCCCCCTCTGAAACTGACCAGGAGGGTGACAATGACCCTGGCCTGGAAAACCCAATCCCTTCTGGGGAAGATGAAGATGAGGATCTAGAGAACCACACCTTTGTCCCCCAGGAAGGATTATGAGTGTGCTCAGAAAGTCTAGGTCTCCTTCTCAGGAGTCTAACCACTCTGGCACCTCAATAGGGAGCTCTGTTTCTTCTCACAGGAGGGAATCCTCTCATGAGAGAAGAAAGAGACTGGTCCAGTATGAGGAAACTCAACTAGAGATCAGGAAGAAGCAATTGGCTTTAGATAGAGAATCCCTAGATCTCCTTAGAGAGAGAAGAAAGTTGGGACTAGAGTCCCATGGTGGCAGCAATATCCCTAGAGATAGGGACAGGTCTTATGACCATAGAAACCTAAACAAGATTGTCCCTCCCTACCAGAGTGGGGATGACATCCACAAATGGATAACTGCACTGGAGAGGGCCTGTAAAGTTCAGAAGGTCCCCCAGAGGCAGTGGGCAGCAATCTTGTGGCTCTCCTTTGCAGACAAAGGTAGAGACAAGCTCCTCACTGTAAGAGAAGAGGATGCTGACAATTACACAGTCTTGAAGAGTGCTCTGATAGATGGGTTTGGCCTAACCACTGAACAGTATAGGTTGAAGTTCAGAGACACCCAAAAGCTCAGACTCAAGACTGGGTTGATTTTGTAGATTGTGCTACAAAGGCTCTGGAAGGTTGGATACATGGCAACAAAGTGCATGACTTTTTAGGATTGTACAATTTGATTATGAGGGAGCAGATCCTTAATAATTGTCAAAACCAGCTTTTGCACCAGTATCTGGTGGACTCTGATCTGACCTCTCCCCAAGAATTGGGAAAGAAGGCAGACAAATGGGTCAGAACCAGAGTAAAAACTAGAAATCAGGGTGGTGACCAGAAGAAAGATTCTACTAAGTCCCAAGAGAAAGGTGGGGATAAACCTAAGGAGAAGTCCCCTACAGGGCCCCAAAATTCCTCTTCTGGGGGTGGGTCCCAAACTCCTTCCTCTCCTGAAAAGAAACCATATTGCCATGTCTGTAAAAAGCCTGGGCACTGGAAAACTGATCCCAGTTGCCCCAGGATTGGCAATAAAGAAAATGTTCCTCCCACAACTACTACCACCCCTCCTGGTACTACCAGTAGTAATCCTCCAGTTGGGAGTAGTGCACCCAAAAAGTTGGGTGCTTTTGCAAGAGGAACAGAGGTGGGCCCTAGTTTAGACAGGGACCCCTCAACAGACTCCTCTGACTCTGATGGTGGTATAGGATTTGCCACCTTTACCATGGGTCCCATAGCATTGGGCAGGTACAGACTGGAGCCAATGATTAATGGTCAGAAAGCTGTGGCATTTAGGGACACAGGGGCTAGTGTCACCATGGTGGCAGGGAAACTAGTCCCCCCTCACCAGCTTTTACCTGAGTTTAAATACCAGGTGACCAACATTGATGGTGTCAGAACAGATCACCCCATGGCCATAGTCAATCTCAGCTGGGAGGGGGTCACAGGCCCAAAAGAGTGGCAGTGTCCCCAACCCTACCTGTAGATTGCCTGATGGGCAATGATTTGGAAATTTCAGCCTGGGCTGAAGTTGAACACCAAACCCATCTTAGGATGTTGGGCGTCCCTGCAAAGGTTAGTGGGGCTGTGATGGCCACAGCCCCAGCCCAAGACTTTGGAGAGATGGAGCCTGAAAGAATGGCCCACTCTCCCCCAAAAGAGAGCAAAAGGGTTGAAGAAAAGTCTTCTTCCCCCAGACAGTAGGTAAGGGTCAGCCTCCTCAGGGAACTGACCCTACCCCTAGTGAAGGAACTGCCACAGAGGTAGTCAGGCCTGGCCTGGCCACACCCCTGATGGCAGAGGACCCTTCCACGGTGGTACCCAGTCTGGAGCAGGTAACCTGCCCCTCTCTACCCTGCCTCAGTCAGCCCAGGGCTGCAGAGGTCAGGGAGGTCAGTGGACCCCCGGGCCCCCTGTCCAGAGGAAGCCCCCATCAGCAGATTAGGGGCAGCCAGTCTAGTAGCCCTAGCCAGGTGAAACTTCCTCTACACACTGAGGGATCCCCCATACCTTTATGTAGGGACCTCCCCCAGAAGGACTCTGGTAGGCAAGGGCAAACCTGGGACCAGAAGGTTCCAAACCTGCCATGTCCCTCCAGTGTTCCATCCAAAGGGACCCAACCCCCAGCTGTAGGCAGCCAAAGGTTGACCCTTAGAGCAAAGTGCAACTCAGTCATGGAAAGACAGGCATACATGGTGACCAGTGATCTGAGGAAACTGAGGCCAACATTCCTAGGGCCTCACTTTCCTACTCAGACACCTCTCCAGCCTTGTACTTTACCTAAGCACACCAGAGGTAGTGATTCCCCATGGTGGAGACCCTCTCATACCCTTAGGGTGAGGGATTGCTTAGTGGACCATAACATAGGGGGCAACCATGCTAGTGCAGGTGCTTCCTTATATGGCCACTTAGTCAATATAGGCTCAACTGGCCAAGGTTAGCCTTATCTCCTTTCGTTTGGGGGGTTATGTAGGAAGGTGGAATCTGACTATATGGTTGCCCCCACTTTTTTTATGGTGTTTTGCTGGTTTATGACTTAGTTGGACTGGGATCCTGCTATTCAGGGCCCCAGTCTATCTGCTTTCTCTGTAAAATGGATTCCATGTGCCTTAGGCACATCTCTGATTGGGATCTGGAGTGCCCTTATAAGTCCCTAGTATATGGTATGCTATGTACCAAGGGCATAGGTACCTCAGAGGCCTGCCAGGGGCTGCAGCATGTATTATGCCACCCCTGGAAGGCCATCCAAACTGACACCACAGGTCTGCTACTGCAGCCTGGGTAAGGTGGTGCATGCACCCCTTACTGTGATATAGGTTACCTATATCACGAAATACATACACACCTAGAAACCTATAAGTCACTCCTAAGGCAGGCCTTATCAATCCTAAAGGCAGAGTGCATGGTTCCTATGTGAGAGGGTGCCCCTGCATGAGCAGGGCCCGTCTGCAGCGTTCGGAGACCATCTCTGATGCTGTTTGTAGTGCAGCCTGACCATATACTCTTAAGCGCATTATATCCTCGCGGTAAAATGCTAACTTTGGAATGGCTGCACCTAAACATGTCATGTTTGGTGTCAAACATCTTGGAATACTACCCCCCCGCCAATCCTGGTGGCGGGGGTAGCATTCCACCCTTCTAGAGGGAAAGACATGTTAACTCTGGCTTACCCGGTAACTTCTTTCTGAAGCCCTGGCATCACAAAATGGATGCTGCTGCCACAGACACAAGTCTGGCCTCCTGCTGCTGGACGAAACTCCGGCAGGGGAGGCCTGGACAATAGGTTTCCTGTTGCAGGGAGGTGTGACCACCTCCCCAGACAGGATAATGTGTATTGGGGCTGGGTGGGTGCACTCTTAGAGTGCTTTGAAGTCCTGCACTGGGGGAGCAAAAGGCTCCTCTGTGCATATGCCAGTTCAAACCAGCTCAGGGGCTACCTGCCCCTGCTCTGGCGCGAAACTGGACAAAGGGAAGTGGGTGTAGCCACCCCTCCCTTGACCCTCCCATAGGTGGGGTCATAGAGTTAGTCCCTCCCTGTTTTACTAGTTAAAATGGGGAACCCTTGCCACAGCAAGATTATATATCCCTGGACTAAACTTGGAAACTGAATCCTGGACCTTCGACGCTCTACATCACGATTAGAGGACTGAAGAATCTCCCTTGGGGTCAAGGAGTGACTCCCCTGCTTGGCAGGCACCAAAAACGATAACGACGGTCGCAAACTACGCCGCTCCCGCCGGAGTCCGAAGTCCCTGCAGCCCAAGAAGTGGATTTCCTGACTTCTCCAAGGCCATCGTGAGTCCCCAGCGAAGCTGAGGCAAGTGGACCCCACGAGTGACAAGGAACCGCGACCCCTGGGTACCGTGCACTATTATCGAGTGCAACCCCTTCACAACGTTCTACGAACCTGTGCTTTGGACCACGTGTGGTCCCAACCTCCAGCAGGAATCCCTCCGAAGATCAGAGGCCTACACCGTCCTGAGTGACCGTGGGCCCCTGTTGAGTGATTCCGCCCGAGGTGTCTTCGCGATCCCTTGCCAGCCGGCTCGTGGGTCCCCAGAAGACTTTCTAAAGAAACCAAAGGGCTCCCCTGGTTGCTCCAGGCCTGCCCTGACTTACCCTCGCTGGGTGAGTTCCCCAGACCTTGCTGGTCTGCACCATCGACGATCTTCAGCTACATCAAGACTTGCCGTTGCCAAGGCTTGTTGGGTCCAATCCGGTCGCCGACACAGCAGCACTCGACAGACATCGTGTACCAGCCCGAATCCTGCTCCTGGTTGCCAACAACGCCTCCTGGACCTCGTGGCTGCAGAAACGAGATGACCGTCAACGCACCTGA
This sequence comes from Calotriton arnoldi, assembly GCA_963921515.1. Lineage (NCBI taxonomy): Eukaryota > Metazoa > Chordata > Amphibia > Caudata > Salamandridae > Calotriton > Calotriton arnoldi. Next base: position 1,273,288 of record CAWUFW010004329.1, read on the forward strand.
AGCACTCGACATCGGTGGGCATCTGTCCATCGCCTTCCTGGTCACTGGCTAGTGACCCAGACTCTGTCCCCTCTGCTTTCAGGTTCTTCAGAACTCCGATCCACTCTTGGATCCACCCGGACACTTTTCTCCTGGTCGCCAGCAGCACTTTGCAGCAGATCGCCATAAGAAACGACGACGAAACCCGACCCCGAAAGGCACCTATGCACCCGGTTTCCCTGGGTGAGGTAACACGAGTACTCCGGTGCTCCCGTGGGTAGAGACTCTTCAAAGTCCTAGATCTCAAAGGGTTTTGTCCTAGTCCTCTTTTAAGTGTCCCTTTCCTCTATTTTCCCGATCCCGACTTTCTCCATAGAAGTTAACGGCGTATCGCGGTTGTGTATTTACACTGCACGCGTCTCCCGTGGGTCCCCTGTGTCACTACCTTGGGTGGTTCCTTGTGGTCCAAGCACTTCTAGAGGCTCTAGGCCTAGTGTCTAGTTCAGTCGTGGTTCGCATACCACTTTATTGGTATATGGTTTGAGTACGCCCTAGGGCCCAAACGTGTATTTGTGCTATTACTGTGATTTAAGATCTTATAACCTATGTACTTCGAACTCTAGCCTCATAAAGAGACTAGAGGGGTGTGTTTAGTAATAAATACATATATTTTGAATATATACCTGGTGTGGTGCTCTTTCATTTGGTCACTCAAGAGATTATAGACTGGTAAAACAAGCTGCTTTACATTCCTTCAAGACTTAGCCTGAAGGCTGCTCTCCACAGCTACCACTAGGATAGCTTTCAATAAGGTTGTCTTTAACCTACCTACCATAAGAGTCGATTTGGACTGGTGCAAGGTGCCCACTATAATTAGTGGACAGCATATGCCAGGCCAACTTCTCACAGAGACCCACGCCAATGGTGCCAGGTCTAACACTATGCATCCAATAACATGAGGAAAATTGGCAATCGTATAAAAGTCTATTTTGTTGCTTTGCAATTACTGTGAATTTCATGGAAAATATACATAGGTCTGACATAGCATCTCGAAATGTGTGACAAAAATGAGAAAGTGCACTCTGTGACACATCATCAGCCACAGCAATAGCACCTTGGTAGCTACTAGATGCTAGGAGAGGTAAACTACATAACACCTGCACAAGGATGGAATTACTGCACAAGGTGCATCTCTTAAGCTGAGTTTTTAACTCAGCTATGACCTCCAGGATAACAGCACTACTTAGGGCCCGATTCTGATGCGGTTTGGAAAGCTTCCTGACCGAATGGACTTGGGAATGGTTTCCGACCGAATCGGATCGGGAGAGTCCAACCAACCGAGTACGATGCATCTGGATGCTTCCAGATATGGTTTGGTTGGACTCCCATTGACTTCAATGGGAGCCTTTGTTCCAACCGAATGAATAGGCTCCCATTGCAGAAAGGGGTGACTGGGGAAAATTGGGCACCCTGTGTGACTGCCAAACTATGCATGGCTGGTAAGGGGGGACCCATGGGTACCCCCACGAGCCCGATTGGGAAGGCTCCGGGTGCAGGGGGGCCCACTGCAGGCCCCCAAAGTCTGATTCCGACTGCCGATTCGAGTCGGACGACGCGATTCAGAAAGGCTGTCCAAATCCAGCATCGTACTCAGTAGTTCGGAAGCGCGGCCAATAGAGACGTACGATTCTGCTCCGTACGGCCCGGTCACTCCAAATGCATCGGGTTGGGATTGGGATATTCCTAACGCCTAACTCGCATCATACTCGGTCGGTCGGAAACCTTTCCGAGTCGATCGGAAAGACACGTTCCCGATCCGATTTGGACAGGGCAAATGCTGTTAGGAGGCCTTCCTAATCGTATCAGAATCAGGCCCTTAGTCTGTACTTTGCTTATATCTCTTCCTCAGTTTGGTCAAATAATGTAATCCTCAGCCTGAAAATCCTCTCCTGTCTTCACCACCTTCTCTACAAAATAGCCAGAATACGCATTCTTCTTGCCATGACATACAGAGCAGCCATTTTGAAAACCGCAGATGCATTCTGGGGCAGCTTTTATTATTTGCAAAGTTACCACCTGGTTTGAGGTGGTGGTAATTTGCATGTGGTAAATGGTAGTTTTGTGACTAGTTGCTATTTACGAATGAGATGAGCATAAGAATATCAATTTCTTAATAGCGAATCAATATTTTGTGATGGTAAAATACTGAATCGTAATTAATTTGCTTCTCTAAATAAATGCCTGTGAATGATTTTCTTAAATACAAAAACAGTGTTTTGTGACCGGTAACCAATTTGTGACTGATTACAGAGTGCAAAACATTTGTACACATGGCCCAAGGTACAGTAATTGCACAGAGAAGCACTACAGGAGAAAGCAGTTGCTTTCACCTCACGAGTAAAAAAAGACTCTGAAAAATCATACTCAGTAATAGAAAAAGAAATGCTAGTTTACACATGGGCAGTACAAAAATGTAGAAGTTTTCTGAGGGGTAAACATTTCCCCATTAGTACCAATAACAAAATTCTAGTATGTATTCTGAATAGACACAGTGCACATTCTGGAAAACTAACGGATAGATTAACCAGACTCACTCCTAAACTTTTAGAATACAATTGCAGTGTTATTCATGTTCCAGGCTTTACTTGCAAAAGAGCTGACTTCTTATAACATTTTCCCTTACAAGATGAGGGTGTGTGTAACACAGAATGAAGAAATCTACCATTGCTTTTGTATGTTTTGAAAATCAAACATGCCTTTCAAAAGAAGAGTGGAAGAATGGTACGTCTGATGATGTTCTTTTACAAAGAGCACTCCAATGGGTCATTCAAGGATGCCCCAAAGAAAAAGAATTGTCAGGAGATATACAAAAATTTGCAAAGGTTTTTCCTGAATTGGCTATAGAAGAAGACATACTTTTCAGAGATGATAAACGTAGTCCACCTAGTTCAATGAGGAACAAGTTACTTGACATAGCTCACACAGGATATTTAGGAATGACATATAACAAGAAAAGGCTACCTGAAACCTATTGGTGGCCTAGAATGAATTTAGATATTGAGTTCAAAGTTGAAGGATGTAATGTCTGCTAGAAAGCTAACAAGCATTGGATTACTAGATCCACTCCCATGGTAGCAATTGATCTCCCTGAGAATGTTAGGAAAAATTGGATGGGATTTTTAGAACCAATAAATGTGCACTACTTCTAATAGACTATAAGTTTAAATGGATTGAAGCACAGTTCATTAGACAGCCTGATGCAGCAGGGGTTTTTGGATTATTAAGAAGAGTTTTGCAGGGGTAGGATTACCCAAGGTTTTAGTCACTGACAATGGGATACACTTCAAACTTTGTCTAAAATCACAAATTTTCCCCACATTTTTGTAATGAAAGCTTTCTGAATCTCCACAAAATATCTAGTACCTAGCATTCCCACACTTCTCCCAATAAAAACAATAGCCCACTTTTGTGATGGTCTAAGGTCTGTGACAAGAAAAGCCCCAAACACAACATAGAGACATAACATTTCTGTCATAAAGAATTACCCTTTTTGGCGATGTGGGCAGCTGCGGAATTTGGGCCCTTGTTCTGCCACCATCTAGGGAAACCAGAGAACTAGACACTCAGGGCCCAGTGTGGTGTGACGTGTGTGGATCTCACTTCATTTTGTTTCCCAAAATGTCCTACAGACCTCAAACCGTGGCTGAAATCACACTTTTCTGTCACATTTCTGTGAGGGAAACTTCAGGAATCTACACTGATCCACACAATTCCTACCACCCAGCATTCTCACTCTTCTCTCAATAAAAATGGTACCCCACTTGTGAGGCTGGACCTAGCGCCTGTGACAGCAATAGAGCAAACCAGGAACCATGTAAAGTCAATATGATCTTCGCATGGTCCTTGGTTTATTCCATCCATGTTGTGAGCACTAGGCCCAGCCACATAAGTGTAGTACTATTTTTATCCGGAGAAGTGTGGGAACAATACAGGATTCTGGAAGTTTGCCTCATAGAAATGAGATTCAAATATGTGATTTTAGCCAAATTTTTAGGTTTGCAGGGCATTCTGGCTAAGAAAACATAGTAAATCCAAGCCGATCACACCATCATGGACTTCTCTGGGTGTCTAGTTTTCATAAATGTCTGAGTTTAGTGGGGTTTCCCTGTTTGCCGTCTAACCCCAAGCCTGAACAGTTCAACCATTCAGGGTGGCAAGTGAGAGGAAATTGATAATTATCCCCACTCTGCTGGACCACAGGTCAAAACGATACCCAAAACAATCCAAATTTCCTCTTGCTAGCCATTGGGATGGAAATGCTGTAGGCCCCTAGTTAGGCAAGAAGTTCTCTGGGGCTTTAGGGATGTAGGATAGGCCTGATGCCTAGGCAGCCGGTCCCACCTGATATTTGTTCCTAAAAAAAAAAACATTTATCTATATTCCTGGTGTCTTGTGGGCTTTCTGTCCCCCAGCGCAGATTTATGGCAAACCCACAATATGTCCCACATGGTCAGAAAGTCTGTATTGCCCCTTCTGGGGTGGTGCATGTCCCAATGCCATTGTGGGCCTTCCCCCACCCCTTTTGTTTTCTATTATATGAAAATCCATGTTGTCTAGTGGGTTTCTACACTGATGGGGTGGCAATTTGGAGAAACACCCTCCCAATTTGCCCCAGCAGGTAGGAAAAACTGTACTGCCTTGGGTGCAAAAGGCAGCACTTGCTCTTCCCCAAGGGGCACTCTCTACCAAAATAAAAGAAATTGCTGGTGTCTAGTTGGCTTTCTAACCCCCACCCCCAGGGAGGCAGATTGGGACAAACAGCTCCTATCTGTCCCTGGGGGACATAAAGACTGTATGCTCCCTCTGGGGTGGGGACATAGTCTGATGTCAAGGTGAGCCCCCCTTTTTGTTTTGAATCCATGGTGTCTAGTGGGCTTTCCGCTCCCTTGGGGGGTACATTGGGGGTTTGTCCCCAATAGGCCCCCCATTGGAGGGCAGAAAGTCTGTCTTGCAATGGCTGGGGGAGAACACTGACCCTTGCCCAAAGTGAAAATGTTCTTCCCTTTCCTTTCCTGTGCAGTGTTCGAGTGCAGTGCACAGGGCAGCATTGCTTCAGTCTGGGCTCGAGACATGCCAATGTCCTGGAGAACCATTTTATTTTTCCTTGCGCGTCAGCTCAATTGAGCCTGCATGGGATTGTGAAGTTACTTCCTCCTACATATTGGTGTTGGTATGCTGCATGCAGGGAGACTTTTGCTGGAAACAACAGCATACTCAAATGCTGTTAAATAATATACTGGGCTATAATCTATTGTACAGTTTTGCTCCAAAAGTCTCCCCAATATATCATTATGTTATATTATGATTTTTGAATCTTTAATCATTCATTTTTTCCCAATCCAAGACGGCTGAATTAGTTCACATCCTGTTAAACACTATAAAAGGGGAGTCCATTTTCAGTCCAGTTGTGTCGCAACTGTGCTTGCTTGATTTTATTGCTCACTCACTGGATTGATGGAATCTCTGCCTTCTCCAGTTCCTGCTTGTTTTCTCCTTGCTTTTTGCTTTACTGCTTGGCCTGGGCAGCTAAAGATTTTGCTGGTCTCCAGTTTTTTCCTATCTGCTGGAACTTATTTTCTGGAGCAGTTCTAGAGTCCCAGTTTCTCTATGGCATCTGGTTTTGTTTCTGGAGATAGTAGGTCATTCGGATTCACCAAGAAGACTCTACATCCATTGCCAAGAAGACCTGCACTTGACACAAGGAGCCACTCTCCTCCACAAACAGAACTTCCTGGTGTCTAGTAGGAAGAATCTCTGCTGTTTCTCAACTGAAATTTCTAAGCATAACTTAACTTTAACAGTGCTTTTTTTTCAGTAAACTTCGGGTTATTTTATAAACAAATCTTACTCTTATGAGCAAAGGTAAGCATAACCTACCTTTAACAAAGTTTTTTTCATTGATTTTTATGATATACTGCATCTAGCTTGCATGTTGTTATAATGTACTGTATATAGCATTCAAGTATGCACAGGGTAAATCGAAAGCAGTGCTTGCTAGCCTCCGTGATAAATAGCAGACTCTAACAAATCGGTTTCGCACTCTAGAAACAAGAAATGTGTGATAAATAACGGCTATCAGTGTCCAAATTTCAAACACAAACACAGAGTCCGATCTTCCCAGAAAGCAAATCAGTAGTCCGTGCAATTTGATTGTAGTCAAAAATTCCTTTTATTCTTTTCGGTTCAAATAGTCGTTTCGCTATTTGAACCGGACGCCACTTACAGATCTCAGGGAGAAATCATTCCCACATACTTGAATTGCTAACATTGCAAAAGAATACTTGCCATATATGTACTACCTATTAAGCCCTGAAGAAGTCCCAAAGGGACGAAACGCGTCGGCAGTCTTGTCCATAGCGTGAAGTGTTTTTTATGAAACTTTCTGAAAGAATAAAAGAATAAAAGAAATTTTTGACTACAATCAAATTGCACGGACTACTGATTTGCTTTCTGGGAAGATCGGACTCTGTGTTTGAAATTTGGACACTCATAGCCGTTATTTATCACACATTTCTTGTTTCTAGAGTGCAAAACCGATTTGTTAGAATTTTATGTTTGATGGGTTGTACCCATCTTTCACAGGACGTATGAAGGTCACGTCTTGGGTTTTTTGCACCTAGGCCATATCACAAATTGTAGGCACTGTACGTCATTGTAATTGGTGCTGGACTTTTGTTGCCTTGACCTTCTTCCCCTTCTTTAAATAGCAGACTCTGCATGGCATTCAGAAATGTGTGATTCCCGTGTCCACAGTGCTCTGTTTGGAAAGTATTTAACCTGTCATTGTTGCACTCATTTATATTTTCAAGTTTTCAGGATGCATAAAGAGGAAAATTACAACTTTAAAAAAAATTCTGGATCTGTATCCATAAATCATCACAAAATATCACCTCATAGGGTAGGCAAAACTGAGGAAATATCCACAAATTCTGCGTTTTAATATTGGGGGCAGATTATGCCACTTTGTGACCTTCCTGATATCCCCCAACGTTTTGAGGGATTCTCCATATGCCCCCTTCCACCCCGACATTTTTTTCAGCATGCAAGTTTTGTTGACAACCTGTACTGGATTCTGCAACAAACATTTTCACTTGCTCCAAGCCAATCAGATCATCCAGATTTACTGATCCTATGAGGATTGCAGATCCTGCCTTGGAGAAAGGGAAATAAAAGGCTCTCTAGTCCAACTGGATTAATTTGTTTTTCAAATCTGGGTCAGTGAATCCTTCATAGATCCACAGTGGATACGCAGATTAAAAGACAATACATTTTTAAAAATTACATCTTTGAAGTGCACCAAATGTGCTTTTGTAACACAAATGTGTAAAAAACTACTGAACAGATGTACTCAACTCTAAAAAAAATCTCTTTGTGAAGCAACGGTCTAGCTTCATGCTTAGTTTTGTGTAATTCTATTCAGCAGGTTTTTGCTGCAGTGGACAGCAAAAATGTTTATGGGATCTTGAAGGGGAAATATTTTTTTCTTCAAACCCTCCCTTTTCGCTTACTATCCCTGTGATAAATTAGACTATTGGTTGAGGGGAGCGTGTTAAGCCTTCTCAAGCAACAACCAACATCCGTATCAGGGTGAACCACAAAAGTCAGTAAATTAACATGTGTTTAACCCTCTGGTAGCATGGCACAGAAGCAGTCAGGCTTAAATTAGAGGCAAAGTACAAATTATTTATGGAACACACCAACATTGATAAAGTGAAAAAACAACACAAGAAAAATCCCACATCAATGTAGTAGAATGGGTTATGATTTATTAAATAATTAGGGACCGAAATGACAAAATTCAATCAGTAGAACTGGAGATATTGAACTTTAAAGGTGTAGGTAAAAGTAGCACCAAAAGGCGCAAAGCTCCAACAGAAAGTATCTGGTTGCGCTGGACCGGGAGAAAGTTACATGTTCAGGCCAACCACAAGAGAGCACAGGTCGGACACAGGACCAATTTTGGCCCACAGAGGATTGGACCGCATGTCTTTGGTGCGTGTCTGTGTGATGTTGATTTGTGAGCTTCGTGTCGTGAGGCATCGGTTCCGATACAGCTGTGCAGCAAGGCTTTGCTTTACTCTGCATCCATTCCGATGAAGCTGTATGCTGTGTGGCAAAGCTTTGCAGGGTTTTGCGTCACTCGACGTCGGTTCTGATGAGGCTTTCAGCTGTGCGAGAGGCTTTGCAGGGCTTCCTGTCTCCCGGCATTGGTTCCGATGAAGCTTGCAGCTGTGCAGAGAGGCTTTGGGGAGCTTTGAGTCGCTTTGCGCCACATTTGGTGTAACCTTCAGTTAGAATTTAAATCTAAGCGTCCTTTGGGAATGCTTAGATTCTAACTTCACAGTATTCTTTCACATCCACACTTTCATTCACCCCACAACCATTACACATTTCATAAAAGGGAACACTGTTAATACCAACAGTCCATATACTGGCACAGAAATACAAATGATGCAAAAATATGCTGACTTTATTAAAAATATGTACAAGACTAAAAACATATCATATATAAAGAAAAATGGAAGATTTCTTCTCCATCAAGAAAACAACACACAATAAAATTGACAGTTTCCCAAATAAATTTCTTAAAAAACAGACAGCACGAGAGATTAAAAAGACATTAAATTTTGTCATTGGGTACCATAACCCATGCACAACTACTATACACAATCACCCTAATGTATCAACCTTCATCAACATTTGGGGTAGATTGAGAGCGGTGAGTTTATGGAAAACGAGCGTTGACGCGTTTCGAAGGTATAGTCTAGTTGAACCTTCTTTTCAAGACTACTTGGAATTGTACTCCGATGATTAAAACATCTAAAATGTAAATACATGTAATAAATCAATAAATACTAAAATCAATCAATATTTCAATACAATTATTCCATTCATTAAAACAAAACAGCATCATCATCAAAAAACATTGTAATCAGAAACATTATGACACAGGTTTATAATTATTTTATATAAAAGGGGGAAGAAGAAAAAGGAACAGAAGAAAACATCTGCAGTTTGTGATACCAGCACATTGCTCCTCTTAATCTCAACAGCGCCCTTATTTCATCCATTTATTCTACTCTTTATACACTCCTCAATGCATGCGTCCATCAACATCCCTTTTCACCTAACAATGTGTTATTAATGTAAAAAACAGCGCTTACCTATAATACATTACTTTCTCAGATAAACACGCAATTTGGCCACTGTTACATAGGTCCAAATATCAAAATGGGCAAACCGGAACTTGTTTCACCTGCTACAGAATCACACAAAAAAACAAATATGTCTTTTAAATTAATGTGGACACCTATATTCTATTTTATATTTGTCTCCAATCTAATGGGCAGACGTAATTATATATACACGATATCCTACTTACTTTTGTATTCTATTATCGGATGAATACTCTGCCCCACATTTATCTGTGTCGATTCAGACTCAGTTGCAAATTATGCTAAACTGATTTTCATCTGTATAAATGAAATAAGGCACTAATAAGTTTCTGGGTGCAGTAAAGATATTTTGAGGTTCTAGCTATTCTTAATAATGTACAATTAATTAAGAAATGTTCTTTCACCCACCTAAAAATACTGTTTAGGATTGCTTTATTGCCGGATTCCCTTCATGCATGGTGGCTGTAAATTCGTAATTCAAATCTATATAATTTAAATAAAAACATAAGTTTATGTAATTTTTATATCACTTCTAAAGCTAATTCTTAGTTTTACAGTATTGTTGCTATATAATGTGGTCAGTAATTTACTCTTATGTTAATCTGTTTATCCTTCGGGTCCTTATGCTTTTACGGCCCTTTTCTAAGCTGCAAGAGAAACAGGACCAATTGTTACCTTTGTGGTTCTTTAGGTAAAATAAAGAACATAACCTGCTACCAGATACTGAATCTCAGTTATTATTAACACGTATGAGATTCATCACAAACACGCTACATAACCGGGTATACTCTGATTCAATTTCCATTTGGCAATAACCGGCAATATTCATTGCCTATATAAGATAAACATACCCATCTAAACCGCTACTCTGTTTAAAGCTTATTCACATACCCCATACGCGTTTATCACTTCATAATCACGCTCACCTCATGCAGGGAACCGAAAGACCTTTAGTTCGTCCGTCTGATTTTTGTGGCTAAAAAACGCTATGCCATTAAAGGGCGCTGTTTAAATAGTCACCATTCATCTTGTACGCCATGTACGTAAACGTAAAGGACACGTGACCGGCGTCCTACGTTACATCAGGTGGTAGCTTTTTTAAAAACGTACTCTTTATTCCCTACAAAACAACTTTATTAGGACCCTAACCATCATCGTAAAACATCTCACTATTATAACTATTGTTCGGCACAACAAACAAACTATTTCTCACTAAGGCGTCCTATTACAAACAGCCATAAAACCAAATGCTAGAAGGCACCAATAAAAATAGAAACGATACATTTATCTAACGCTCCGGTGCCCATAATTAGCTACACTGATAAAGGAACATAACTCAAATGAAGGCACCTAACGTTCACTTTTCTAGACCAATAATTACACAGTACCAAGCCTATTTTTAGTCATCTTTGCATCTTTTTATGAATCGAATTACGTTCACTACCTCTATGCAAAGATTATAATCCCTCTTGTCTAATACTGGAAGAAGGCGACATTATAGAATAATGGACATCCAGTCTTCTCTGGAGTTCAAGCCATTCTGAACAGTGTTAAATTTACAGATATACCACTGTTCCCTCAATTTTCTTTTCTTTTCCAAATCGCCTCCTCTCATGTTGCCTGTGATTTTTTTCAAAATGAACCACCGCAAATCATTACAATTGTGATTCAACTTTGAAAAATGTTCTGTGAGTGGTGCGTTTTCCTTTTTTGTTCTTAGTGCTGATTTATGTTCCAGCACCCTAATTCGAAGTTCGCGACTAGTTTCTCCCACATACCCCAAACCACAGGGGCATATAAGGAGATAAATCAAGTTTTTACTGCGACAGTTGTTCAAGCTATTACAACTCATTTCTTGGCCATTGAAATTAAGTTTCTTCGCTACCAGGCAGTGTTCACAAATTGAACACATTCCGCATTGGTAATTTCCCACTGCTTTGGTGCCATATAATGTGTTCTGGGAGTCCTTTTTGCAATCCCTATATGTGTTCACCAGAGAGATTCTGATATTTTTGTTTTTCCTGAACGCAAAAGGCGCTTTTCTAATACCACTTCCTGGCCATCATTTAAGATCTTCCAATTTTTATTCACAATATTCTTGATTCTATTGCTACTTTCAGAAAATTGACTAACAAATACTAATCTTTCTTTTTTTGTCTCCAGATTTTTTGTTCTATTTTGATCAAGCATATAGTCACGATCGTAATATTTCGCTCGTTTATATGATTGATTAATTAACTTCCTGGGGTAGCCTCGGTCCTTAAGCTTTAATTTGAGGACGTCTGAATGTTTATTGAAATCTAACATAGAAGAACAATTTCTACATAATCGTAGAAACTGTCCAAAGGGTATGTTGTCCCTTTGGGCTTTTGGATGGAAGCTATCGTAGTGTAAAAGGGTGTTTTTATCGGTCGGCTTAGTATACAGCTCCACCGATAAGCTTCCATCATTGTCTTTAATACAGATGTCCAAAAAATTAATTTTGTCTTTGCTGTATTGAGCTGTGAATCTCAAATTGGGATCACCCAGATTCAGCCACATAATAAAATCATCCAATTCCTCCTGGCTACCCTCCCAGATGAAAAATATGTCGTCAATGAAGCGGCACCAATGACTCACGTTCTCAAAGAAAGGTGCCGCCTCATTGAAGACATGTTTGGCCTCAAACTCCCCAACATAGAGGCAGGCCAGACTGGGAGCACACGTGGCTCCCATGCTGGTCCCCTTCACTTGTTGGAATAAATCCTCTTCGAATAGAAACAAATTATTCTTAAGTACCATTGTGATACAACTCAAAATAAATTCCATGCTGCCACCATGGAGATCTGTTCTTTCCAACAGTGACCCTACTACTTTGATGGTATCGTCCTGGGGTATGTTGGTATATAAAGCTTCAATATCCAAGGTGACCAAAAATTGGGTCACCCTGTTGAAGATCCTACCCTCAAAGACTGAGATGGCATGTGCGGAATCCTTAAGGTAAGATATCTGCTGTTGAACCAGTGGCTTAATAAAACAATCCGCAAATTTGCTCAATGGTTCAAGGAGGGATCCAATGCTGCTGACAATTGGCCTCATAGGTGGATTTCCCTGGTCCTTGTGGACCTTGGGGAGTCCGTATATAGCTGGGATGATTGGAGAATTATTACACAAAAACCTATACTCCTCCTCGCATATCCAACCTTCATTTTTCGCTGTAATTAAAAGTCCTTCAATTTCTTTTTTCAACTTTTCAATCTTGTTGTGCGGAACTTTAGTATAATGTTCTGGAACTTCCAATAGTTCCAACATTCTTTTCCTGTAATCCTCTGTATCAAATACCACGATTCCCCCGCCTTTATCGGCGGGTTTAATAGTGATACTGCTGTCATTTTGCAGGGATCTCAATGACTCTCTATGTGACTTAGATAGGTTGCTATTCCTACTACTCCTATTATTCGTGTTGTTAGTATAAGGACGATCAAGGATATTCCTAAGTTCTATTTCTGTTACTCTCTCAAATAGTTCAATGTTCTTATCCACAGAGTTCAAAGAAGGTGTAAAAGTAGATTTCGGCTTAAGGCCTGATACATTGGTGGTGGTTGGACATTCTCTATTTTCAAAAAACTTTTTTAATCTAACTTTTCTGAAAAATGCTTTCAGATCTTTTTCAAATTCAAATTTATTGAGTGCCACACAAGGAGCAAAACTAAATCCTTTCTCGAGAACTTGTATTTCTGTAAAAGATAAAGTTCTCCTTGAGAGATTAATTATTGGGAATTTATTTGCCTCCAATATCTCTGATTGCGTGTCTTTAGATAATCCTGCTGGGGATAGTTCCTGCCTTGATCCTGTTGGGGATATGTCCTTCCATGGTCTCCCCTGTGGGTATTCCGAAAGTTTCTCTGGCCCCTCCTTTGTCTTTGGCCTAAAAAAGACCCATGTTCTGGATTGGTCCCTTCTCTACTCTGATGGTCCCTATTATAATTATAATCATCATCTTCACAGCTTGATCCGGAAGTTTCAGAGAAAGTAACACGCTGATTTCTCCCTCTGATATCTTACCTTAAGGATTCCGCACATGCCATCTCAGTCTTTGAGGGTAGGATCTTCAACAGGGTGACCCAATTTTTGGTCACCTTGGATATTGAAGCTTTATATACCAACATACCCCAGGACAATACCATCAAAGTAGTAGGGTCACTGTTGGAAAGAACAGATCTCCATGGTGGCAGCATGGAATTTATTTTGAGTTGTATCACAATGGTACTTAAGAATAATTTGTTTCTATTCGAAGAGGATTTATTCCAACAAGTGAAGGGGACCAGCATCGGAGCCATGTGTGCTCCCAGTCTGGCCTGCCTCTATGTTGGGGAGTTTGAGGCCAAACATGTCTTCAATGAGGCGGCACCTTTCTTTGAGAACGTGAGTCATTGGTGCCGCTTCATTGACAACATAGTTTTCATCTGGGAGGGTAGCCAGGAAGAATTGGATGATTTTATTATGTGGCTGAATCTGGGTGATCCCAATTTGAGATTCACAGCTCAATACAGCAAAGACAAAATTAATTTTTTGGACATCTGTATTAAAGACAATGATGGAAGCTTATCGGTGGAGCTTTATACTAAGCCGACCGATAAAAACACCCTTTTACACTACGATAGCTTCCATCCAAAAGCCCAAAGGGACAACATACCCTTTGGACAGTTTCTACGATTACGTAGAAATTGTTCTTCTATGTTAGATTTCAATAAACATTCAGACGTCCTCAAATTAAAGCTTAAGGACCGAGGCTACCCCAGGAAGTTAATTAATCAATCATATAAACGAGCGAAATATTACGATCGTGACTATATGCTTGATAAAAATAGAACAAAAATCTGGAGACATAAAAAGAAAGATTAGTATTTGTTAGTCAATTTTCTGAAAGTAGCAATAGAATCAAGAATATTGTGAATAAAAATTGGAAGATCTTAAATGATGGCCAGGAAGTGGTATTAGAAAAGCCCCTTTTTGCATTCAGGAAAAACTAAAATATCAGAAACTCTCTGGTGAACACATATAGGGATTGCAAAAAGGACTCCCAGAACACATTATATGGCACCAAAGCAGTGGGAAATTACCAATGCGGAATGTGTTCAATTTGTGAACACTGCCTGGCAGCGAAGAAACTTAATTTCAATGGCCAAGAAATGAGTTGTAATAGCTTGAACAACTGTCGCAGTAAAAACTTGATTTATCTCCTTATATGCCCCTGTGGTTTGGGGTATGTGGGAGAAACTAGTCGCGAACTGCGAATAAGGGTGCTGGAACATAAATCAGCACTAAGAACAAAAAAGGAAAACGCACCCCTCACAGAACATTTTTCAAAGTTGAATCACAATTGTAATGATTTGCGGTGGTTCATTTTGGAAAAAATCACAGGCAACATGAGAGGAGGCAATTTGGAAAAGAAAAGAAAATTGAGGGAACAGTGGTATATCTGTAAATTTAACACTGTTCAGAATGGCTTGAACTCCAGAGAAGTCTGGATGTCCATTATTCTATAATATCGCCTTCTTCCAGTATTAGACAAGAGGGATGATAATCTTTGCATAGAGCTAGTGAACGTAATTCGATTCATTAAAAGATGCAAAGATGACTAAAAATAGGCTTGGTACTGTGTAATTATTGGTCTAGAAAAGTGAACGTTGGGTGCCTTCATTTGAGTTATGTTCCTTTATCAGTGTAGCTAATTATGGGCACCGGAGCGTTAGATAAATGTATCGTTTCTATTTTTATTGGTGCCTTCTAGCATTTGGTTTTATGGCTGTTCGTAATAGGACGCCTTAGTGAGAAATAGTTTGTTTGTTGTGCCGAACAATAGTTATAATAGTGAGATGTTTTACGATGATGGTTAGGGTCCTAATAAAGTTGTTTTGTAGGGAATAAAGAGTAAGTTTTTAAAAAAGCTACCACCTGATGTAACGTAGGACGCCGGTCACGTGTCCTTTACGTTTACGTTCATGGCGTACAAGATGAATGGTGACTATTTAAACAGCGCCCTTTAATGGCATAGCGTTTTTTAGCCACAAAAATCAGACGGACGAACTAAAGGTCTTTCGGTTCCCTGCATGAGGTGAGCGTGATTATGAAGTGATAAGCGCGTATGGGGTATGTGAATAAGCTTTAAACAGAGTAGCGGTTTAGATGGGTGTGTTTATCTTATATAGGCAATGAATATTGCCGGTTATTGCCAAATGGAAATTGAATTAGAGTATACCCGGTTATGTAGCGTGTTTGTGATGAATCTCATACGTGTTAATAATAACTGAAATTCAGTATCTGGTAGCAGGTTATGTTCTTTATTTTACCTAAAGAACCACAAAGGTAACAATTGGTCCTGTTTCCCTTGCAGCTTAGAAAAGGGCCGTAAAAGCATAAGGACCCGAAGGATAAACAGATTAACATAAGACTAAGTTACTGACCACATTATATAGCAACAATACTGTAAAACTAAGAATTAGCTTTAGAAGTGATATAAAAAGTACATAAACTTATGTTTTTATTTAAATTATATAGATTTGAATTACGAATTTACAGCCACCATGCATGAAGGGAATCCGGCAATAAAGCAATCCTTAACAGTTGTTTTTAGGTGGGTGAAAGAACATTTCTTAATTAATTGTACATTATTAAGAATAGCTAGAACCTCAAAATATCTTTACTGCACCCAGAAACTTATTAGTGCCTTATTTCATTTATACAGATGAAAATCAGTTTAGCATAATTTGCAACTGAGTCTGAATCGACACAGATAAATGTGGGGCAGAGTATTCATCCGATAATAGAATACAAAAGTAAGTAGGATATCGTGTATATATAATTACGTCTGCCCATTAGATTGGAGACAAATATAAAATAGAATATAGGTGTCCACATTAATTTAAAAGACATATTTTTTTGTGTGTGATTCTGTAGCAGGTGAAACAAGTTCCGGTTTGCCTATTTTGATATTTGGACCTATGTAACAGTGGCCAAACAGCGTGTTTATCTGAGAAAGTAATGTATTATAGGTAAGCGCTGTTTTTTACATTAATAACACATTGTTAGGTGAAAAGGGATGTTGATGGACGCATGCATTGAGGAGTGTATAAAGAGTAGAATAAATGGATGAAATAAGGGCGCAGTTGAGATTAAGATGAGCAATGTGCTGGTATCACAAATTGCAGATGTTTTCTTCTGTTCCTTTTTCTTCTTCCCCTTTTATATAAAATAATTATAAACCTGTGTCATAATGTTTCTGATTACAATGTTTTTTGATGATGATGCTGTTTTGTTTTAATGAATGGAATAATTGTATTGAAATATTGATTGGTTTTAGTATTTATTGATTTATTACATGTATTTACATTTTAGATGTTTTAATCACCGGAGTACAATTCCAAGTAGTCTTGAAAAAGAAGGTTCAACTAGACTATACCTTCGAAACGCGTCGACGCTCGTTTTCCATAAACTCACCGCTCTCAATCTACCCCAAATGTTGATGAAGGTTGATACATTAGGGTGATTGTGTATAGTAGTTGTGCATGGGTTATGGTACCCAATGACAAAATTTAATGTCTTTTTGATCTCTCGTGCTGTGTGTTTTTTAAGAAATTTATTTGGGAAACTGTCAATTTTATTGTGTGTTGTTTTCTTGATGGAGAAGAAATCTTCCATTTTTCTTTATATATGATATGTTTTTAGTCTTGTACATATTTTTAATAAAGTCAGCATATTTATGCATCATTTGTATTTCTGTGCCAGTATATGGACTGTTGGTATTAACAGTGTTCCCTTTTATGAAATATGTAATGGTTGTGGGGTGAATGAAAGTGTGGATGTGAAAGAATACTGTGAAGTTAGAATCTAAGCATTCCCAAAGGACGCTTATATTTAAATTCATTTTGAATCCTAGTCCTCCTTCTCAGTCTTCCTTCTCAGAGAGCAGGGCAGGCCTCAAGCAGCAGGGCAGTCCTATGGGAGCAGGGCAGTCCTTCTTCCATAGGTTCAGAAGTGTACTGAAGAGTTTCGTTGGAGGGTTCAATATTTAAACCCAGTGCCAACTTTGAAGTCGGAGAAACTTCTAGACTTCCCCCATAAGTGATTCTGGAATTTCCTTCCTTCCCCTGCCCAGGCTCCAAGGGGTCTCCAAGGGGTCTGGGGTGGCAATAGGCTGGTGCCATGTTATATGTGAGTGTGCTGGAGGCAGCACTTATCAAATTTAATTGGAGCAGGGAACAGCTCTGCCCCTACGATCATTGCAGAATGGCCCATTCTGCCAACACCTAGTCCCCCTTTGTCTCTCTTTTTAGGAGGCATACACAAAGACCAGCTGCCAACTACACCCAGTCATGTGACCCGGGATAGAGGCTGCAGCCACCAAATAGTTAGGACAAGAAAATGGAAACTTTCTAAAAGTGGCATTTTCAGATCTATGGCTTAAAATCTGACTTCACCATTAAAGAGGGTTTTGAATTACAATGTCATTAAAGTGTACAAATTAAATTTCTACCTGCTCCCAATTAAAAGTTATCACTTATTAAATGTTATAAGGTAACCCAATGTTATCCAATGGGAGAGATAGGCCTTACAGTAGTAAAAAACAAATGTAGGATGTTTTCACTACCAGGACATGTAAAATTTAAAAACACATGTCCTAATTTTTAAACGCAATGCACCATGCCCTACCGGCTATTTTGTGCCCTGCCCTAGGGGTGATATATGTATTAAAAAGGAAGGTTTAGGACTGGAAAAAGGTTAATTTTGCCAGGTCGAAATGGCAGTCTAAAACTGCATGCTGCAAACTGCTGGCTCTGAAAACAGGAGGGGTGAAGGCAAAATGTTCGGGGTGTGATCCTGCAGAGAGGGCCAAGTTCAACAGTCCCCCAATACAAATTACCATAAAAGGTGGCGTGCAGAAAGTTTGCCAGATGTGCTAAAAGCATGACAAATTTCATGCAAATTTGTTAAACTTTGCCAAGGTTATTCCCAAGCTAAACAAACTATTGCCTTATCAATGGAAAGTGTGACTTAACACCAGTGCAATGTATGTGTGTAGTTAATATACACATATAAATATACATATAAGCATTATTTGTCATCAATAGTATCACTGTAGTCTGACAGTCACCACTGTGTAGTTATGTTTCAAGACAACTTTGCATTGAAAAAAATTGATTTATTTTCCAATAACTTTGGTATCTATGGACAGATCAGCACGAAATCTGACAATCCCTTAGCATATGCTGCTAAGGTCCAGCAAGTCAATATTTGTGCACGTATTAGCAGAGAAAACCAAGTGCCATGTCAAAAAGATGTGTTTTTCAATTTAACTCCATTAAAACCTTTTATTCACTGGTATGGGAAAGGAAAATATAAAAAAAGAAACTGAAAAATAACAAATTTGCCATATTAGAGTGTCAAATGTGACAACATTGTCAATTTTTAAGATGCTCTTTTGTATTCGAAAACAGGCACACATTTTAATTTAAAAAAAGAAAACAATCAAAGTTGTGAGTTGGTGGGTGAAGACCATGTTAGGATGCACATTGTGAGTTGGTGCAGCGCCTGGCAGTAGTCAGGCCTTTTTTCAAATATCCCCTGCGCACAGCCAAAGGCTGTGTGCAATGTGGAAAGGGTTCATGGAAGGTGAATGCAGTGTATCACAAAAAACAGAAATTCAGTTTTAAAAAATCACAATTAAAGGTTAATTATGATTCAGCAAACACAAAAACTACAAATCAATTACATTTGTCAGTTATGGGTTGCAGCGCACAATGCACACCATACCTCAAGCCCCCACCATGCTAAGTGCACCCCTTTGTTGAAGGCACTTTTTTTTTTATAAAGCATTGGCTAAGGAAATTCTGTTCAGCATTGGAAAAAAAATGGCTAGTGCTGATGCTAAACAGCATTGCAAAAAAAAGTGTAATATGTTCTTGAATGTGGAGAGAGGCCATGACTCACTTAAGGCGAAACCTCAGGTGAGTCGTGATGCCTCTCTCGACCCTCAGCATTAGTAATAAATAACATATTGAAGGAGCAAGGTTTCAAAATTGAAACTTGCTTGTATGCAATCTTCCTCATAGTATTAATATATTAAAACTTGTACTGTCAAAACTAATCCTTGCATTCACAAACACGAAAGGGATAGACGCTTGCCTATGTGTTTTACTAATGAATAAAGCTTGTCCATAAACCAAGATGGCCGCTAAAAGCGCGGGACTTTATTGCGCATGCCACAACCTGATCACATGGTGTGACGTCTTTCTTTGCTTGGTGGGAAACTTCTGCTTCTGCGCAGTGTGTATTAAAATGGCCGCTAAATGTTTTCACATGCTTAAGCTTGCTCTTATGTCATTATTAAATTGTCGATTTCTTAACGCTACTAATGCAGGATAGTAATATGATTAAATGGGAATAGAGTTAGGGAAAGTGGGTATACAGTGAAACTTTTTATTTGTGATTTTAATATTTTCTTCTTGCACTTTTAGTAATTCGTAAACTTGGGCCTGGGTTGGTGTCTTGAAACTCGAGAAACAGAGGGTTCTGCGCATGTGTCCTGTATGCCTGCCAAGTGAAGTCAACTTGGACGTCTCCCAAGGCCACGACCTATTGGCCGAAGATGATGTACCCGATGTTTCCGGCGGAACAATTTGTTACTTTTCTCCTGTAAAATATATAACATTTGTCATGAGACGGGTGGGAAATAAAGCGAATGTATTAATTTGAAGGGGAGGGAACGTAAAGACAATAGGCTTTACAATTTAGGCCAAAACGATATGGTGCGAGAATCCACCCCCTATCCCTGTCCAATCAGAAGTAGTGGTCCCATATTTTAGCAACATTAAGGGGAGGTATATGGCGTAGAAGGGAATAGTAGATATAGAATTAGCTAATTAGTTAGCACAAGAGAGCGGAGATGCTGACAGAAGAGCTCCAGACTGCCATGCTGATCGGTTGCTGACTGAATCCTTGTCCGGAAGAGGTCCTGAGGAGGGGGCGGCGGAGTCCATTAGACGGGAGAATCGAGAGAAGTCGAGTATCAGAGAGGGAACGGCGCAGGCGTCGTTATAGAGAGGTCACCGGTCCTGTCCTGATCCTGGAAGAAGTCTTTACTCTTCATCCTTCCTGGGTCCTATCTTTTCCAACTCCTTGGCTAAGGGGCTTGGTTCTCGCATTTTAGGTAATTATACTGCAACCTTTAGTTGCGCTGCTGTTTCTATCTTCTCCTCTTCCTTAAACACCGTCATTTATTAGCAAAATCATTTCTATGCTTTTTCTTGGGTATTTCAATCAAGTACCGTATTTTCTGTATTTTTCTCTGCTAAAACTTTAGATAAACATTTTAAAACTTCCTGACTCAGTGGTTATTTCAGGATTATGTACTATAATGAATGTCACTCATTTTAAACTTCCCAATTAGCAAAGGATCCATTGGTAAGTTATTACTCTTCAATCAGAAGGTAATTGGTAGCAGGGACTTTGATAAAAGAGTACATCTGACACCCAGCGTAAGTATTAGTGTAGTGTGAATGTATGGGCCCAAGTGAGTATATGGTGTATGAATGTAGTTGGCTAATATTGCGCTGGATCAGTTTTCTGGTAAGCAGAGGACGGTTGTTGTTACTCTTTGTTAATTGGGTAATGAGAATTTTATTTGTATTTTTATGAACTAACATCCGCTTAAATTTTGAGTTTTTGTTATATGTTGTCCAGAATACCCCGGGGTAGGGAAAAAGAATAGTGGGTGGCAAGTGGAAGCCATACTGCAGTGAGGTTATCTGTCAGGCAGAAATAGTACTGAGAAGTTAAGCAGGACTTCAAGTACTCGTTAGGGACTCTATGCGAGTGAGTAATAGCAAAAAGGGTACGCTGATAAAAATTTGATGTTATATCACCTAGTAAGGGTAACATTGGAGAAGTAACAGGTACTTCTGGAGCTTGTGTGAAGAGCAGACGGAAGTGTTTTACTCGTAGTGTATGTATTAGTAAACGGAAAGGTTTTACTGAAGTGTGGAAGAAACTATCTTTTTCGAAATTAGTGGAAACTGGCACGATAGCGAATGTTTTATGTTGTTACTGAAAATTTAATTAAGATTTATAGAGATAATAAGTTTGCGTACATTTTTGTAAAGGGAGGGTCAGTTGCCGGAGAGGGAACTGACGTCACAAAACGCCGCGCTGTGGTAGGTTGAAACAGCGGGTGTGGAGAGACACTTGTAAAGGAGGGGTCTGTAGTCAGGAGTAGTACTGACGTCACAGGTGCCGCGCTGGGATTGGTTAAACCAGCAAGGAGAGAAAAGAGCAGATTGTAAAGGAGGGGTTGACAGAGAAACGTCACCAAAAGGCCGCGCAAGGATTGGCTCGGAAATAAAAGATGGCAGACATTTGATTGGTCGAAAATATAGAAGCAAAATTCTTAGTGGATAAGGATTGCATGTTAAAACGCGATCTGACTTTAACAGGAACTCGTCCGGATAGGAGATTCCTAGGTTTTGCTGAATATTTTGTACATCGAAGATTAGATAGAATGTACGGAGAAAAGAGAAAAATGTCATTCTTACAAAAGATTAAGAATTATTTTAAAAAGGACAAACCAATCAAAACTAGAGAAGGAATTATTATTCCACCAGCAAAACGCCAGCATCATTTATGATGATGGAGAGAGGTTATCATACCTGTGTATGGATGGAAAATTGGATAGAATACACCAAAAATGATGGAGTATTAGCATTTCCCCAGAATGGCACATTCAATGGGCGAATTCTTCAGAACTTGAGATTGAGGATGAATGACTTAGAACCCAGACCTAGATTAACCCAGTACGAAGCTCTAGAAGAATGGGAAACCGAGGCATTTGAGCGGGATAGATCTAGAAGTAATAGGAGTTATCCAGGATTTTACCCCAGATATTTACGTGAGTCGAGAGAGGGTCAGATGAAACAATGGAGAAGGACAATGATTACAGAGGGACTGTATCCATTATTCACAGAAGGAGAGAAATCAGGAGGGAAATGTACGGAAAAGACAAAACATTTAATGAGAAATGAGGATTCAGAAGACGAATTTATGGAAGAAATGTTAAGAAATCCCCCACCATATCAGGAAGGGACAAGTGGATGCCCTCCTAGTGCACCACCACAAACTCCCATTGTACCAAAGGTAATGCATGAGTTCACCCCGACTAGAATACTTCATGACAAAGAAAAAGAAGCCCTAGAAAAGACCAGAACAGAATTAATACAGAAAATAACTCAGATAAAAGTACATCCTGATTCGTTGACCATACCAGTAACAATTGGTCCAGTAGTTCCATTATATGGTACTCAGGGAAATTGTCCTCAACCCATACTTGCACCTACTCCTGTGAGTAATCCCAGACCATAAGCTCCAGTTATAATTGAGGATCAATTTAGTGACTGTGAATCCACAATATCACTTATGGATTTGCCTATTCGAGGTTCTGTAAATAGTACTCCAAGAAAAGATGTGCCTAGAGGTTCAAAAGATGTAAGTTTAGTAACTTCATCAGGAGCAAAAAGTGCTACCATAGTAACACCTGAAGATCTAGAAAGATGGGTACAAGGGTCAGTTAAACAGTGCACATCTCCAAAAGTACTAGATATCCATAAATTGAAAGTTGAATTAGAAGAAATAATAGCAGGAAATGTAGGAGTAGAACGCTTGAATACCTATGATGAAGAAGAATTATTATTCTTGTGCAGGAGTATCACTAGAAATGTAAAGATATTCCATGAAAAATTGTCCAACTTAGCATTACAGACGGGAATCGAAATAGGGAGATCAAAAGTATTACAGAAACCCTATAGAGCAGAATTTGCAGACAAAGATTTAGAAAATATGAATGCATCTGGAAGAAGACTACAAATAAGAGAATTAATGTTAGTTTTACAAAAATGGGGAGATCTAGATAAATGGAGAAGCACGAACAAGTAGAACAGCATCAGAATATGTGATGAAGGAAGCAGGAAAAGCAGACCAGATGTATCCGATGCGAGAAGTTGCGGGAGGAGGATATGTACATGTCCCATGGAGCAGACAGGATATTTTATCATTTACGAATGATTTTCCAAAGCTGAGAGAAAAACCAATTGAATGGTACAAGCAGGTTGAAAGGTTTGTGAAAGTGTCAAAGGTATTGTTGAAGGATTTAGATGGTTTGTTTGACATAGTGGTACCTGCCGATTTATGGACAGATTGTAAAATCACAGTCGATTGGCCTAGTGATGAATATCCTAGAGATCCGAAAACAGGTGCCCCGTCAAATGATGTGATGAAAAAGTATCAACAGGTGATAACATACCTGAAAGGGAAAATACCCCCGAAAGAAACAGATTGGGTGAAAATAGATCGAACAACCCAGGAAGCCAGTGAAACAGTACATTCCTATTATGAGCGTTTATTGCAAGTATTTAAACAGTATAGTGGATTCGAGGACATTGGAGACAAAAACATGAGTCAGTTTGTGTATCGGTTTGTTTACGGTCTGAAGCCAGAGATTTGCCAGATGATTAAACAACATATGCTGTGTTGGCAGGGAAAGCCCATAGATGAGATTCTGAAGTATGCAAAATATTGTGGAGACGATATTGAGGATAGACACAAGAAATTGCAGGAAAAAGTGATGTGGGCTCAGGTGAAAATGGCAGAAAAGCAGGGAATTAATTTGGAAAATCCGAGTGAAAATCCAGGAAAAGATTCTGGAACGAGTGGTGATACGGGAAATGGTGGAATATTTAGAGGACGAATGAGTAGAGAAGAAGCTAAAAAGAAATTTCCTTGTCATGGATGCGGAAAATTGGGGCATTGGAAGGATGAATGTAAAAAGATTCGGAATAATAATGGCCCAAATCAAAACTTAAATCCACAGACGCAGAATGACTCACAACAGGGTGTAAATCCCCAGAGTCAATTACCACCTCCACCTGTTCAGGGTAATGTAAGCAGAGCAAAACATAGTACAGACATTGGATACCCAGGAGGGAGTGGTAAGAATGATTATCTGACATCACAATTTCTTTTGCAGGACAATTATTGTAAATTCGACTCATGACGGTGCCTAGGAGAGGGGAAGAAGGAGTGCATACTTGGCGCATCCTTACAGGTAGATCAGTCTGGTCCATATGTTGAAGGAAATGTGAAAGGTAAGGATATTACTTTCCTTTTGGACACAGGTGCTACCAGGTCTACTGTGAGATCAGCAGACATCCCAGACCTTCCTCTCTCTGGTGAAGATATCCAAGTAGTAGGGGTAGCTAATCAAAGAATTAGAACACCTCTTACAGAACCAATGGAAGTCAAAATAGGAAACTTCAGAGAAATGCACCAATTTGTAGTGTGCGATTCTAGCCCAGTAAATTTATTAGGTAGAGATTTATTGTGCAAAATGAACTGTACAATTTTCTGCACGCCGGATGGGGTGGCAGTTCAGACACCAGATGAGGACCATGTTTATAAAATTATGGTTGCAAAACAAGGTACAGAAATAGATGAAATGTTTTCGTTGATAACAAAAGATGAGTTGCCAGAAGAATTAAAAGGTACAGTAAACCCAATAGTATGGGATTTTACCGGAAAAGAAGTAGGACTTATGGCAAAAATAGATCCAGTTCAAATTACAGTAAAAGAAGGTGCGATTTTCCCAAATACTAAACAATACAAAATGAGTGCAGAAGTAAAAGCAGGAGTCATTGAAGAAATCAATCGAATGGTAAAACAAAACATCCTAAAAGAAGTAATGAGTAGCCCATGTAATTCACCAATCATGGGACTAAAGAAACCTAGTGGAAAATATAGGATTGTTCAGGACCTGAGGAAAATAAATAAAATTGTAGAACCATGTTGTCCCATAGTACCAAATCCTGCAGTAATTCTATACCAGATCCCTTGGAATGCAGGATGGTTCACAGTAATTGATTTGTGTCAAGCATTCTTTTCAATACCATTGCATCCAGACAGCCAGTATCTTTTCTCATTTAAATTTGAGAACAAAGTCTATGTGTGGAACCGTGTTCCTCAGGGGTACACAGAAAGTCCTTCAATTTTCAATCAGATACTGAAAAAGTGCCTTGAAAAACTAGTGATGCCAGGAAGCTCAGTTTTAGTTCAATATATTGATGACTTGTTAGTAGCCTCAACCACCAGAGAAGACTGTGTTGTTGATTCCATAGCATTATTAAATCTTTTGGCTGAGGAAGGGCATAAAGTCTCACCTGAAAAGTTACAGTTTTGCAGGACAGCTGTTTAATATCTGTGACACCAAATTGAGAGGGGAAAAAGAAGAGTAACCTCTGAAAGAGTAGAATTAATAAAGAGAATGCAAATGCCTGTAACCCAAAGACAAGTGAGAATGTTCCTAGGAATAGTAGGTTACTGTCGACAATGGATACCAAATTTTTCCATGTTGGCTAAACCCTTAATTAACATGACGAAAAAGAAAGCAAAGGACCCTGTTGAATGGGAGGATGAAAGTTTAGAAGCTTTTGTAAAATTGAGAAACGCACTTTGTTCAGCACCTTCCTTAGGCATGTCTGATTATAAAAGAGAATTCGCATTATTCTGTCAAGAGAGAGAAAATTGTGCACTTTCTGTCCTAACTCAGAGACATGGACTAGACAGACGTCCTATAGCATGTTTTTCTGCTACATTGGACCCAGTAGCAACCGCGTTGCCAGGATGCTTAAAAGCAGTAGCAGCGACGTGTTTGAGCATTGAACAAAGCGAGTCAATTGTGATGGGACATCCTGTAAAAGTGTATGTTCCACATGCAGTTGTCATTCTGTTGACAAGAACCCGAACTCAGCATCTTACTCCTAGTCGGCTGACTAAATATGAAAGGATAATAATGGGTGCTGAAAATGTGACCATGGTAAGGTGTACAATAATAAATCCAGCAACTTTATTGCCAGACCCATATCATGAAACAAATAAAGATGACGAAGAAGATGAACATGATTGTGTACAAATTACAGAATTATGTACAAAACCACGCCCAAACATAGAGGAACAGCCTCTTAAAAAGCCAGACAGGGAGCTATTTGTCGATGGTTCATGTCAAAGACATGAAGATGGCAAACTAACTGCTGCCTATGAGGTATGTGAATTAACTGGAATAGTTGAAGCATCCTATTTACCAGGAGTCAAATCTGCACAAGTAGCTGAATTGATTGCTTTGATAAAAGCTTGCAAAATTGGGAGGAATCAGAGAGTGACCATATTTACTGATAGTCAATATGGTTACGGGGTCGTGCATGATTTTGGCCAACTGTGGATGCAGAGGGATTTCATGACTTCTTCAGGATCCCCCATTAAAATTGGACAATTTGTAAGGGAATTGCTAGAAGCAATACAATCACCAAAGGAATTGGCTGTGGTGAAATGTGCCGCACACCAGTCAGGAGATGACTGGGTGGTAGTCGGCAATAGATATGCAGACTTGGTGGCTCAACATTGTGCCAAAACAAGAACGTCAGTCAATAAGAGGGTGGAAAGAATGGGAATCAGCTGCCAACTTATGCTGTATAT
Source organism: Calotriton arnoldi (assembly GCA_963921515.1). Taxonomy (NCBI): domain Eukaryota; kingdom Metazoa; phylum Chordata; class Amphibia; order Caudata; family Salamandridae; genus Calotriton; species Calotriton arnoldi. The sequence continues at coordinate 1,300,053 of CAWUFW010004329.1, forward strand.
GCCACCTGAAACTTGGAATGAAGTGAAGAAATTGCAAGATGAGGTTGATGAAAATGAGAAGAATTTGTGGATCAAAGTGGGTTGCTCCCAAAGAGGAGAAGATGAAGTGTGGATCAGTGCAGATGGCAGACCAGTCATGCCAGACTGTTTACTCTCACAAATGGCTAGAATGCACCATGGAGACTCACACATAGGGAGAGATGCAATGATTAGGCTGTTCAGACAAAATTGGTACAATCCCAAATTCAGGGCTGTTGCAGAGAGTCTTTGCCAGAGATGTCTAACCTGCCAAATGCATAATCCAGGCAGGAAAACGATAATTGGGTTTGGAAAGATTGGAAAGGCAGAGGGCCCATTTATAAGACTCCAGTTCGACTTCATACAGTTACTCCCATGCAGAGGACTAAAATATGTACTAGTCATAGTGTGTCTGTTTTCAAAGTGGGTGGAGGCTTACCCTACTAGGAGAAATGACAGTATTACAGTTGCAAAACTGTTGTTACGTGAGCTAATACCTAGGTTTGGTTTCCCAGTATCTTTGGAATCAGATAGAGGAAAACACTTTAATAGTGAAGTAATCAAACTAATCTGTGAAGCATTTCAAATAAAACAGAAACTGCACTGTGCTTATCGCCCAGAGACTTCTGGAGTGGTTGAACAATTAAATGGCACTATAAAGTCAAGATTGGGAAAAATGTGTGCATCAACATCATTAGAGTGGCCAGACGCATTGCCACTTGTCTTGATGGGACTCAGAAGTATACCTGACAGAACGACAGGATTGAGCCCCACGAAATAATGATGGGAAGAGCAATGAGACAAACACATGTTCCCACAAACAAACTGGTGAATATATCTGATGATATGGTTTTGGATTATTGCAAAGGATTGGCTGACCTAGTGCGTTCTGTCTCTCATCAGGTTGGAGAAGACGCAGTTTCCAGGCAGCCTGAACTGGAACATGATCTGAATCCTGGTGATTGGGTGGTAGTGAAGAATCACACCAGAGAACCGTGTCTATCACCCAGGTGGGGCAGACCTTGTCAAGTTATATTGACCACCAATACAGCAGTGAAGTGTGCAAGATTTCCTAATTGGATTCATGTAAGCCACACAAAAAGAGTACCAGAACCTGAAGAAGAGAATCCACAGACAACGCCAATAACTGAAGAAGCTGAAGGTTGCCCAGCTGAGGAATCTCAGGTTAGAGGTTCGAGAGAAGCTGACGGAGAACAACCGAGCACAAGTCAGGATTGGATACCAGTGGTAGAAGTTCCTGAAGTATATTACAGAACGAGAAATCAAACAAAATTGGAAGAAATTGAAGAAGATCAGTTAGGTGAAGAAGAAGAAGTTCAGGATCAAGAAGAAAAGATAGTAAAAGATCCTGAACTAAATCAGATAGGGAAAGAAAATTGGACTAAAAACAGTGAAGATTTAATTGATTTTACACAGGGAAAGACAGGTTTAGAAGAATCAGGTCAGGCTGCAGAAGTTCACAGTGCAATAAGCCCTGATCAGAAGCAGTTAGATCAAGAAGAATTCACTAAAGAAAAAGGGGTTAATACAAATGAACATAAAGAAATAAAAAAGGAACAAAGCCAACATCTTGAAAGTCATTGTGGAGCTACTGAAAAGAAACCAATCAGACCTGAAAAAGAACAAACAAAAAAAACAGAAAACAAAACAGTATTGAGAAGTGAAAATAACGAGATCTTTGAAGACGTAAACAGAGAAACAGTGCCAACAAAGAAAACAAGAAAAGGAGATCATTGGCCAAGTGTCATCAAAAGAGTAAAATACCACATAACAACCAGAAGTGAAGATCCAGAACAAGTACCTGAAGTAACAAGTCAAACTGAACAAGAGAAAAAGTCAGGAAAAAGAAAAAGTAAAAGACTGAGACTTGTGAATAACAAATTCAAAGGTCCTGACTGGACTTATATCATTCTTGAAGATTTTGAAAGCTCAGAGTCAAGTGACAGTGGTGGCGAAGGAACAAGTGCAGAACTAACATACGAAGAAGAAACAAGACCACCCTGACTAAACAAAAGAATCATCTAAAGAAAAGAAAAAGAGATAAGAAGAGCAATCTTCCTTGTCGAAAAATGCCTGATGATAGAGTTACTGGGAGACCAAAACGAAATTGTTGTAGGAGATGCTGTGCAATCTGCATATGTAGTCTAGTATTGGTGCTTATAGTATGGTTAGTCCTGATTGTAGCAATTCCTTACCTTTTGATAATAGATAAGAAAATAAATAATGAAACTAAAGTGAGGACAGCAAACATGAAGGGCAGTAGAGTAGAATTAATGGCAGAAGATGAGGCAGAAATTCATCATGAAATAGCTGATAACGACACTAGTTTAAATGTTTTCACAAAGTTATTGTTTCAGTATGTAGATACAATGGAAGTCAGTAATTGTTATGTCTGTATGAAGTTACCTGAATCAGTAGCGGAAGGATTAACATATCATCATTTACCACTGACATATGGCATCTCATGTAGTGTATTAACAAGTTTATTTTATAGAACAGGTAGACTACAGTATTATTATTCAACCTTAGATGTGATATTTTCTGAGGTTCCGATTCGCAAGAATATGAACCCAGTGCTTACTAGTCAAGACGCACAGTTTATGGGAGAGTTTTTCTTAACAATAAAATCGATAGACATAACACATGCACATAGACACAATCTAACATGTTCTTTACTAGAAGAAGAAAAGATATTTTTGAATTTAGTAGAAGATAGAAGACATGATTTTCAAAAGAAAGCTTCAGAGCATAAGGCTCAGTTGCCACCTTGGGCGGAGAAGGAAGGGAGTTATACACCTGGTAAAGCTCAAGCTGCAATGGCTCTGGATTTCGTAAAGAAAGGGAAAATTTGTCTTCATAGGTTAAAGACTGATTATAACAATGTTTTCATCAGTACCAGTGAATGTGAACACAATTTTTTAATTATTGGAGGTTGGGGACTCAAAGGAGGAACAGATTCAGTTTTTCCTGGAATCTACTATGTATGTGGGAATAAGGCTTACTTTAGGCTTCCTGCAAGGTGGTATGGAAGTTGTTATTTTGGAATAGTATTTCCAAAGATATACCATGTAAAAAGAAACACTGGAAGCAATGAAAACAATAATGAGTTAGTACGTAGAAAAAGAGCTAGTTTTTCAGAAATTGTAGGTGATATATTTGGTGCATTGATACCTTCAGTGGGAATAATTCTGAACTCAAGGAAAATATGTAAATTGTCTACAGTGGTTGATCGTTTATCAACGGATACTGCTGGAGGTTTTCTAATGATTAATACGGAGATGGTTGCGATTAGATCTATGGTGATGCAAAATCGACTTGCTCTTGACATTCTATTGGCAAAAGAGGGAGGAGTCTTTTATTGAAGACGAAACATTGTTGCACTTACATTCCTGATAAGAGTGCAGAAATTGGAACGTACATTCAGAACATAACTAAACTTGAGAAAGAACTTTAACCACTGGAAGTTGATAGTGTATGGGAAAGATTGACAAATGGTATATCGTCAATTGGAACCTGGTTTGCTAATATAGGGAAAGGACTTATAGGTCAAATATTAGTACCCTTAGCAGGGATAGCAATAATAATTTTAGCAATAACAATATGGTGCAAATGCTGTAGAAAGAATGGGACATATAAAGTGACAGGAAAAGGAAAGAAGAGAAAACTTGATGAAATCGAACTAGAAGAATGGAGAAGTGATTTATACAAGAAATTAAAAGGAGAGTGTAAGAATAGAAAAAGTAAAATTGAGAATGAAACGAATTGCTAGAAGTTGGCATCTGATTGAGGGTAGTATTTTGATGGCTCCGAAACGCCATCAGAGAGGGGATTGATGGAGCAAGGTTTCAAAATTGAAACTTGCTTGTATGCAATCTTCCTCATAGTATTAATATATTAAAATTTGTACTGTCAAAACTAATCCTTGCATTCACAAACACGAAAGGGATAGACGCTTGCCTATGTGTTTTACTAATGAATAACGCTTGTCCATAAACCAAGATGGCCGCTAAAAGCGCGGGACTTTATTGCGCATGTCACAACCTGATCACATGGTGTGACGTCTTTCTTTGCTTGGTGGAAAACTTCTGCTTCTGCGCAGTGTGTATTAAAATGGCCGCTAAATGTTTTCACATGCTTAAGCTTGCTCTTATGTCATTATTAAATTGTCGTTTTCTTAACGCTACTAATGCAGGATAGTAATATGATTAAATGGGAATAGAGTTAGGGAAAGTGGGTATACAGTGAAACTTTTTATTTGTGATTTTAATATTTTCTTCTTGCACTTTTAGTAATTCGTAAACTTGGGCCTAGGTTGGTGTCTTGAAACTCGAGAAACAGAGGGTTCTGCGCATGTGTCCTGTATGCCTGCCAAGTGAAGTCAACTTGGACGTCTCCCAAGGCCACGACCTATTGGCCGAAGATGATGTACCCAATGTTTCCGGCGGAACAATTTGTTACTTTTCTCCTGTAAAATATATAACATTTGTCATGAGACGGGTGGGAAATAAAGCGAATGTATTAATTTGAAGGGGAGGGAACGTAAAGACAATAGGCTTTACAATTTAGGCCAAAACGATATGGTGCGAGAATCCACCCCCTGTCCCTGTCCAATCAGAAGTAGTGGTCCCATATTTTAGCAACATTAAGGGGAGGTATATGGCGTAGAAGGGTATAATAGATATAGAATTAGCTAATTAGTTAGCACAAGAGAGCGGAGATGCTGACAGAAGAGCTCCAGACTGCCATGCTGATCGGTTGCTGACTGAATCCTTGTCCGGAAGAGGTCCTGAGGAGGGGGCGGCGGAGTCCATTAGACGGGAGAATCGAGAGAAGTCGAGTATCAGAGAGGGGAACGGCGCAGGCGTCGTTATAGAGAGGTCACCGGTCCTGTCCTGATCCTGGAAGAAGTCTTTACTCTTCATCCTTCCTGGGTCCTATCTTTTCCAACTCCTTGGCTAAGGGGCTTGGTTCTCGCATTTTAGGTAATTATACTGCAACCTTTAGTTGCGCTGCTGTTTCTATCTTCTCCTCTTCCTTAAACACCGTCATTTATTAGCAAAATCATTTCTATGCTTTTTCTTGGGTATTTCAATCAAGTACCGTATTTTCTGTATTTTATTCTGCTAAAACTTTAGATAAACATTTTAAAACTTCCTGACTCAGTGGTTATTTCAGGATTATGTACTATAATGAATGTCACTCATTTTAAACTTCCCAATTAGCAAAGGATCCATTGGTAAGTTATTACTCTTCAATCAGAAGGTAATTGGTAGCAGGGACTTTGATAAAAGAGTACATCTGACACCCAGCGTAAGTATTAGTGTAGTGTGAATGTATGGGCCCAAGTGAGTATATGGTGTATGAATGCAGTTGGCTAATATTGCGCTGGATCAATATTATAGTCAGCACATCTGAGTGCATGGTTCTTGCCATGGCATTTTTTATGTGTATTTGTTTTAGCAAATTTATTTAAACAAAATGAAGATGCAAGAAGTTACATTTGTGCACCAAGATAGAATCAAATTCAAGAGATAGTGAGAATATTAGGATAGCTGTGTCCCTGTGTAAAGTATTTTTTACATGCAATCTGATAGCCAAAAAAAAAGTATTTTTCTCATATCACTTTTGCTGTACAGCAGTAATAAACTCGCATTTATAAATTGCATTGCTGTAATCAATGTGTAAATGCATCTTTATTAATGTAATTGCTCTAAATAACGTGTTGTTGGGCCACATTTATTTTCACTGCCCTGGTATAAGAATATTTATGCCATAGCAGTGAAAAGAAATGTCGCCTAATAACTTGAGCTAGTTAGAACAACTATACTAATACACGCACATTCACACATTTATTACTACAATGCAAAGGTCAAATTCCATTCTATTACCACAGGACTGTGAAATTCACGTGAGAAAATCATTGTTTACTACTGCACAGACAGGGAGGGGCCTGACACAGGCTCCTGCAGCGCAGATGGTCCCCAACTGTACAGGGCCCCCCTTGCTCTTCAGTAAGAAGCCCATTCAGTCCAAAGGCAACGAATATCTGTAAAATGTGCCAGACTCAGGGGCCCCTCTTCAAATTCTGCACGGGGCCCAATCATTTTGTGTAGGCCACTGCTCACAAATTGTGTGTTACAATTTCTGTACGCTTGAAAACTTCTCTCTTTAGTGCCATGAGTCCTCTTCAGTGTGGTTTTGCTTTATTGCGCAAATGGAACCCTTGCATCCTTGTTTCTGTTAAAACAAATACACACGAAGAAATATAATGGCATAAACAGAATAATAGCTCTATATTGCTCTTCTCGAAGGAGGGGAGGGTCACCACACTCAACAATGGTAAAAAGATAACAGGCGGGAATCCATTCCAGTATTGAAACTGGATATGCATTGCCACCTTATGTAGATGGATATTACCTATAAATACAGATGTCTCTCTGAAGTGTGGGCATTAACCACCCATGTGCTAAAAACTTAAAGGAAGTGACTCATATCCCTACCACGTTTGCGCATCTTAAGGGGAAGGTGTTCAAAGGGAGTCCAGATGAAGGCTACCGAGCACTGACACACGCACTGTCTGGGAAAGGGAGGGGCCACTGGCCTCAACATCTGGAACACCCCCTCCCCAGAGAGCAGGCAGCTCTCAGCGAAATGCTTCCCACTGACGAATGTTCCAGGGCTTCACTTGTAAGTCTTAAGCCGCCCTTTGGACGAAAAATTGTTGCGAATTATGCGGGCTTAGTTTCTCGGTCTTTCGCTGTCATCTCTTCAGCCCCAGACTAAATCTTGGAGATCAAATAGATCTGGCCGCCTTGCTTTGTGTGCAGCCGAGAGATTGTGGCTAATTAATTGGCAGATGCTTTAAAGCAGGTAACAGGATCCCCTTTCATCCTGGCGCTGCTGAGAATGGCCGTCTCCGTGAACTGGACTCAAATGATTTCCACATATTAAAACGCAGACATTTGCGTATGTGTGACTCTGTGTATACATTGAAGGTATGTGCGTAACGCGTTGTGCGTATAAGAACTGCATTTGATTGTATACATTCTCTGAACAACACGGTTCCCTCATACGAAGGCCTATGTGCTGGAGTAGTAGCTGGTGATGTCGTTATATGTATATTTTCTGGCACTGTGACGTTTGCAGATGGGCATTTTCTGATGGCATCAAAGCAATTTAAAAGTAGAATGTTGTACTAAAAGTTGATGGGATGTATGTGTTTTATAAATATCCCTCATCTATACATTACACACAGGGTCACGCATATAGACCCCCACCCCCTTTCTGTCTCTCTTTCACACGAACCACATAGGGATTCGCTCTCACTCTCGCCCCCCCCCCTCTCTCTCCTGCTCTCACACACACGTATACAGGCAGAATCGCCACCTCTCGTCCCCACACCAACACACATACAGAGCCACTCTTGCGCGCGCGCGCACACACAGAATCTCTGTTCCGCTGTCTTCCCCTCTACCCCTTTCGCTCTCACAGACACAAGTGTTCACACGTTTTTTACAGCCAGTGCATTTCTCTTCATGGGTTTACAGCGCGCCCGCCTACCATTATAAACAAGATGGGGTAATGGGCTAAGGGCTCTGCTCCCAGGGTTCTCTTCGCATATACATGATATATTCTTTTGACTCAGAGGTGCGCTATGTGGCGCGATTTAAAATCCACCACCATCGACATTTCAAAGGCCATCTGTGTCAACATCATCACATCGGTGTAAAACCACCTCCCCAATGGGCCGTTGCTTTGAACAGAATCTGTTTAATTGCAGTGTGAAATCAAAGACCGCCAGATGAAAGGTGTGTAATCCGCGCGCACCTATCTCTGAAGTGCTGCGCTGTGCGCTGATTGTTTAAAGGTGCAGATATTAAGGACGTTTGAAACACATCAATTGCTTTTGTTGATACTGCAGCAGGTGCAGGGTACACAAACAAACCCAAGAGAAGAACATGCAGGGTCTCGTTTAAATGAGCAGCACTTTCGAATTGCACCGGAAGAATATAATCACAGAAAACACCATAGAACGAGAACACACGACACCCACATCTGAAACACTTCACTGGCAGCGGGTGTCAACAAGAATCACATCTTCATGCACTAGTATTTCTGAAGCGGGGACACCTACTTACAAAACTTACCTCATACTTTCCCGCCAGAAAAAAAATGAGACACCACAATACCATGCACGTCATACTCAATGGAAACACGGCAAAGGAAGAGACCGGGGCCAGATGCTCTGGAACAGCCCCGTCCGGTTTCTGGGATCACAACCGCACTTCTATTTATTAACATTGAAAAAAACAAAATTGGCTAGTTCAAGCAATCGTTCAGTTGACACACATTTTGAGTAATTGCATCTCAGCAAAGCAGAACAAGCCTCAAATCTACGAAAAACATGTAGATAAAAACACGCAATATAAGATTTACCTGATAAAAAATGTGATATCTGCTCGAATTCGGCTTCTCAAGATGTTTGGTAATCCTGCACCCTCTGAGTTTTGGGTGAAACCTGGTGAAATATCTCTGAGGAAAATGGTTCAGAATGTGGGAAGACTTGTGAACATCGACGTGGATACCAATTTCGATGATAATTCCTAAGGGGAAGACTTTGAATAGTGTATTAATTCTGCATTCAAACTACTGACCCATCAGGTAACAGAAGCATCTAGAAAAGTAACAAGCACTAATAAGAGAGTGGGGTAGTAGTGGTTTAGTTATTAGCACTTCATATAGGAAGAACTGTCTGTCGTGGGTACAGTATATCGTAACTTACTTAAGATGTGGGGTTATCAGGTTATAAACACCCTACTACCCAAGGTGTGATTTACAACTGGATCCTAAACAAACAGAATGCATACAAATGTTATTCCAAAATAAGCCAAGCACTCCAACAGTGTTGTAAATTAATATGAGGTCCAGACGTTAAGGACTTGCCATTCAAAAATGAAGTATAATTTATTGTCTGTATGGGAACATGTAGGCTTCAGTACATTCAAAAGTTCACAAATTAATTTTCTTCAAACACAGCCAACATATGTTTCGTCACACAGTGACTTTTTCAAGGCTGTGAGAAGTTACAAGAATAAATTATAAATTAGAATCATTGACTTATTTGGAAAAAGTAGAAAAAAGAAGAAAAAAAGGAGAAAAAGAAGAAGAATATAAAGTAAAAAGTAGAATGAAGAAAAAGGAACAAGCAAGACTATGTAGAAATCACGTAATTCCACAACCAATGTCCATAGAAAATGTCCAACAAATGAAAAAAACAGTACCAGCTCCCTTCCCACCCTCTCAACCCACAAGTCCCTCCCACCAAAACAAAATTTTTAAAAAGGGCTAAAAGAGGGTATTATCCATTTAGGTCCGAAACTGGTTCAGGCTCTGCTCTATCCTGCAGAGCCGGCTCTCCACACCGTCCAGCCGCTGCAGGATGCACAGCAGCAATGTCCTGTCAGAGTAGGAGGGAGCAGCAGCAGTTCTAGTCAGGGCCCCTGACAGCTGGCGGCGGCACCAGTGATGGAATGGCTGGGAGGCTGTGGGTGATGGCTGGCTTCACTATGGCCCGGCTCAGAGGCAGCTATTTCCGCCTCTTCATCCTCCAGGACCACCAGCCGCCTGATATCCCTGGAGGATATGGTCCAGCATCTGCTGCCACAGGCAGGCCGCTAACTCCTGCCTTGTGGGTGGTACAGGTGGGCCAGCAGGAGTAGCTATATCGAAAAAACAAAAAGAAAAAGACACATTGCAAATAATGCTCTGTGCAAAGAATTGTTTAACATAAGTGGGGGGCACAATACCAGTACATTGTTGGTCCACTAGGGCCATCGGAATTTGATGTGATTATGATTAGGATAGTCATAAGGCCAATTTGATATTTTACCCACACATGCCTCACATAAAAAGCACTGAGTGTGTGGCAGAAAAGTATTAGGGCAGAACAGTGATTTGATTTTTTTGTCTTTTAACCCCTTCCGTGCGCCCGTCGGCCAACGGCCGTCGCGAGCACTACCTCCGTAGTGCTGCGCACGTCCGTTGGCCGACGCGGCCCCGCCCACTCAATAAAACCGCCGCGGCGGAATTGCCGCCGGGGTTAAGCGGTTAAAGGCTTCCTAGTAACCAAACAGACACTTTGAGTGGAAAAATAAAAATAAATTACCTCTCATTGATGTGTAAGGCAGTATCTACTATGGAGTACAAGTTGTGTTGTGCTAAATTAATCAGACCCTCCAGGATTTCGCGATTTCGCGATTTGCAAAAAAATCGCAAAAACAGCAGTTTTGTAAAAATGCTGCGATTTTTACAAAACTGCCTGCAAAATTTGAAACGTGAAAATGTGATCATTTTTTTTTTTACGAGGCTGAAAACAACAGATATTTTCACCTTTCCATTCCCAACTTTTGGGAAACGAGGACCTCTTGTGGCCATTTTATGATGTCCACAATATTATTGCATGATTAACAAGTATTTGTAATGCAATAGGTCTCGCATTTTCGAGACTTTGAGCTATTGGCATTGTTAAATGACTAATGCCTTTTATTTATGTGTTTGTTTTTAAAACATAAATAAAAGGCATTGTCATTTACAATGCAAACAGCTTACACGCTCGCAAATGCGAGACCTATTGCATTGTAAATACTTGTTTTTAAATACCTCTTTAGACTGCTTCTTTATTATGGATAGTACATAAGGGGAAGGTGTCTTGTCATACATTACTGTATATCCTCGGGGCCCATGCTGGGATTCATGAATTCCGACAAAGTACCATGTCATAGTGACAAACTGAGGTGGGCTCATCAGTAATGTAATGCATTGACTTAAGAGCATATAATTACACTGTCCTATCGTGGCCTCCAGAACTTCTCCAGTTACAGTCATGTGCCATGGGCAGCTATGGGCTTGGTATTAGGTGCCACACGTGAGCCAATTTCACTCAGGGCCTTTGGAGGGGCCTCATAAGGCCCCATCGCGATACAGCACTGCCATCTAAAGCCCAGTAGGCAAGCAGTCTAGACAAGGGTAGAGACATACATAGGCCACAGGTCTAAGGTGGTTATGTAGTACCGACCCCAGTGTCCCGTCCGAAGGGGACCACACACACACGCCAGACAGCATTGCCTCATGGGCACCCCAGCAGCAGCACACATGTCAGCCATGCCAAGCCCACAGGTCAGGCCGGATTAGAGCTTGTCTAAGGACCTGAGGTGCCAAAATACGGATCAGGCCCTGTCGCCCACATACAGGTGAATGGTGTGTTGTCAGAGGAACTTGAAATTGGGCGAGGCACCAGACAGGGCTGCCAGTTATCTCGATTATTATTTGTGGTGGTACTTGAGCCACTCTGGAAATGGGTATGGAGTGATGCTCAGATTCGGGCTCTGTGGTGGAAAAGGGGGTGGAAGGATGCAGTATCCTCCTGTACTTGGCAGACCCAGACCTCTGCTCCAGCACATACTGGAAATCCTGAATGACTTTGGGGTTTATACAGGGCTCTGTATCAACTGGAGCAAATCAGTGGCATTACCCCGGTCAGACACGGCAACACCCCCTGCCACACTACCCCCCCAGTCCGCTGAGAGCCTCAGGGGTTTCGGTATCTGGGTATTTACGTGACTACCTGCGAGAAACTTGGGGAAGATCTTGGAGACCTATGAGAGAGATACAGGCCACTGGTACTCCCTGCCTTTGTCGTTGATGGGCAGGGCAGCGCACTACAAAATGATATATCTGCCTAAGTTTTGTACGCCCTCCAGAACACTCCATACGTGGTGCCAGAGGGGTTCTTCAGTCAGGTAGACAAGGTTACCAGAGCTTTGCTATGGAATAGGAACCCTCTCAGAATTGCCCGGCCGAGGCTGACTAGGAAAGCGTGGGACAGGGGTATCGCCCTGCCAAACCTGAAACTGTATTACTGGGCAGCTCACTTGGTGGTAGTGAATGACCGGGTCTTCACCGACCAAAGGGAATCTGGCCTGAGGCATCTGTACGACCAGGGGAGAATACGTTTGCTCCCCTCACCGACTGCACTCATGATGGATACATGGCAGAAGGCTATAGGGCCAATTAGTTGTGAGGGGAGTCTTACTCTGGCCACGCCTTTGTGGGAGTCCGAGACAGTCAGGGAACTGAGAGAGATTGAGCGTCACAGATGCTAGGATTTACTGGGAATCTCGTGGTGAGGGATGTCTGGAAGGACGGGGCTGATTTCCTTCCCGGAGGTTCAGGTGGAGTATGATCTCTCAGTGGCTCAATATCTAAGATATGTGCAGATGCAGCACATCATTGGAAAGCACTAGGCTTATTTTTGCGGATCTACAGGAGGAGTCCCCTCTGGAGTTCCAGATACTGGCTTCCCCCTACATGCACATGCTATCTCCCAGATCTACACAACATTGTTGGCCCATAGTTCGCCCCCAAAGGATACAGTAAGGGACAGGTGGGAGCGGGACCTGGGCAGGCTGGAAGAAGACGCATGGGGTGGCAATACGAGCGGGTTTACGCTTGGTGCAGCTGAATTTGCTGCGTAGAGCGTACTACACGAGGGAGAGGCTGTACAAAATGGGGCATGGAAAATCTGCCTTATGCTTGAGGGGTTGCGGTCAGTGGGGGACTTTGCTGTATACATTGTGGGACTGCCCACCGGTGAGAAGATTCTGGGAGAAGGTACATCTGTCAGAAGTGACGGAGGGGCAGATACAACTTACGCCTCAACTGATTACCCTGGGTATGTAGGGGGAGCAGACGCTAGAAAGGTATATGCTTCTCTTCTGCAATGTGTCCCTGGCTGTAGCATGGCGGGAAGTTGTTCGGAAATTGGGGAGTCCCACTACACCCACACTTCAAGAGTAAGAAATTAATCTGGATTGGTGCATGAGGGCCGATGAGATGGTGTACAAAGCCCGGGCAGTCCTTGAAAATTTGAAAAAATATGGCAGCCTTGGAAGACTGCTGAGGATGGGCACTGACAGTGGCAGACGTTGGGGTGGGTCACAGGGAGATGCTTTGGGGGGCTATGCGACGAGCAAGAGACGACAGAGGGGAGGCAGGCTGGATCTCCAGAGGAGGATGGCGTGGCGGACCCCGAGGTAGTGCCCTGGGTGCATATTGGACTTAGATTTTTTTTTTGGGGGGGGGGGCTTGGTGTGTTAGTGAATGGCTAAATCACAGTTGCTGTCTGCCTGGTCTTGGTTTGGGTAGGGAGGGGGTGTTTCTACTTAGTTGGGGGCTTTAGGCTTGTTGATGGCTGCTTAAAATGTGTGTCATTCCATGGTTTCATGGAGTACTTATGATGTTAGAGCTCTTGTTTGTTGAAGCGGTCAATCAAAAGATATATTTTAAAACATTTTTTTAAAAATCGGGTTAGCAAGGATGCCACTGTTTTGCCTATCATTAGTGGCACGAAACTGCAGAGTGTAGCATCAAATGAAGACAAGGCGGTACTAAGGATGGACTAACAAGCCTATTTACGAATCAGAAGCCAGCATTTACGAAGGACAATGACACAAGCCAAGATGCGGGTGACCTGATTCTCCACGATGTCAAAGGAAATTTTATATAAACAGTGGAAAGATCCAGATAAATCTACCATTCTGTGATTCTTGAACAAGAGATATTAGGTCAGAGATTTTGAAAAAGATTTTCCTCAAACTCCTAAGGTTAACACTATTTTAGCTTCAATGGCATTGACAGCTAAGCTTTTATCAGAGAATGCCAGCCTGCCCAATGTCGTGGAGGCTTTGCTTAATAGGTCCGATGTTGCTTCTAATTTTTCAGAGAGAGCAAAGACATATGAAGCATAAGCCACACCCAAGTGTGAATATCCCAGCGAGAAATACAGCTCCCTCCTACGAGGTTAGGACTGGAGATGTGCTTCCATAGAGGTGCAGACACTGTAAACATACCTATTTCAAAGTGGAATACTCTGCTAAAACAGTTTCCATTGATTTCAGGCTGAAAATGAATGATTATGAGTAAAATAAAGTGCTGCAAAACTGCCGCTAAATTTCCATATTTGTGCTGCTAAATTTCCATATTTGTGCCGCTAAATTTGCTAATTCATGCCGCAATATCCTGGAGGGTCTCATTAATGGAGGCATGCTAGCCAGCGCGTTGCGTATTTTGCTACTGTCTGCAGCTGGGGCAGCTGTAGGTGACAATTATCTATCTTTAAATCCAATGGCCCTGCTCTTCTCCAAATGCCTTTCACTTTGAACCCTGACTCAAAAGAGGCAGATGAATAATAAATAAAATACTACGTCACCCACCTCATGTATCAAATGCAGATATTATCCTGTCTGCTTTAAGTAGATGTTGGGAAAAATGATGCGCTGCATTACAGGGAAAGGAACAGGCTATATAGATTGTATTTGGCATGTTCGTCACAGAGTATCCCATATACCAAACTTGAAAATCAAATCAGGGGCTCAGTCCCACTTTACTCACTGGCCTCATCCACCACCAAACATTATTTCCAACAAATTAATCCACTGGGCAGTAAGGAAAGGAAACTTGACTTACTCTACTGCAGGGTAAGGTAGAGGGATTAGGCGGGTAGGTAAAGCTTTTGATATAGATTAGAGGGTGTCACTAATCATCGATTTGTTATGTGCTATTAAGCTTTGACTTATTCAGTCACTGTAGTTGATGAAAGTCAAAAGGGAAAAATCTGAACAGGCGTGAAATAAATCTGTTATGGGAAACAATGAAATATGTTTTGAAATCACTTCACATCTCCATAAAATGTGACACATGCCAAGAATGGATTTTTCAATTTTTTGGTAGGCTGGGACGGAATAACTTAGGAAAGAATAAAGGAGTAAAGTACTAAGAGGTGACTGAGTGGGCGAAGGGAAACACACCTTGTGTGTTCGGTTTGCAATGTATTGGAAACTTTGTAAATGTCGCATTAACTGAGACAGACGCACATTACACAGCCAACACTGCCGTCATGAATTGAACCATACTGCGCTTCGGTCATGGATGGCGAAATGCCATGGGCAGGAAGGGGGTGATGAATGATGATGGGTGGGATACATATCTCCCTCTCTTAACAAATACAGTGAGTCAAGAGAGTAGAACAAAAATAAAAAATACCCCCACTTTGAACCCAAACTTTGTTAACCATAAAGCACAGTAAGCAAAGAGGTGAGCAGCATGCCCCTCTCCAGAAGAGCTCCCTTTCTTATTTATCAAAGAAATCCAAATATTCATTCATTCTTTCATTCTTCTATATTCACCCATAGCCACAATGATTTAAGCTTTGCTTTCTCTCATACAGTCTTTCACCAAAATTTCCAATCCATCCATTCAATATCCACCCTTTCTTTAAACCATCCTTTCACACATCCATCCCTTTACCCACCCATGCACCCTTTCACCCACCCACCCATGCATCCTTTCATTCATGTACCATTTCACCCGTCCTTTCTTTTAACCTTCCACTTTTTCCCGTTTCCCTCAAGCCATCATTTTTAGCATTCATTATGTGAGCTTTTGCTGAGTTGCAGATAGAAGAGGCCATAACTCAGCCACCATTGCAGCTGGTAAAGCGGGGGGTTCACGATCACGAGTCACGACGATGCACTTGTAGCTGGTGAGTATAATAGTAATTGGCAATAAGCAAGCAATGTGACTTATCACCGCCCGTCCCTGCCACTGCTTCCCCCCTCCAACTGACTCTTCTCCTGCAGCATCACTTGAGCCAGTGGCCATTGGTGGTATGTGTGGCTAGAAAAAGACATGATATGTTTTTTAGATGCCAGATATACCTCCCCTTAACTTTTTTATTAAAAAAATACATACGCAATACATCACTGCATTTCAGTTAACACTGCAGTATCTTCTAACAAAAATATCACTCTGGGATTTTTTTTGTTGGTTGATAGTGTTAGAAAAGCCAGGTAGTGAAGCCAACCAAAAACATTTGGTAATAGAGGGGCAGAGCTATAGCCTATGATGATCATGATAACTCTGAGTTATTGAAGCACAATGAAGGGGTGGAATAATGGTCAATGAAAGACATTTGGTGTTGGTTGGCAAATGCAGTGGGACCTCATACTTTCCAGCCATGCTGCACTGTCATGGAAACTTCTGGTATACAGTATAAATGAATTACACAGCACAACATTTGGGGGGGGGGGGGGTGGGTGGTCCATGACCATGGCCACTCTCTCGTTAACTGTTAGCGAATGAGCAAGAAAAAGAAAGCCTTCTCAACAAACATACATGGTCAATATTATTTATAACACTAGCTTACTTGGGTCTGCATTCTTCACAGTAAACAGTAGAGTACCAAATATATGTTCTTAGTCTTACAGTACCAAAAAGATATATGGGGGAGAAGGAAAGATTACCAACAAAGGAGAAGATAAGTGAAATAGAGACTAGTACAGACCAGAAAAAGTCAGCTACCCAAAAAAAACATGAAATAAGGGGAAAAAAAGATAATGCAGGGATAACAGGAATGAAATGGATAGGGGAGTTGGAAAAAGAAAGGAGACAGTATGAAAAAATAAACAAGGCAAAATTCAAAAGTAGCTTAGTGGGCAGAGGTACAAGAGCTGATCCATTGTGCTTTCCACACGTGGGTTTGTATCTCATCCTCATCGTCACGTGAAAGGAAGACGGCAGGTAAGGGTGTCAGAGCAACTTTATTTCTTGCCAGCAACACCAGCCTCAGGGCAGCAACTCCCGTCCTGGAACCCAGCACCAACATTTCAATTCCCCAATATTCTACCCTAAGCCCACAAAAATAAAATAAAGTGACATTAGGGAAATAATAATAATACTAAATAATAGGACTTACTAGGCTGAGCAGAGCCCTCAGCAGTGGTGCTGGTGGTCGGCGCCTCCTCCCTAGCTCTTACCGGGCACGCCTTTACACTGTCCCTTTTCTTGCCCTTGGGTGCTGATGTAAGAAATGATAAAGATAAAAAAAATAGATTAGTGGTACAGTTAATCTCCACAAAATTATTATGAAAGGCAAAAGCAGCCACATTGTACTTATGTAAAACATATCGCCAATAATACTAGTTCTGAGTCTATTGACTATCGTTGCGTTGGCCATACTAATCCTAAAATCCCTAATCCAAATTTCCTTAACAAAAAACTACATTTGGAATTAATACATTGCAATGAATGATCTTTGATTGAAATTCTCATTTCTCAACCCCCTTCATGGACCAACTCGGTCTCCCTTTTTTGCAATGCATCGATGCATACTACACATCACTGTGAAATAGCTTGGATTATACGAGCTACAAAAGAAAGTCACAGGGAAAGCTAACTCACTGATATCACTGATTCACTATGGTGACAGGAGGACATAAGAGTCTGCAATGGCTTCTTAATTAATCAGCCAAAGCAAGCGCCGATGAGTTCGAGTAGGTGGCGTTGAGCACCTGCCTAGCTGAAACTGGGTCACATAATAATAAAATTCTTAACGTAAATTAAACATAACTTACTTCTGAGTGTGAGCAGCCTGCTATTCGGAAAAAAAATGTTAGCATTGTAGAACACAAACACAACAAATAATTAATACTCACGAGCCCCTAATCTTGGTGCCGAGCAGGCCCTCTCCCAGTCTAGGATATCCGGCCAGCGTTGCGTCAGTTGCTGGACGGTGCCCTGAACATGGCTAGTGTGCTGCACACACCGGGCCACCCTCCCTCAGCGCAGCCGAAGCTCCCGCAGGGGGTACCCACTACCAGGCCAGCCACCTTCTGCCAGCATGAACAGGAGATGGCTCTGTATGAAAAAACTAGTGCTGCCACCTCCACCTCACTAAAAATAGCCCGGAGCTGCACACCTTGGCACCAACCGCAGGGTAGGCAGCTGTTTGCATTCTGAGGGGGCCTGGCGCCACCACTCCCCTATTTGTCCTGCTCTCGCTGGTTGGGGGGAAAAAAGAAAAACAGGAGAAGAAAGGATGGAAAGAAGGAAGGAAAGAAATGAAATACAAAGGAAGTAAAGGAACAGTGACAAAAAGCACAAAAAGGACCCGGAAAAATTGAACATAATGCTAATACAAAGACAAAAACACACTAATATAATAAATAAAAATTCGGGGTATCTTAATTAGGAGGGCAGAGGATTGAAAAGATTAACAGCAAATTCAAAAATAGGCCCAGCACCATGAACAGAACAGAGAAAACAGGATGGGCGCGTCATTGCGAACCGTGTGGTGCCGTTCATGTACGATTTCCAATGCGAAGCGTTTGACGTAGAAAAGCAGCATGAATGGGCACGCCGGGCTACTCCGCCCACTCGTGGAACTCCATGTAGCGCAGCAGAGTTCCATGACCACTTCGCAGAGTTCCATGTAGCGCAACTACGCAAACTTTGCCCAGACCTAATGCAGATGTTGATGTTAGGAGTGGACATCAGGAAGCAAGCAGCATGTCCTGTGTATAAAAATGAGCTCAGAGTTACTTAGTGGCATAAAAATATGGGTAGATGGAAAAAGTGTGAGTAGTATAGTGCGCTAGGCTGTAGAAGTTTTGTATAACTCTACACGGGGGAATATCTTAGGTGGTAGCCGACAGTGCCAGGAAATGTACCCTAATGCTTTGGTTCTAATACTCCAGCTCCAATGGAGATATTTGGCGACTGCACAGACAACCGGCTCTAATGTCTCAGTGCGCAGGAGCCTAAGTGCTACATAGAGCTGCCTACACCTAAATTGTCTACAGATCGAAATTATCCAGCTTTTCCTTGAGTGTCGATATCCAGGGCAGAAGAAAATGAAGTATGGAAAAGTTTCTTCTGCCTGTGGCACGTTGGGCAGATGGCTCACAGATCACTTTTAGCTTTCCATTTGGAGCATAGGGGTAAAGGAGGTAGCGTACCTTAGCAGAATTTAAGGTACACTTGTCTGGCAACTGATGAAAGGGTTCAAACTCAATTTGGGGTTTGTAGTTAAGGAAGTTGCTAGCTAGGGAGCCTTGATTCACATTTCCTATTTGTATTCCCACCTACCCCCAAGGAGTGTTTCACTACCAGGACATGTAAAACTTAAAAGTACATGTCCAACCTTTTAATTACACAGCACCTTGCTCTATGGGCTACCTGAGGTATACCTTAGGGGTGGTTTACATGTAATAAAAGGGGAGTTTAAGGCTTGTTAAGGGGGTTGAGATGACAAGTCGACATGGCAGTTTAAAACTGCTTGCAGGCTGCAATGGCAGGCCTAGGACATGTTTTAAAGTGCTACTTAAGTGGGTAGCACAATAAGTGCTGCAGGTCCACTGGTAGCATTTAATTTAATATATGGTATACCACTCTACAAGGGACAAAATAACTATGCCATTTGGGTATATGCAAATCAAACTATGTTTAGAGAAGTGAGCACTAGCATTTTAGCACTGGTTAGCAGTGGTAAAGTGCACAGAGTACTAAGGAGAACAAAAATAATTCAGCAACATTTGAGGCAAGCAGGCAAAATGTTTGGGGGAAGACCACCCTGAGGCTGAAAGGTCTAACACTGTCTGATAAAGTGAGGGCCGGCATCAAAGAGGGGGTCTCTAAGATGTTGGAGTTAGGGGTGATTGAGCACTTTAGTAGCTCCTGGTCCAGACCAGTGGTGCTTGTGCCCAAGGCTGCCCCACTAGGAGCTGCCCCAGAATTCTGGTTCTGTGTGGACTACAGGGGGCTCAACTCAGTTACTAAAACCAATGCTTACCCCATCCCCAGAGCAGATGAGCTCATTGACAGATTAGGGGCTGCCAAGTTCCTGAGTACTTTTGATTTAACTTCAGGGTACTTGCAGATTTCCCTAACTGAAGGGGCTGAAGAGAGGTAAACATTTTCAACTCCAGAGGGCCACTTTTAGTTTAAAGTGATGCCCTATGGGCTGACAAATGCCCCTGCCACCTACCAGAGGCTGGAGAATCAGGTCTTGCTGGTATGGAGGCCTTCAGTGCTGCTTAATTGGATGACCACCTCTTTCACCTGCAGGAAGTGCTTTAGGCCCTACAATGTGTAGGCCTGACTATCAGGACTAGCAAGTGCAGATAAGGCAGGGTCTGTGGTGTACTCAGAACACCTTGGGGGTGGAGCTAAGGTGCAGTCCCTCCAGGCTAAGATAGAGACTATTCTGACCTGGGAGCCCCAAAAACGCACACTGTGGTGAGGCCCTTCCTGGTTCCTACAGGATATTTCAATTATTGTCAAGGGGTATGGCACCATTGTTGCCCCCTTGACTGAGCTGTCTTCCAAGAAGCAGCCAAAGATGATCTGAACGGAGGCTTGCCAGAAACAGGCCATGTGATCATGGCCCCTGACTTTTCAAAGGAATTTATAGTCCAAACAGATGCCTCAGAGCATGGCATAGTGGCAGTTCTATCATAGCTCAATGATGTGGGCCTAGACCAACCTGTAGCTTTCATCCCAGGGATCAGAGGTGGAGGTTACTTCCCAGGGATCAGAGGAGGAGTGCTATTGAAAGAAAAGCCTTTGATGTGGTCTGGGCACACTTCCAGGTTCAGACAGACCACAGGCTCCTCAGGTGGCTAATGCAAAGAGGGGTGAGAATCCAAAATTGTTGAGGTGGTCCATCTCCCTACGTGAATGGACTTTACGGTGGAACACAGACCTGGGTCAGACCACTCAAATGCTAATGTTCTCTCCAGGTTCTTCCAGTTCTCCTCACTTTGAGCTGGAGGGGGTCACATGTTAGATCTGTCAGCCTTAGGGTGGTCTTCTCCTAAACATTTGGACATTAAATGACACCTTAGAGTAGTCATACTGGCTTCTGTGTCCCTAAGAGCCTCCACCATCTGCCCATTGATGGTGACCCACTGCCTTGGAAGTATTGGAAAGCATGTGGCTTTGGGCACCCTCTCCTTGTCACCCAGGTACACTAGGGTAACCTCACTGACTCCCCCCCACTAACTGGGGCCATCTCATTCCCAAGCATAACGCAAGCCAAATCCCAGGGTCTTTTCTCCATTTAGGGCCAGTGCCCTCTTGGGACACTTGGGATCACCATTGATGTGCCCATGCTCATAACACTCATTGCATTTGGGGACAGACTTTCTATGATTCTCATCATCGAAGCTGTTTTTCTGGTGGCCAGATTAGGATTGGGACCCTTTCCCTTGAGAACTATTTAGGGTGTCTTGAGAAAACTCCTTTTTTCATCTCCCCCTTCTTCGCCAGGTGGGAACTCTGACCTCCCTTTTGGAAGCCCCCCCAAGATACCTTCTTGGACAGGTCCCTGGGGGCCTTTGGAGGCTCGGGGAGAGGGGCTGTGTGCCCCCCTCCCCTTTTTTGTGATTATGGCCCAGGGGTGGGCTTCCCAGGGCCTGTGATGGATCCAGGAGGGGGGACATGCGGCCCCCTCCCCTTTTTCTCTTATTTCCAGTCTGAGGTGGGTTCCCTGGGGCCTCTAATGGTTCAGGGGGGGCTGCAGGGCCCCACCACTTTTTTGCATTATTTCAGCCCGGTGTGGGTCTTAATGAAATAAAATGGTCCCAACAGCCATTTTTTTTTATCCTGTGGGAGTCCTGTGGGATTGTGGTAAAATATGCTGACTTTTTTGGGCCCCAGACAGGGTTCCTCCAGGTCCCCCCCATGGGGCCTAAGGGTAAGGGTATCCCTACCCTGCCCCTTTACATTTTTTTTATTTTAAGACAGGGACTAAGTCCACGAGTCCTGTAATTGCTGCCAGCAATATTTTTCTGATGTTTCTGGCAGCCAATCAAAGTGCTGGATCCCGCTGGAGTCTGACTCCTGCGGGAGCAAAGTGGCCAAATGGTCCCTGGGCTCATCAGAACTCTCTCTTTTTAAATTGGCACTCCGCGAGAGTCTCTGGAGCCTGTAACGGACCCAACCGTCCAGATATACAAATATTTTTTACCCTTAATTTTTTTAAACTACAGAACAGATTTACACAAATCACAAAAAGCACAATCTGCACACCAAGTTCTAGCTTCCTGCCAAATTTGGTGCAATTCTGATCAGTAGGTTTTGCTGCAGCTCGTCTTAAGGAAGTCTATGGAAATGCATGAATTTTTTGCATTTTGGGACCCCACTTTTTTCTCGGCCCTCCCCTTGACAAATCACCCTGAAACTTTAAATGCACAAACTACTCAAATAGTAGCACCTTTCTGGAAAGTTTCATGGAAATTCATTAAACGGGGCCAGGGTTATTAGCAACACAAAAAACACTTTCCTATGGAATGGTTGACCTAAATGTAACAATCCAGTGGCGGTATATATAAATATATTACCTACTGGTGATCGCCAGCAATAGGTATAGTTAGGACCTAGTTTCCATTTTTGACTTGCTTATAACTTTAGCACCGTTTAACAAATCTTCACAAACTTTTCCCCAAGAAGTGCCCCGGTGATTCTAGTTCTGCGTGGAAAGTCTCGGTGTGATCCGTCAAGCAGGGGCTGAGAAAAAGGGGAGATCAAAAAATGTGAGTTTCCCATGCAATTTCCTATATTGTGATTTGGTGTAAATCTGTTCAGTAGTTGCAGGGTTATTAAAGAAAAAACAAAATTGTATATCTAGGGACACAGATCTGCGCGGATCAAACAGACCTCATACTGAGATCTGATTGGATGCCAACACTTCAACCAGGAAGTATTAGCAGCTATTTTGGGACTCTGACTCAGCCGAGTCCCCAAAGAAAAGTAAAAGAAAAAGAGAAGTGGGCAGGGTAGGAATACCATGACCCCCTAGGCCTGGTGGTGGGGTCCCCCAATGACTTCGCCAGGGCCAAAAATATTTTTTTTCTAATTTTAATGCAAAATCCCAGGTGGATCTGCAAATTCACAGTAAAATTGAAAAAAAACCAAGCGTGGTCTCCCACGCTGGTTTCTGGTTGAGCCCCCGGGTAGGCCAGGTCCAGGGGGCATATATAAATATGTAGTTCAGGGAGGGCTGATATTGCCCTTCCCATGGGCAATATCAGCCCGGGGGCCACCACCTCCCCGTGGCAAGGCCATAACAATATAGAGGAGGGAGACTTTGCGGACTCCCCTCCTGGGCCTATTAAGGCCCAGAGACGACCACCTCCCCGGGACCAGCTCCAATAATACAATGGGGGAGGGGCCAATGCGGGCCCCCCTCCTGGCCCATTTTCAGCCTTGGGGACCACCACCTCCCTAGGGCATGGGCAGAGGTGAGAGCAAACAGTAAGTCTGCTCCCAGCAGGTGGGAGCAGGAAAACTGCTCCCGCCAGCTGGGAGCAGACTTTTCATCTGTCTTCCTGCCTGCTGTTAAGCGGGCAGAAAAAAGATGAAAGAATTGCTCCCACATGCAGGAAGCAGCATTTTTGGCTGCTCCAGCTGGAGGCGGGCAGCCGACAGGGACCGCGTGGCATTGAGGCTCCCCCGTTGTCCCCAAAAGTGCACACTGGGTGCCCTGGCTGGGCTCCAGGGCACCCAGCATCAAGTGGCAGGGCCACAGGGGATAGGGTACTCGGGGCCAAAATTGGTCGAGGGAGGGGGCCACGTGGCCTCCCTCCCCCATTAATTCTTGGTCAGGGGATGGGGTCCCTGTGGCCAAAACGGCCCAGCGAAGGGGTCTACGCAGCCCCCCTCCACTTTTGTAAAGGACAAATGATCCTAACTTCCTGGGCTTGGTGAAGGCAAAGCAAGTGTGTTTTTTGGGCACTTCCACATTGAAAAATGATCTGAAATCCTTGGTGGAGGTGAATGCATCTTTGACTATTGGAGCACTATCTGTAGTTACTGTGACAAGTGGGTTCATTCTTGTCCTCTCCTGGTGAGAGTAGAGACCATGGTTCTACCTTTAAATTACTATGAGTATGTAAATGTTCAAAATCACTTGTTTGGTACACCTACTCACACACCTATCCAGCCCCTCACATGCCGACTTGCAGGTCCATACAGCCACACACTCACCCATACAGCCACTCACATACCCACTCATAGACCCATACAGCCACTCACACACCCAAACAGCTATTCACATACCCACTCACAGACACATACAGCTACTCACACACTTACTCACAGACCCATACAGCCACTCATACACCTACTCACAAACCCATACAGCCAGTCACACACCCGCTCGCAGACCCATACAGCCACTCACACATCCACTCACTGACCATGCAGCCACTGACACACCCACTCACAGACCCATACAGCCACTAACATACCCACTCACCAACCATACAGCCACTCACACATCCACTCACGCCCCACAAAACCACTCACACCCACTCACAGACTCATACAGCCACTCAGACACCCATTCACTGACCTATACAGCCACTCACACACCCACTCTCAAAGGGTGCAGGTTACAGTTAGGAAATACAATTAAAAAAACCTTCAAAATTCACTGAAAAAAGGTTATAGGGACATCTTAGTTAGCCTCAAATTTCATATGCACAAAACCATAGAAATTCAGCAGTTGTAGTTACCTGAGCTAAGTATAAATTATGCCACTGCAATGCACTGCTTATGGCCTCACATAATACATCACTCATGACATGGTCAGTGACATCACTGATGACATCTCAAATGACATCACTAATGACATCATCCACAGAACCACTCATAGATACCCACTCACTCCCTATTCAGCCTTTCATACACCCACTCATACACCCAGACAACCACTCACATACCCATTCACAGACCCATACAACTACTCACACACCCACTCACTCATCCATAGAGCTACTCAAACACCCACTCACTCACTCATACAGCCATTACACAAATGCTCACTCACCCATACAGCTACTCACACAACCACTCACTCACCCATACAGCCACTCACACAGCCACACACTCACCCATACAGCCACTCACATACCCACTCACTCACCCATACAGCCTCTCAACACAACCACTCATTCACCCATACAAAAACTCACACACCCACAGAACCACTTACATTGCCATTCACACATCCATTCAACTACTCACACACCTGTTCACTTACCCAATCAGCCACTCACACAGACTCTCACTCTCCAATGCAGCCACTCATACACAAACTCACTTAACAAAACAGCCACTTACACACCCAGTCACTCATTCATACAGTAACTCACACAGCCACTCAGTCACCCATTCAGCTACTCATCTACCCACTCACCCACCCATACAGCACTTACTCACTCATACAGCCACTCACTCACAAATACAGCCACTCATTCACCCATACAGCCACTCACACACCCACTCATACATACATAAAGCCACTCAGGGACCCACTCACACACAGATACACACGGTCACACAGCCACTCACATAATATATGTTAGAAGTAGTATCACTCATTAGTAGTACACAAAGTATACTAAGTTAACTTTAGCTTAGTATGTATGTTTAACACTCATGAACTTTTAGAAAACACTCACAATCACAGCATGATGTCATTTGAGATGTCATCAGTGATGTCACAGACCCTATCTTGAGTGATATAATATGTGAGATCATAAGCAGTGCATTGCAGGGGCATAAGTTATAGTTAGCGCAGGTAACTAAAACTGCTGAATTTCTATGGGTTTGTGTGTGTGAAATCTGAGCCTAACTATAACGTCCCTGTAACCTTTGCTTTTCAGTGAATGATCAAGGCCTCTTGTGGGCTGAAACGCGTCATGGCGGAGTGCTGGGTGTAAAAATGAAATAAAAATACCTTGCACGAGGATTTTGGGTCCGTGTCGTCTTTCTGGATATAGTCGGAGCATTGGGCGAATTCTCTGCATATATATATATATATATATATATTGATTTTTAGCGATGTTTTGGTTAACAATAGATTTTGGCTTTGGTCATGTGGGTTTTTTTCATTGTATTGAAGATATTTTGTATTTATTTTTGCTACCAATAGATAGATATTTTAGATTTTTTTTCTTTACAGCTATATACTTGTAGCATTTTTGTTTTTAAGTTTTATGTTTAGGATGCCGATATTTGTGTTCTCAATTGTTTTAATTATATTTTTCTATGTGGATATTATTTATCTGCAGAGTATGACATAGAATCGCTATTGACCTTTAATGTTATTGTGGGACTAGCCACCATCCATTATTTTCTTTTCAAACAAGTGTTTAGAATACATTGTTTTTGCCCAGTGATTATCCCCAAGTGCTTCTGGAAAAGTCCAATTTGTATCCATGTTATCTCCATTATTTGTTTTCCTCAAATTCTTTTACATGCCTGTCGACATCATATTCTTCGAAGGCAGCATATGCTTTCTTTGTTACGTCCTTGGTGAAATTTCAATGACAGAACTATTTTGGAGTAGGTTCTTCCTTACTCTGCACTCCATTGAAAAGTGCTATGTACCCTTCCGTCCCATTGATAACACGTGTGCATTTTGCTTCTATTTTCATATCCTAGCCTGGGGCCATATCAATGATAGGCTTCTCGGGCTCAGTGCAGAGCGGTGCACCTGGTTTTATGTGCCTGCAGTGTGCAAATTGAATCCTTTTAAACAAATATTTCTACAAGTTAGGGGTCGATTTCAGATAGTACAGAACAGTGATCAGTGCTAGCCTAGCCTTTTTCTTTTTTCTGAGCTGTGGTGTCTAAAATAATAGCTAGGACAAATATAAAATTAAATGAATTAATTTTACACACTGCAAGGCAGATTTATAAGAAACTGACGCATCTGTAGATATGCATCAGTTTCCCTGCACCAGCCTGCGATACCCTTGCGCCACCATGGAGGCGCAGTTTTTACAATACAGCACATCAATGCGCAAGGATTGACAGATGCATCAGAAATTCTGAAACATCTGTTGGCCTAAATGTCACGCATTGCTGGAGTCGTATCGCAAGCATGACGCAACTCCAGCAATGCATGTTGAGGCTTATACTTATTGTACTGTGTCACTCCTTACGCCTGCTTCAAGCAGGTGTAAGGTTTTGATGCAGTGGCGTCCTAGAAGTAGAGCAGTGAAATCTTGTAGATTTCAATGCATCACTTTTACGAGGCTTTCCTGCATGGGAACGCCGACCCTGCATACATTATACCTGACGCAGGTATAATGTGATGCAGGGCTTTACAACGTGACACATCTGCCTAGATGCGTCACGTTGTAAATTGGCCGCATTGTTTACGCCGCTGCTGCGTGACAAAAGTGACGCAACGGCGGCGCAAAAGTGTCGTAAGGGGCTTGTAAATCTGCTCCTGCATGCGCATAAAAAAAATACTCTCCGCTTTGCACTGAGCCAGCACATAATACGCCCCCAATGCTCTGTTCATTATATTTACATTCATTCATTCTGGTCAGTAATTTATAAAACATTTCAGACAAACAAATAAATAACATTTTCAATACTGCACTGTACAAAGCAGCTTAGTCAAAAAGCATTCCTTTCTCTGGAACACGTTTTACAAAATACAAGATCTCCATACACTTCCGAGCTTACAATCATGATAAACACACAGGTTAGCTTATTTTTGTTATTATTACTAGAGTCTACTAAGTACTTAAATTCCCTCAGAACTATTTTAGTCATTTTATTGACTTCATATACGGAAAGGACCACATCCTCTGGATACAACCATGATGGTACATGTCATAGCTTGTTGCTTGTACAGTCGAAATACTAACCTCTTACTGACATTCAATGTGAAAGCTTTTCAGACCAAAGTACAAGTAAACGGATTGTACCTACTAAAACTGTCCTTGAGTGTAAACGAATGCAACTTCATTGCCACATGGCGCACATTTCAACCTCTGTCCAACGTTAACTTGACATCCCTCAAAGTAACCTCATAATGCAGACAGGATAGCCAGGCAGGTATTGAATGCTATATAAATGCTATCAGTCAGTCTGTCATAAACCCTCTCATATCAGATCCCTTAGTCAACTACTTTAATTTACTACATGATCATCATAAACATCTCCACCACACTGGCACCCTCCGTACATCATAGGGACCTTTTCATCTGAGTCCGACCATACATTCTGTGTCCATATGAGCCCTTGTTATGCCTTTAAATGTGTATGCATCTTCTACTTAAACTTTTGCATTATTCCACCACCTTTTTAAATGTTCCTTTGAGCTACTGTAACAAACACATACCTGACATAACTCTGTGTGTCCTAATAAAATATAAAGAATATGCCACCACAGAGCTAAGAAAGACCAGTCTCTTTTCAATGCATAATGTGTCTGGCAGCAAACAGAAACTGGCCTTAGAGCTACCGCCACACTTAGGCCCTGAGTCACAAAGATGAACTTACAATTTTGCATAAATTTACTATTTTTCGGTATTCACGAACTACGAATTAATAGTAACTTTACGATTGTGGAGATCCTACAGTCGGGGTGGAGAACTCCGCACGTAAAAAGATAGAACATTGCTATCTTGTTTTTTTTTTTAGAAAACTACCACAATGCGGAACTTGACGTACAGTCACAAAGGCTAATAGATTGAGCTACAACTTCTGCAGAGAGGATCTACTCCTTTCTGCTCAAATAAAACTAGGAGGAAAGAATTGGATCTGTGGCATCACCAACACATCTAGTGTCATGTAGACTGCCATAAGTGCCATTTGTCTTAAGCCATCTGTTCAAATTCTATCTGTGCCCTTTAGCACAGGCCTTAGGACATCACCAGGAGCATTTGCAAATCTACACCTTTGTTTCCCAATTCTATCTTTGGTTGCAAAACCTGTCAAGGAACAAAGCCAACTAAGGCAAATGTCTGTTCTGTGTTTTTATTTGATTTTCATTTAATGTATTTATTACTCACCGCTCTACATAAATATTTCTATTCTTGGCAAATTGGACTTAATCAACTGTTGGAGAATTGGTGTTTTATGTCTTCTTATGACATGGTTGTTACATTTGCCTGCTGCTGCTACTGTTTTAGCTAAAGTAACCTAAATCTGAGTTTTCCATCGTGCTTATTTGAGATGGTTATCTTTAAAGAGAGGAGGTTTTTAACCTCTTTGAAGAAGTCACGGCAAAGTGTGAACCTCATCGTTCATTTGTTGCAGTGCCTAAACCCCATGATTCTGGATTTCTGAACGTTAATTTACTGATTATTACACTTGCATTATATTTTGATGGATTCCTGCTATAACAGGATCACATGTTTAATGATATTTGTTTATTTGACTGTTTTCAGCAAAAGCCTTATCAATAAAAATGTAAACCTTATCTAAAATGAAGTAGGGGTGTCCTCCAGATGTTCGTTGAACCAATGGTTTTTCTCAGATGTTGTATTTTATAATTGAGGGTTTTCTCCTCAGATTACTTTTCTATTTTTATTATAGTACACGATGTAAAGTGATACATGTGCTATGTTTCGTAGTCCTATCTTGGATTCAGCTCAGAATCAATCAACTAGGCAGGTAGCTTTAAGTGTTGGAACTTTAAACGGGGAAGGCGCTTTGGTTAAGAACAAGTACAATTTTAGGGGAAATTGAAGGATATCTATATAGTACACCAACTCAATGAATTGAAGGATTTTAGCATCAGCTGCATAAGGGATACTCTCGTGCCAAACGCAAGCACTATAGTCAGGAGCTAAGTGCTAGATTTTGAAAGCTGTGTACAATTAGATGAGAGTGCGGTTCAGCTAAACTCAGCTCCCTCCTTGTTGAACTGCAAGCTGCACCTAACACCACCAGGGCTGGACTGGCTGTAGCAGGCGCCAGGTGTTTTCTTGGAGGGCCGGAAGAGAGGGGGATGGTTTTGGACCGGTGGGGGCAGTTTTTGGTACAGGGGGCCGGTTTTGCAGCAGTGCTGCAATATCGGCCACCTGTACCAAAAACAGCAGCAGCGTTTCCTACCAGCACCCATCCCCACCCACCCCACCCCCGCAACCGGTCCAACTTAATTGCCAGGGCTGGTTTGCTTTCCCTGTCTGGCCCTGAACACCACCTTCTTACCAGCAGCACTGTCCACCGACCACTACTCACTGCTACACCATCACTACATAATTAGCCCGGATATACAGCGCAAAGGACACCATGCATTGGTCTTCTCGCTTTGTTGAACCATAGAACCTTGTAAAACACCACTCAGGAGCCAGACGTCCAAAGGTCCACAGAGATTTTTCCAAGAAGCTATGCTCTTTATTTCAAGAGCTGCCATGGAGACTCGGCAGAATACATAAAGCAGGGCGAGGAACTGCTCTCAATACCGACTGGTGGTAAGCAGTCAGCTAGAAGCCATGAATTAAGATTGATTGGCTATCAGAAGAGCACGAACACACCTTCTTTCTGTCAGCACCTGAGGAGAACCTGGCAGACTGCCACAGGACTGCCGCTGTTTAGCCAGTTACCGACAACCATTGACCAGTGCAACTGATAAGGAGTCAAGCAGGATAATAGGTCCAGAACCAGATGATCCACAAGAAAGTTGACCCAAAACTGCTTTGGGTAAAATAGCAACAAAATTAGCAAAGCTACACCAGGCAACAGAAAAGGAAAACTCACAAGAAATGGGCTGATTCTACTGAGAAAATTAATGGCTACCAAGGGGATGTTGATCCCAAAGAAAAATCAAGGAATGAAGTGCATCCACCCTTTCCAAGAGCTGCAATTGACCTGCTAAGAATAGGAACTTGCCTCAGAGGAAGAGGCTCTAACACATTTTGGATTGGGAAGTTTATAGGATCCCCTTTGGAGAGACCAGTATCTTGGATAGGAGGCTAAATAATTAGTCAAACACCACCTTTCACCAGAAACTCATGGCATCCATGCTCCCAAGATGAAACCCACATATAACATTCGATGTGCCATGCTGCAATCTGGATGTCCACCACTTATGTTCAATGCAGTCCTCAAGAAACCAATCCAGGCTCCTGCAGAAGTAGGCTCTAACAAACAGAAGGGCCAGCTCTGAATATGGCACAGCCAATTGAGCTAAACTCATGTGCATCATTTGTCAATGTTCGTTGGTGAAGAGCATGGATCACCATGGGTAGGGCCTCTTATACTTTGGCCCATATCAAGATGGTTTCCATGCTCTTGCAAAATGTTAAATGTTTGTGGGAGAATCCCAAAATGCGGAAATTGGAGCAGGAGCATATAGAAGGACATCTGCTATTGTGCCCATGCTGTTCTGCTTCTCCACAGTCTGCTGCACCATAACTAAGTTCCTTATACTGTGAGTCGTGCTCTGTTCTTTGGGTAATTTCACTTGTTGCAAAGTCATCCTGTTTGCTCTTGTGCACCCCCATTCGTAGCTGACTGGTACTAGTGGTAACTGACACTGACTGTCCCTGGGCTCTGTCTAACCAGGCCCAGAGCCAGTGCTATGTTGAAAACACATACATGTATTAGGGTACACTATATATTAGGGTACCCTTACAATTGGCATGACTTATCCTATAAGTCCCTGGTAAATAATGGGACAGGGGGATTAAAACTACAGATAAGTCCCTAGTATATAATAGGGCATGGCAGTTTAGAGGCAGCAGCCCTTTCTGCACTTGCATGTGTGCACTGCTGAGAGCCTGAGGTCATTTTAAAGCAGCCCTGCCTTGCAGCACTGTTTTTAAAAGTAAACTAACTACAAACTCAACTTTGGTGGTAGGGGCACTTAAAACGTGATAATCTACATTATTTTTACATAGTAGGTACCCCAAGGGTCTCCCCTAGGTGTCCCAGCGGTGGGAGATCATGTAATTATAAGCAGGATCCTTATAAAAGTTGTTTTATATGCCCTGGGGATAGAGAGATTGCACATTTCACTTCCCCCATTGTAGTAAAGTGCCTTCCAAAATCGACTTTGGTGCTATGAGCACTATAGAGTGAGGATCAATACTATTTTTTCATATTCACAACCCTCAAGGTCTCCCCTATGTGTCCCAGGGGAGGAGGGGTCATGTAACTATAGGCAGGGCCCTTATAAAATATGTTTTATATGCAATTGCACAGTTCAGTTTCCCCATTGTAGATTCCTAGCCCCATAGGATAACCTTGCAATAGTTTATGAACGCAAACTTATAGCTAGGAATTGACTAAAATATCACTCAAAGACTTAGGAGAATGCTATTGATAAATCCAACAATATGCTATTGTTGAATTTATCCTACATGGTACAGAAAAGAAGTTATAAGACTTTCTTGTCTGTAAGCCAAAATTCAGCCTTCCTGTAGTCTTTCCTGATTGGTCAGAGTTAACAGGATTAGCCAGGCTGCTTTGATGAAGTGGCAAGTGGCTCACCAGGGGAGAGATGCTAGCTGCTGGAGAGGGCTCTGCTACATAGGAATGCCAGAGCTGGGGGAGGGGTCATAAAGCATGAGTCTTCAAAGGAGGAACAGGACAGGCAGGGTGTTGCCTTGCACCTCATTGGACAGGAGTGCTCTCCTGCTTGACCCCAGAGAAACTGAATAAATATGCGAGAGATCCAGAGCCTCTCTGATCTGCTGCTTGAAACTAAGAGAAGAAGAAGGATTGCCATGCTTGAAACTTGATTTGCACCACCAGGCCCTGAATCCTGAATGACTAACTGGAACTACAGCCCTGTGGCTATACCTTGCTTCTAAAGAATTAAAGCATGGACTCCCTGCAAGCTACAGGTTAACAGAGCTCACCTGCATCATCACCACCAAGCGCCCACTACCTGGAGTATGTCCAGTGGACTTTTAAGTGTTTTGGCCATGTGCATTGTGGGAATTGTGCTTCCAAACTTTCAAGGACCATCTTGGAGCTTCCAGACCCTTGGATTGAGTTTTGGATCCTTTGGACCCTCAAGAGGAACTTCAGGAAGAGGTTCCAGAAGTTTGGAGAAGTTAAGAGCAACTTTGGAAAAAAGCTCCATTAGGTGACCGACTCAATCGCGAGACCCAAGCCGGCCACCTTCAACCGCGACCTAGCCCAGATTCCAGGTTCGTCCCACTGAAGAGCTCTAGAGGTCTGACTTCCAGAGTTTGACCGGGAGCTCCCTGAAAGTCAAGCCAGCGAACCCTCACCGAATCCGGACTGGT
Organism: Calotriton arnoldi; assembly: GCA_963921515.1. Taxonomy (NCBI): domain Eukaryota; kingdom Metazoa; phylum Chordata; class Amphibia; order Caudata; family Salamandridae; genus Calotriton; species Calotriton arnoldi. The sequence continues at coordinate 1,332,995 of CAWUFW010004329.1, forward strand.
GTAGAGCATCGAGGGACCCCGGCAGAAAAAGCTCTAGAAAAGTTTCTAAATCCGAAGGTAACATTTTGTATCTGCGCAGTGCTCCATCATGATTGGCCTGAAACTTTGACTTTAGCCTGGTCAAGTACGACCAGATGTCCCAGAGTGGCACTATAGGTTTCTAAGTACTAGAAAGTGTTTATTCTTAAAAAATTCATATCTCCCCGGTTCCCTATATTGGATTTTTGTCGTTTTGATATTTTAAAGATAAAAATATGTCCTATTTATATAAATTGGTGTGGAATTTTATTGTGTGTTGTGTCTTACTGATTTACTGAATTGGTGTTTTTGAATGCGTTACATACCTGTCTCCTAAGTTAAGCCCGCCTGCTCACAGCAAAGCTACCATAGGTTGAGCCTGGGAATAATTTATTGAGACCATACTAGATCCTAGACTGGGTTGGTGGCCTTATTACCAGTGGTAGGTGCCTATTTACCACTACTAATAACCCATTTTCCAACATCACTTTTCATGGTTCTTGGTCACATCCACTTAGCGTCCATTATGCTGGGATCTAGGATAAGGGGTTGTTTCAGGTGCTCCTTGTCATGATATGTGATCTTCAAGCTGTTGGGATTGGCTGTATACAATTGATGCGGAGTACTAGATTTCTGCTGGGAGAGGTTAAGGGCATCAAGAAATTGAATTTGAAGCTTATAAAGTGAAAAGGCGTACATCCAATAAATGGCTTCTTTGTGTTAAAAGCCTTTACACAATGCCTGAATTATTGAGAAAGCTGCAGATAAAATTAGCAGAACAAGGCCGGGCCTGAATAAGGCCACCATTTAGGTGAGCTCCTTCGGCCGCATGTCAATATATAGTCATCCTTGTGCCAAAATGACATATTCAGCCACCTCTGATACCTCCTCGACGGTCCTCGCATTGGAGTCCAAATTCCATCGAATAGCAGTGCATGGATGCCTGGAGCCGGTGTTTGTCAGCCGCCGAGCAGCTGGGGATAAGAGAAGGCAGCGAGGCCTAACTACTGTGCAGCAGGAGCCGAACTGACCCCGATGCACTCATATCTGGGTCCTGCTGGCTGTGCAGTGGGCCCCATTGCCTTGCTGATTGGGTAGGTTGCGCCACAGGCTTTGCGACTGATCGAGCCGGGGGTTGTGAGCCGGAGACGCTCTTGGCCTGACTGTGTTGTGCTGGCTGGTGTGCGAGCCCTGGACTGGGGCCGGGTTTGTGTGGGGACCAAGCGAGCCTACGGCAGTGGCGCTGCGGCCCTACGACATTGGAAGGGCCGTGCTGTGATATCGGCAGATATTGACTTTTTCACTTGACCTGGCATGCTTACCTGTGCTTGGTTCACAACGTGGGGCATGCTACGAGACATATTGCCTCTTCTTTAATCAGTTTATTGAGGCAACGGTGCTGCTGATGGTACCTCTTGCTGAGGCCCGGGTGGCAGCTGTCTACAATGGTCAAAACAGATAAATCGTAACCCAAACTTCAATTCGAGCTGCAGAAGACCTCTAGCCTCCTGATGCAGACACAGCAATGTTCGAGGCTGGCCAAGATGATGCAGGGTCGGAGATCGGTAGTGAGCTGCTGCAGGTTCAGACTGCTATGCAGCACAGCCTCACCAAAATTGATGGCAAGATCGATGCACCATCCTTCTGGATGGATCAGATGTCAGAACACCTGGACAAGCATATCAAACGTTGTGACATGGTGGAGAGGTGTGGATCAGAGGTCGAGGATGAACAGGTTACTGCCTCTGCATCCCAGAAATAGAGGATTTAGAAGCCCTATCGCGTCAAAACAATCTCCAGACAGTAGGACTGGCTGAATCCATGAACATTGGCAGCATGGAGAGGTACATGGAACAACTACTCATTGATTTGCTAGGAAGTGAGACATTCTCTGACATTTCTGTAGTGGAGAGTGAAGGAAGTGGCCCGATTAGAGTCACCTGGGTCACTCACGACCACCTCTCAGCCTTCCATTCCAAATGAAGAGTCAGTCAGACAGTAGAGAATACAAACCAATATCTGTTTATTCAAATACACTCAGAGTGGAGTCCAGTCTGCCCAATCGCCTAGGAGTGCTGCAGAGGGACTGACATCAACAAGCATAAAGATACATTATGTACATTTCGGAACCAACGAAGGCACACCCACAATGGAATTTTCCAAGCAGATGCAGCAAAACAGTAAAGTACAAAAATTAAGTTTCAATTCTGAGGCCGGGCACACACTATCTACTATCCAAGGTCGTTCTGCCTGTGCCCGCCACTAGACAAGTGGGAGAAGGCCCCTATCTAGAGGGAAAGGTATGCGCTAATAAGAACAGTGTATTCATTAGTGAAGCAAAACTTAGCCTTGGAGAAACATAACAGAGGCCTTTTCTCGGAAATAGCGGAGTATAAGTTTTGATTATAACACAAAATGGCGCCGGCATTGAAAATGGCACAGCGAATGCTAACATACATAGAACAATGCACAAACATTACTTTTTCTATTCTAACAAGAGCGTCCATTGTTCCCTTGCACTTCGCCCGGTGCCAGGGGTGAGACTGCACTTGATCATTGCAAGGATGTTAAACTACAGAAACCGTGATGCAGTGCTACACTGGTCCCGGAGCTCCAGGTGCTCTGCCATGAGGGCGTGGAAGTATCCATTTTCCCAGACTTCGCGCAGTAGATTCAGGAAGCGTGGAGGCAGTTTATTCCAGCTAAGCCCAAGTTACAAGAACTGAATCTGGAGCATGCTATGCTCTACCTGGCTCATCTGTGGGTGTTGGTGGATGGGAAGTCCAAGATCTTCAGTAACCCTAAACAGTTGCAGCAGTTCCTCAAGCAGCGTGCGGCTACAGGGACATTGTTGCGTTCGCGGCAATTGGAGGAGGGTGAGCCAGTGGCGTCGCAGGATTTAGAGGAGCAGGACTAGTACCCTTAATGCCTCTTGTTTTGGTTATGACTGTTTGATCTAGGACTTAGTGACACTTGATTGAGCTGCTAGTCCCTCAAGCACTATGGGAGTGTGGGGTGAGCTTGATTGTGGTCCGGGGTGCTAGAGATGGTGCTTCTGCAGTGTGACTGCAGATATCCTGTTGTGGTTTCCCCTGTGTCAGAATGTTTTTTAATTCTTGTGGCTTGATTGTGTGTGTGTGACTTTCTGCTTTGGCAGTGTTAAGTAAAGCCATGAATGTCGGATATGTATCCTACGGGTGAAAGGGTGGCAGCTGGAATTACCAGTACTTGGTAATTGCTATGGATGTTTTTAGCATACAATATGCCTGATTGTGGCCCCCTGCACATTGGTGTTACAGGGGATTGATTTGATTTGTATATTTATAAAGCGCACAAATGGCCGGAGGCGTCTTGGCGCTAAAATCCGATGAGCAGAAGATTGCTGATATGGTGGTAAGCTGACTTAACAGGTGAAGAGCCAAGTTTTAACGGCTTTTCTAAAAGACAGAAGCGACGGGCTGCTTTTTATCGTGTTAGGGAGAAGGTTCCAGGTTTTGGCTGTCTGCACCAGAAAGCTTCTCCCTCCCCACCTAACCTGCTTGAACTTAGGAACTTGTAAAAGTTTAGTGTGAGCTGATCTCAAGCTTCTTGCCGGCACATACCATTTCAGGTGTGTTCTCAAAAACTGCGGGCTTGTTCCATGAAGGGCCTTATAAGCCAAACATAATGATTTAAACATAATCCTTTTTTCCATCGGTAACCAGTGGAGGGCTCTCAGTCTGTGTGCGACTGGCTCAGATCTGGGAATATCCAGCACTAACCTAGCTGCTGCATTCTGCAGACACTGGAGTTTTGTTAAAAGTTGGGCTTGAATCCCTGCATACAAAGCATTGCCATAATCCAATCTGGACAGGGCCAGTGCCGTAACTAGTGTTTTACGTGAGTCCAGGGAATGAATGGGCGTATTCTTCTGATCATTTTTAAAATGTACCAGATAGTTGAAGAGAGGTTGTTTATCTGGGCGTTAAATGTCAATTTATCGTCAAATATGAATCCCAGATTTTTAACTTTGCACACTGGGTTTGGGCAATCGCCCAGACAAGCAGGCCACCATTTAGGAGACCAAAAGTCTGCATCTGATCCTAGTAGCATAACTTCGGTTTTGTCACCGTTCAGTTTCAGGCAGTTAAGCTGCATCCATTGATTAACCTGCATCATAAAGTCCTTGAAGCGGTCAGCTGTTTCTTACACATTACTTGAAACCGACACCACTACTTGGGTGTCATCTGCATACGAAACCGGCAAAAATCCACACTGCCTGATGATCGATGCCAGGGGAGCCACCTAAATATTAGAAAGAGTAGGGCTGAAGGAGGAGCCCTGAGGTACTCCATAGGACGACTTAAAGGATGTGGATGCAAAATCTAACAATTTGACTGAAAAGGTTCTATCCATTAAAAATGATGACATCAACGTGAGCGCAGAGTCTTGGACCCCCAATTCTGCTAGATGGGCGTAAAGTATCTCGTGATTCACGGTGTCGAAGGCCGCCGATAGATCCAACAATATCAAGTCGGCCTTCCCTCCTGCATCTAATATACTCCTGAGTCCCTCTGCTGCCATGACCAAGGCTGTCTCAGTTCCATGCTCCTCCCTGAACCCATATTGTGATTGGTCCAAAAAGTTTCTAGATGATATGAAATCTGTCAGCTGATTATTAAGGAGTTTTTTGAAAACTTTGGCTGGGAATGGAATTCTTGAGATTGGACGGTAACTACTGGGTTCTTTCGGATCCAAATTAGGTTTTTTTAAAAGTGGGAGGACTGAGGCTGTTTTCCAAACGTCTGGAAAGCGGCCTGACTGGATTATCTCTGTGAACACAAGATATAGTTGTTCACTTAGCATTTCTGGAAACATGTGCATCACCTTAGGTGTGCATGGGTCCGTTGGGTCCCCGGACCTAATAATCTTCACTACCTGGCTAATCTGTTCTACTGATGGGGGAGAGAAACAAAAGCCAGTTTTGGAATTGAGGTATCCAGGCCTTGCTTGGAGTCCTTAGCTACAGCATGGGTGGTATCATTAATCTTAAAAGATTCATACACTGAGGTGACTTTGTCTACAAAAAACTGTCCAAATGTATTGCAAAGTTCAGTACTACTTTCCATCTGTTTTACAACGGGGAGATTCGCTAGTTTTTACTGTGGCGAAGAACTCCCTGCATGAGTTCTTGGCCTCACTTATTTTTCTTGTAAAATAATTACTTTTTTCCCCTATAACCAATTTTTTGTAGTCTGCCAACGTTCTTGCATATTCAATTTTCATACTTTGGTCATAGTTAGCTCTCCATTTCCTTTCTCCCCTTCTGCACACTTGTTTTTGTGCCCTAAGTTTATCCGTGAACCAAGGTTCTGACGGATTTTTCCTCCTGGAGATAAAACCTTTATTAGGGGCTGCGATATTGACCGCCGATTTGATCCAGGAGGATAGCCCATCAACGGCTAAATTGCTGTCTGGCGCTAAAACAGGTTTAGTCTTAAGTAGTAATTCCTGTAGCATAGGAACATTAATATTGGCCCAATCCTGATAAGTGACAAGCCTATGAACGTTTGTGAGAGCTGGCTGCTCCTGATCCGCACTTACAGTAAACAAGATAGCTTTGTGGTCTGACCAAGGAACAGGAATTATTTCGACAACTTTAAGATTGGGATTAGAGGAAAAAATTCCATCTAGCGTGTGCCCGGCCACATGAGTATCCTGTTTAACGGTCTGATCCAAAGAGAGGCCAGCCATTGCATCGAACAGTAAGGCAGTGTTATTGTCTGTTAGTTTTTCTAAATGAAAATTAAAATCCCCTAGTATCGTGAAGTCCGATCCATCCAGACTGGATTCTAAAATAGGGTTTAAAATATGCAGCAAAGGGGTCCGTGCCCTTGAAGGTCTGTAAAGCAATAGACCTTTTAACGTACAATTATTAGTAAGTGAGATCTGAAAGGATAGCAATTCACAATCGTGGGAACTGCAGATCCCCTTACTTGCAGCTCTCCTCTATAAATAATCGCTAGCCCCCCCGCTTCCATGTTCTGTCAGCTCGAGTGACAGAATAACCTGCCGGTAGTGCCAGGGCAATTTCACAGTCAGGGCAACATCTGTCCCCATGTGTGCTCCACATTGTTTTGTTTGGGGTTATGTTGAGTGGGTTTGGGGTGGGTTCAGGGTGGGTATTGCATTGTTGTGTTGTTTGCTGGGGAGCACAGTGTGGGTGGAGTGGCGGTAAATTTTCAACACAACCATTAACTATGCACTGGCGAGTGCTGACTGCCCTTTGTGATCTGCAATATGCTTGGATTGTGAAGTTTGTGAGGCATGGCGATGGCGGATGGCGCAACAAGTGACAGTGTAGCTGCTCAGAGTCTGTTGCTGCTGAAATTACTCACGTGGAATGTCAAGGGGCTGAATGATTGCAGGAAGGTGCACAAAGTGGTAGCATACTTACAGAAACATGGCACAATGTTGTCATACTGCAGGAAACACACCTGGTTCCCAGCAGTGGGATACTTACACAGCGATGTATGAGGGGCACATGTTACGCTGAGGGCTTCACTGCACAGGTCCGGGACATATTGTTCTGGGTCCGGCGTGACTCTGGCATCAAGATTCAGGAGGTATGTGTAGATCCAGGTGACCAATTTGTGGTAGTGCGCTGTCACTAGGACAACTTGTCTGCATTACTAGTGGGGGGTATGGTCCCAACTAAGATGACCCACAGTTTTATCATGCCCTATGGGTTAGGCTTGCCCAGAGTGGCAATCTACCCCAGATATGGGGAGGTGATTTTAATTGCATTTTTTGCCCCAACTGGGATTGTTCCAGGGGCCTGCCCGTGCCCTTACTGATATTGATTAACAATGCGGTCTGCTAGATATTTGGTGGCCAACGTCTCCCATAGGTGAGGGGTACACTCATTACTCTACGGTGCATGGCATCCACACGGGCATAGATTTTTGTCTAACGTCCCGGAGTCTGGTGCCTTGCTTCCAGTGATGCCAGCACTTGCCATACACATATTCCGACCACTCATCGATGTTGTTGGTCCTTGAGATGGACAGTCCACGCCCTCCTGCATTCTCCTGGCAGTTTTCGCAGTCCTATCTTTTGGATGCTGTGTTTCGAGAAGAGCTTACGCAGGCGATTGATGAATACTTTAACACTAGTATTGATTCTGTAGAGAATTTTGCTACAGTCTGGGAGGCCTTTAACAACTACATCTGGGGGGGTTACCATATCCATATCCTGGCGTGCTTTGGTCGATTTGGAGCCGGCTGTCGTGTCTGGAGGCAGAACTGGCAAGTTTAGAATGGGCACATAGAGAGATGGCTGAGCATAGTGTCGTCCGGACTGTCTCTTTAAATAGTCGATACCCGTTCATCCACTTCAGTTATATTAATCTGTTGTATTACGCAGGCTCAACTGTTTCGTTATGGCATACGGGACAGTTCTTGCTGCTTCCATTGTGGGATTGATGCAGCGGGGTTTGTCATGTGGCTTGTTTCTGCCCTGGCGTGCAACGCTGTTGGGGCGCAGTTTTTGGGGAGCTACGGGAGATTACCAGTGAGTCCATTGCATCGCCCCCCCTGCTGATGCTGCTGGGCTATGACATGGATGTGCTGAAGAATAAGACCCCCCTTTCAAAAGTCCTGAAGAGGCACAGATCAGTCAAGAAGTCAGCCTCCCTCCAAAGATATCTTGTGTAAATGAATGTTGGAAGGAAGCCTCTTTTGTTTTTGGTTTGCCAATATACCTAAATGAGTGAACATCCCTTGAAGCAGAAAAGCCAGAAAAAACATGCAATAGAAAAACCCAAATTAACCTCTCAGCAGAGATTTAACAAGAACGAGTATGGAAAGCAGTCAACAGGTTCACAAGTCAATGACAAGTGCCCAAGACCGTGCACTCGATTCCTCGTCTGGTATAATATATGTTAAACCTTGGCATTTCTCTCTCAGACCCCTGTCCTAAATACACAGAAATCTATACCCCCTGACTCATGGTTAAACAAAAGTGCTATAACTCTAGGAGCCACTAGAAGTGCTCTATGATCAAGAATTCGATACGTTTCTAGAAACGTCTCCCATGTTCTAATGATCAGATTGAGTGCCCCGCCAAATATTTCTCCCTTAATGCCTGTAATAAAACGTGATAATTGACAATTATGAGCAGCTTTTTAGTAAACCCATCTTTTGGGACATTTTTGTGAAATACGTCAATGTGCATCACTTCATCTGATAGCTGATACGGTAACTAGACACAATATCGAATCAAAAATATAGAATGGACAGAATATCGAAGTCAAAATATAGAATGGACATAATATCGAATGGACATAATATAGTGGTTAATAATATCGAAATGCAGGTAAGTAATATCGAATGTCAAAATATCGAAGTACATAATATAGGCATTGAAATATATCGAATTTTTAATAATATCGATTTTTTTAGTGTTTTGTATGTTAGTATATGTGTTAAAAGTGTATATTATTTTTGTAATGTATGTTTATTAATTTTATGTTATTTAATTTTTGCGTAATTTAATTTTGTAGCGGGTTGTGGGTTTATAGGGGAATAGGGTGGGAAGTAATTTAATTGTAATTAAGTAAATATTTATTTTTATTTATTGGTATTGATAATTAATTTATTGTTAATTAATTATTAATTGTTAATTAATTTTTATTAATTGGTCATTAATTTTTATGAATTGATTAATTGATAATTATGTTAATTGTATTAATTTATTATTTGGAGTGGGTTGTGGGTTTATAGGGAATAGGGTGGGAAGTAATTTAATTGTAATTAAGTAAATATTTATTTTTATTTATTGGTATTGATAATTAATTTATTGTTAATTAATTATTAATTGGTAATTAATTTTTATTAATTGGTAATTAATTTTTATGAATTCATTAATTGATAATTATGTTAATTGAATTAATTTATTTTTTGGAGCGGGTTGTGGGTTCATAGGGGAATAGGGTGGGAAGTAATTTAATTGTAATTGAGTAATTATTGAAATTATTGAAATTATTTTTGTGTATTGCTAATTAATGTATTGTTAATTAATTAATAATTGGTAATTTTTTTATTACTTATTACATTTTTGGTATTGACAATTAATGTGTTGTTAATTAATTATTAATAGGTAATTAATTTTTAATAAATAATATTTATTGGAATGTATAATTAATTAATTATTAAATATTTTGTAATTGTTAATTAATTTTAATTAATTTTTTGTTGGTATTGATAATTAATTAATTTTTATTTAAAAATTAAATCATTACTTTCCCTACTGTTGCACTCACTGGAGTGGGAATAGTAATTTTTACCCCTACGCTATCCAACGCTTTCCCTACTGTTGCACTCACTGGAGTGGGAATAGTAATTTTTATCCCTACGCTATCCAACGCTTTCCCTACTGTTGCATTCTCTGGAGTGGGAATAGCAATTTTTTCCCCTACGCTATCCAACGCTTTCCCTAGTGTTGCACTCACTGGAGTGGGAATAGTAATTTTTACCCCTACGCTATCCAATGCTTTCCCTACTGTTGCACTCACTGGAGTGGGAATAGTAATTTTTACCCCTGCGCTATCCAATGTTTTCCCTACTGTTGCACTCTCTGGAGTGGGAATAGTAATTTTTACCCCTACGCTATCCAACGCTTTCCCTACTGTTGCACTCACTGGAGTGGGAATAGTAATTTTTACCCCTATGCTATCCCTACTGTTGCACTCTCTGGAGTGGGAATAGTTATTTTTACCCCTACGCTATCCAATGCTTTCCCTACTGTTGCACTCACTGTAGTGGGAATAGTAATTTTAACCCCTATGCTATCCAACGCTTTCCCTACTGTTGCACTCTCTGGAGTGGGAATAGTAATTGTTACCCTCCCGCTATCCAACGCTTTCCCTACTATTGCACTCTCTGGAGTGGGAATAGTAATTTTTACCCCTACGCTATCCAACGCTTTCCTTACTGTTGCACTCTCTGGAGTGGGAATAGTAATTTTTACCCCTATGCTATCCAACGCTTTCCCTACTGTTGCACTCACTGGAGTGGGAATAGTAATTTTTACCCTCCCGCTATCCAACGCTTTCACTATTGTTGCACTCACTGGAGTGGGAATAGTAATTTTTACCCCTATGCTATCCAACGCTTTCCCTACTGTTGCACTCTCTGGAGTGGGAATAGTAATTTTACCCCTACACTATCCAACGCTTTCCCTACTGTTGCACTCACTGGAGTGGGAATAGTAATTTTTACCCTCCCACTATCCAACGCTTTCCCTACTGTTGCACTCTCTGGAGTGGGAATAGTAATTTTTACCCCTATGCTATCCAACGCTTTCCTTACTGTTGCACTCTCTGGAGTGGGAATAGTAATTTTTACCCCTACGCTATCCAACGCTTTCCCTACTGTTGCACTCACTGGAGTGGGAATAGTAATTTTTACCCTCTTGCTATCCAACGCTTTCCCTACTGTTGCACTCACTGGAGTGGGAATAGTAAATTTTACCCTCCCACTATCCAACGCTGATGTAAATTTATTTTTAGAGATTACATATATTATTTATTAATTTTAATATTTTTAAATTAATTTTAAGTATGTTTTATTTAATTATATTGATTATTTAATTAAGTTAATATTACTTTTAACATATTTTAAAAATTCAATATTTTTTACAAACTATATTTTAAACAACGATATTTGGTCTTCGATATTTTTGTACTTACCTGTTTGTAGATAGGGAGTCGATATTCTGATCTTCGATATTTTGGTGTCGATATTCTGTCCATTCTATATTTTTGTTGTCGATATTTAGTCAGTGATCCAGCTGATACAGAGTCGACGCAACATTGAACAGTGTTGTTCTTTTCTCACCTTTAAAAATATGGCCTAATCATTAAAAAGTATAAAAACTATGGGGCCGATTCCGATGTCGGACGGACCCAGGTCCGTCCGACATCGTCCAGGAGCCGTAACCGACCGACCTGCTGTCGTCGGTTACGGCCCTGCAAGTAGCGATGCGACCGAACCCTGTTCGGTCGCACTCGTATACTTCACAATGGGAGCATGCATTCCGAGCGGAATGCATGCTTGCATAGTGAAAAGCAGGGTGCAGTTCATCCCTGCACCCTGTGGCCGGCACCCCAAGGTGCCTGCCACCGGGTGCAGGGATCAACAGAGGGGCACCATAGGTGCCCCCAGGCCGCCATTCGGCGGCCTCGCACCCATGGGGGCCCTAATGGGGGCCCCCAAAGACAGTTACTGACTGCCTTTTCATGCCGGAAAGACCGGCACGAAAAGGCAGTGAAATACTGCCATCGTACTCCCTCGGTCGTGAAGAGGCGGCCGGGGGAGTACTGAAGGATTTCCGGACGGCGGTCGGGCTCTCCGAGCCCGTCGTAAGCCATCCGGAAATCCGAGTCGGATTCCTCTCCGACCGAGCCCATCGGAATGGCTCGGTCGGAAAGGAATCCGGCCGGTACATTCCGATTCGGTCGGAAGGGCTCCAACCATCGTTCGGTGCCCTTCCGGCCGAAATCGGAATCGGCCCCTATATGTTTCACAGCCTGCACAGAACACAGAGCATGTAAATCACATCTATTTCTCACAATTTGGTTAATTTAATTCTACAGAGTCTACTCCGGACTGGGAACCAAAAACAGTTAGGTCAAAAATGTTCAAACCAGCCCGGATCCCTTCCCCTCTCTCATCTCTCTCTCTTTCCATTTCTCTTTCCCTCTCTCTTTCATCTACACCCAACTCTCCCCGCCCCTTCATCTCACTCGCATTTTCTTTTTTACCTCTGATTTCTTTCTTTGTCACTGTTTTTCCCATCTTTGCTTTCCCCCTTTTGTGTTTTTCTCTCTCTTGCTCTGGTTCAAAGTCTGTTGAGGAAAAATAAGTGCCCTTACCCAAAAATAATTGCTGGTGGGCCCCACCTGGAACCACTGGCTTAAATTAAGCACTGCTCAGCCCGCTTCCCAACTCTTCCCTCTCCATTGTGTATCTCCCTTGCTATCTGGGCAGAGGCAGCAGCATTGCAGTACCACAGGTGCCAGCAATAGAATGTCAATGTTAGAGCACCGTGGGTGAGCCAGTACTGGAGCAGACCGGAGGCTCAAGGGGACTACAGTACTGTGAGGATCACCACTGGACCATTCAGGGCAGGCAAAGGGTTGTGCTGACCAGTGCATGTGACTCACCAACCACTGGCTATAGGGCTTCCTTCTACCTTCAAGAATTGGGTGTGCCATCCACAGTGGAAGCTGGTATGCAGCCCAGGGAGAGGAAGCAGGTGGGCGATTCACTCTGGCAGGGCAAGGGCAGGGCATTGTTTTTGGTCAGTGAGGCACACAACAATGCCCAGCCAACTCTCCACTACATCCTGCAGGTTGCCTGCCCTGCCCCCTAATATTAGTATTGAGTATGCAGTCAATGAGGCGATTTCTGTGCATGTGCCATGCCAAAAGAGTCAGGACAGCCAGGCTGCACACATAATGGCCCTTTCATTTTTTTTACCTCTCATTTGCACTGCTGCCCTCAGGATGGCATAAAGAGTCCCGGTGGCAGAAATAAGTGCCAGTAGTGCCCACGAGCAATCACCAACACAAATTAGGTACTGGCTGATAGAGTATTCTAAGATAATGGGTTAATAGCCATTTCCCAAATCTCTTGTGCAGGGAAACAAGCCCTAAGCAGACAACCAGACAGACCATAAAGAAACATGGAATACTGTAGGATTCTGAAGGAGGTTGCCAAGGAGTTGGGAGCAACACATTTTGTATATTGAGTTTATATTTGCTGTAACAGAGCAATATGTTAGTGCAAAAAAAAATGTTTCATCCTGCAACAGCAGGATGCTTTTGGAAGCAGGAGATGCTAAGTTACTAACATTATGAGATTATTTATTTATTTATTTATTTGCAGAATTTTATAAGCGCTGGCTAGACCCGGAGGTATCAGAGCGCTTTACATGAGGATCAGCGAGTTACAAGTTACAAAATTACATCAGTTACAGGAGCCAAGTATAACATAGGAGAAACATAGGAGATAGTCTAATAGTGTTCAATAAATCAATTAAGTCACTAGGCTTCAAATGTGAGGCGGAAAAAACCACACAAAACGGAACTGTGGAATGTCTGTCATGAAATTCATGGCTTGTCATCACTGGATACCCTAGGCTATGAACACCCATGCCTGTGATCTACATCAAGCCCATACCTCCCCTTAAGGCCACCCATATTCCTGCAGAATTGACTCTGCAGCCAAGAGAGAACCCTGTAGTTATAAAGACCGCAGAATCCACTTAGGGGTGACTCCTCTGCCACCCTCCTCCCCAGAACAAGTGCAAGAATATCCAGCAGGCACAGACAGTATACTCCCTCACTTCTCCCTCAGCCGCCTTGCAAAAGCTTTAAAAACATGCTGTTTCTTCACTGAAAGCCAATGAAGTTTAGAATGTGCAGAGCCCATTGACACCCATCTGGACCCGTTGAAGCCTCCTAAGACTGAACTGAGAGACCCTAAGATAAAGAATGTTGCAGTAATCCAGCCTTGATATCACTGCCGCTTGGATCACTGTCTTCTGGGCAGATGCAGGGAGCAGATTGATGATGTTCTTAAGAGACTTCAGAATGCCAAAACATTTATCTGCTAAAGCCGTAAATTGGCTATCAAAGTTGAGATGTTCATCAAACCAAATACCTAAATTTTTTATTTTAGGCTTTGGCGAAGGGAAGAAACCAAGTGATGCAGGCCACCAATCAGAAGACCAAATTGAGGGCTGCCTTCCGGTGATGAGGACCTCGATCTTACCTGCATTTAATTTCAAGCAGTTGAGATCCATCTCTTGCACTACCTCAGAAAGGCAGGCCCTCAATGAGGCAGCCGCATCCACAGAATTCTGCGACAGGATGACAAATCAGCTGTGTATCATCGGCAGATAAAAATATCTGAAAACCATGTTATCTGCCAGGGGGCGCTTGTAAAATATTGAAAAAGTAGGGCTTAATGATGAGCCCTGTGGCACCCCCTGGGCCAGCGGCTGAGTCTGAGAGTAGAACAGCTTCTGCAGTACCTGAAAGGTGCGGCCCTGCAGAAAAGAAGCCAGTCATCCCAAGGCCTTGTTACCGACCCTATAACCCCACAACCGCTCACGGAAGCAGCCATGGGATACGGTGTAGAAGGTCACACTCAGATCCAGCAGCAACAAAGCTGATGTGTCACCTCTATCCATAATCTGATACATGGACTACGAAGCCAACAGTGGGGCCAACTCAGTACTATACTGAGGGCGAAACCCCAACTGAGTGGCATGTAAAAGATCTTTATCCTCAATAAACCCAGAGAGCTGCTCATTGATGTATTTTTCAGCAACTTTTGCAAGAAAAGGAAGCAGCGAGATTGGTCTATAGTTCACAGGTTTGGTAGAGTTGAGGGAAGTTTTTTTTAGCAACGGAACCACAGAGGTGTGTTTCCACCTCAATGGGAGTTGATACACCGCAAGAGAATTATTAAGAAGGTCTCTAAGTATCGGAAGCAGTTCCACCATTCCCTGCACCAAGATGCCAGGAGAGGCTGGGACAAGTGGGAAGCCGGATTTGACCGCAGATATACAAGACTGCAACTTGTCCAGCTCAATGGGCTTGACCTGGAGTAATCTTTATCAGTCAGATGAAGGCTCAAACCTGACATCCAAGCAAGGCACTTTCCTAGCAGCCTCCAGAAAGGAAGAGTAAATAGATGCTACCTCATCCGAATAAAATGTTGCAAGTGTAGTACAGTTAGTCTCAGACAGAGGGGTGGAAGAAGAAACGTGATCAAGAGATGTTAAGGATTTCACAATAGCAAAGATCACCCTAGATGGATTTTGGGCCATCTCAATTTTGTTGCCATAAAATTCACACCACACCTGCCTGATATGCCTTTGATAGGTTTTTAATGCTTATTGGTGCTCATCCCTACTAGCCTGATTAAAGTCTCTGCGCCATAAGCGCTCATAGCACTCACATTGCTTCTTTAGGACAGCTAACTCCTCATTAAACCAGTCTGCTGTAGATGTGGATCTGCAAACTGTCCTCTCAACAGCAGGAGCAAGTGAGTCCAATGCTCCACCTGTCCAATCGTTGACTTCAATGCTAGCAGAAGTAACACAGCTATCAAGCTTAGAGCGATTTGTGGCAAGACCATTAGTAAAACTGGCAGGAGTAATTTTAGACCAGTTCCTAGATGTAAACTTCAGGCCAGACTTGGCTTTAAGATGGATTCAACCCATTGGAACAAACAATGGCATGGCTAGATTATCGGACCATACTAGCGGTATCAAAGGGCCCACCCTTAATCTACTTATATTGGATAAAATTGTATCAAGTGTATGCTCACATCTATGTGCTGGCCAGCAGACAAGCTGCGGGAGCTGCAAGCCTGCTAAATCTGCAACAAGCGCTGAAGCTCCCAGGCAAGTCATATCCTCAAAATGAAGATCGAGATCCCTTACCACCATGAAATTAGAGTATTGTAAGACCTGTGGAGGCAAGGTGTTAGTCAGAGAAGTAATAGAATTAGAGACTGGGCCAGGTGGCCGATAGATCAAAAGCCCAGAAAGGGAAACCTTATTCGAGCAAGCCAAGGAAAAAAGAGCAGCTTCACAGCCAACTATGGTAACTGCAGTAAAACAGCATTGCATAGATTGTTTAAAAACCATGACATTGCCCCCTCCCCCTGGCCTTGTCTGTCCAGCCTAACAATAGCATATCCAACAGGCATAGCTGACAGAATATCAGACTCTGAAGATTCAGAGAGCCAAGTTTCCGTCAGAAAGACAGTAGAAGGCGAGTGATCAGATATAAAATCTGCTAATTCAAACTTGTGCTTTACCATAGAGTGACAATTAAGAGAGTAAAAAAGAGCATTATCAGAAGACTAAACAAGCCCACCCGCCTTTAAGTCGGGTGCCAAAGTAATCATCATCGCAGTACTCACCTTAGGGTCCAAGATAGATGGCCACATTTATTAAAGGGTTGCGTCGCTTTTGCACCACACAATGGGGTGCATGCGGGACGCAACCCTTAGGTGTGCTTTATCAAGCCACGCAAGACCACCTTGCGCTGCCCTGAGTGGCTTGAAAAATCTGGAGCAACACAATGCAATGTAAATCGCTGCATCGCGCTACTCTCCCCCAGGGAGGTGTTCCATGCTTTGTGCATGGGAGTTCGCACGCAACATCCTTGGATTTTGATGCATTCCCAGATTTGCCAATACTGGTAGAATGTGCCAAAATGCTACACCTTCCCAGATATAGGCATAAGAGGAGAAATATGTTAATTTCTCCTAGTTTTTTCCTCTATGTGTGCTGCATTCGGCAGCACTCATAAAAAAGGAAAATGCATCAGTGGATTGTTTTTGTCTCCCTTCCTGCACAAAAACAATCCTGCTTACAGTGCAAGCAACCTTACACACATTGTGCGCGAGCATTGGGCAAAAGGCAGGAATGTACTGTATAATGGTAAATACGGTGCCTGGACCCTTTCTTTGTCATGCAGTACAGCAAGGTGTCTTGCTGCGTTCCATGACTTCTTAATAAATATGCCCCAAAGTGTTTATAAAGAAGAAGGAAAATTGAAAATTGAAAATGTTAAAACGTTTGAAATGTGAAGGAATTTGAGTTTGAAGGCTAAAAATTAAGTTGGCATCCTCAGATTGCTTCATGGGAGCAGTGAAAGTGCATCAAACAGCTTATAGTATGGGCAAAGGGTGGTATCAATTGACGTTAGAAAAGGCCCAACCTTCCCAATAAAATTTTGATTGGGGCTCGATGGGGGTCCCCGGATTCCAATAATGATTCAGTGGGGGTCCCCAGATTCCAATAATGAATAAGGCGGGTGGGTCCACAGAAGTCGAAAGGTGAAGAACCACTTGCCTATTTTATTAGAAGCTTTGTGCATATAACTTTTGAACTCTAATACATACTAATCTCAAGGAACGTGCATTACTTTCAAACCCTAGTGTGCACATCGAACTTCAGAACGTAGAAATCGAGCTTAGTATACCTTTATTGTATTCATAATGGCAACAAAAAACATTTTCCTAGACAATGCCCTGGATGTAGAATAGGTGCAGTAAGGTCAATATACATTGTGAATGCATGCACGAGCGTTAGTTCAAAGTTTATTGTTTGAAAGAATCCATACAAATACGACATATGATTTGAGAATTGAAATTAAAAGTGAGAAATATAAAAACATTTTAGATTAATTCATCTAGGCTTAAGTGACCCACGTTCTCTAGGACCAATAAAACCTGGTGTTTAATGTAGCAACAACATGATTGTGAAAATCAAATATTAGTAATAAAAACCTTCTAAAGCACATTCAAAATAACTTCAACTGGATTTACAGGATCCAGGTTCACAGGGACAATTAGAGCCCGGTAATGAAGTGTAAATACATCATGGTAGTCTGATATAAAAATTGCCAATTAAAACCTTCAGGACCACAAGGGTTATTTAGTGAGTTTCTAGGCCGAAAATAATTACGTGGCTACCGAGTGGCAAAACCCATTCTGTAGCATAGCTTCAGGTCCTCCAAGCAATCTTATATTGTTTTATAAACAGTGATGGAAGGAGCTGCCTCCTCGCCTGCAGGGAGTTGGCACATAGGAGCATGACGCAAGAGCTCTGGATTCTATATCAAGCTCACAGATGTAGTCTGACATAAACAACAGATACTACATCAAACATGACAATGTCTTATGATAAATACACATGTTCTACATCTCTATTCTGCAGTATATTTGATTCATTTATGGGGGAATTTCATCCTCTGAGTGTGTCAGTTCTTGTGCAAGTTCTCGTATAATGCATTAGATCCCCCAATACCTATGCATCTGTGCTTGTTAGTTTCATGGGCATTTCCTCCGCAGTCTCTAACCCATCTCCTGATTCAGCCGCTTTAGCTGACATTCAGCTAGTGGCGAACATTCCTTTAGCTAGTGCAAGGTGAATTTTGGTGCCTTTTTTCTAATCTTATTATTGATCTTGAAATCAACACTCCATGGATAGTTTCAGTGATTAGATTGTGGTTCCCTAAATGTCTTCTCATTGGTGTTCTATCTAAGACATTGCAATTGCTTACTTGGATCCATTGTACGTAATAAGTGAGGAGTTGTATATGTTCTGTACAATACATTGAAATTTATAACCAGAATCTGACATTGGTAGATGCTTTTCATACCAACTGCAGCGGCTTCTCCTCCCATTCTTGGGAAATCGGCGATGCGGCACGCGCAATGTAATTCGTTTTATTTATTTATTTATGTACTTAACTCCGTTCGGCCGTATGCCGGAGTTTACTACTCCCCACCCATCCCCTCCCCCGCCCCGCCCCACCTCCCCGCAGCACCCCTTCGAGGAGCCGCCACTGAAGCAGTGATGTGAGTATCAATAGGGTTGTGCGTTGCAAATGCTTAAGCTTATATTGCGGTAAGGTGAAAGCGCTGTATGAGGTTATGCAAAGTGGTTAGAGTCCACATTTGAGTGTTTCGCTTTATGCAGAAAAGCTGAAGTTGTTATTGGGTCCGTCATGACCTAAGATCCCGGGATATGCACATACGGGTGGTCTCAGTGTGGCATATGCTGAGTAAGTTGTCTGCTGAGTTTGAAGGTACTGTTCATGAGACGTCGTCGGCAGCACCACCAAAGAAAGGGACATTTTCTTTGTGTGTAAGTGAGGGATATGGTTGAACAATTGTTTTTATTGCACAGGTAACGTATCAGCCTGAGTGAGATCGTGCTGGTCGAGGTCTCACTTGAAGTGTATGTAAAGTAGATTAGATCATTGTACTTGGTTAGACTTCGAGTATGAAAGGCTCTATTATTTCTTTAGTGGAGCAGACAGAATTTTTGAAATAGCTTGCAGTATATGAATATTTTTGCTTAGAGAAAATGAGCATGAAAAATTGTAAAGGAGGGGTAGCCATTGCGAGGAGTGAGATTGCCGTCTCAGTGTGCTGCGCTGGTATTGTTTGGTTGGTGTAATGCCATGCTGTGATAGGGTAACTACGTCGCCATGCGCTTTTTTGGTATTGGCTGTGAAAAAGCTAAACAAGGAAGTGTAGGGGAAATCGATTGAGGAGAATTATTTGTAAAGGACAAAATTAAAATTTGTTGAAAAAAATAGAATTTTGAAAAATTTGAAGAGCTTAATGCAGGGGTGCACCTGTACCCACTCGAGGAGGGGTACCAATACCACCTGAGGGTACTCCAGCATTGTATATGTCTCAAGAGAGAGGATATCACATGTGTACATGGCTTAAAAATTGGATGAAATACACTGAAAATGATGTACCATTAGCTTTCCCACAATATGGAACATTTAATGTCAGAATTCTTGAAATTTTGAGGAGACAACTATATGAGATTAAACCACCTCCTAGGCCTATGCAATTCGAGATGCTTAGTGAATGGAAACATACAGCCCACCAAAAGGAGAAACAGAAATGTCAGGGAAGGTACAAGAATACTTTAAACCCACATGTCGTGGCTAGATGGGATGCTCAACAGAAGGCTTGGAGAACAGATATAGCAGAGGGAACTAAAATGCATCCTGTAATAGTTGCAGAGAAAGAGGATGGAGGAAAGCGTAAGGAAAAGAAAAAGCATCATGAAGAACCAAAAACACTATCTCCGGCTGGAGATAGTGATCACAAATTTGATGACGAATTCTTAAATGAATTATTGCTGAACTGTCTACCACCTTATAATAGAGATCAAACTCAGAGTTTAACAAATTTTAATTTGGGGAAAATTCCTGATGAGCCTGCTGTGCCCGTATATCCAGTTCCACACACACCCCCAGTCGGTGGAAATATAGGGATGCCTGATGTGAATAATTAGACTGTTTTAAATCCTCCAGATGCTTTGACTGTCCCAGTGAGCATAGGTCTTGTAGTTCCTTTATATCAGCCTGGGAATAGAAAAAAACAAGTACATACGTGTCTGTCCCTACTGGGATAAATGGTTCAACTTCTACTCCTGCAGATTTGAGATTCAGACAGCCTACCCAGATTCCTTTAATTCCAACTCCAGCTGATATACCCTCGGAGCTAGCACTGGTTCGAATGTAAATTCCACTCGATTAAATTCTTCCAGTGCAAGGTCAGGACAGGCCCACACTTTCTATGTACCTGAGAATGGTATGGTAACTCCACCACTGGTAACTCAGAATACTACAGGAAACTTTCTTCCACTGGGAATGCCAGATTCTGATGTGTCCCTTTTACAACCCACACCTATTGCAAGAACAGAAGGTCAGCATGAGGATTTACTAGGGAATACTACAGAAGGACAGACAGGTCCTGCCTCTCAAGAATTTGATGATTGGCTTAAAGGTATAGTTACTCCTGCGAAGGATCCAGGTGTTGGAATAAATGGAACAAATGCCCCGGGAATGAAAAAAAGATAGGTCCCTTGATGTTGCGAGACTCAAGTTGGAATTGGATGTAATGATTATAGGGACCATAAGCCATGCTAGGATCATTGCTTATCAGAATGATGAATTATTGTTTGTCTGCAAAGACATTAGCAGGCATGCTTGAAATACACATGAAAAGTTATCTGAATCAGCGCAGAAATATGGAGTGGATGTACAAAAGTTAAAAACATTTCAAAAACCCTATAGAATAGATTTCAGTGACAAGGACCTCGAAAACTTGAGACCTTCAGGAATGAGGCTATAGATTAAAGAATTACTGGCTATCCTCAAGAAATGGGCAGAGCTGGAAAAATTGGAAGGTCGATGGGCCAAGAAGAAGGAAAGAAAAAAGGTTACCATGCAAATGTTCCCAGTGATGGAAAATGATGGGGGTGAGGGAGTGAGGATGCTTCCTATGAGATAGGTGCCTGGAGGAAGATATGTCCATGTCCCTTGGATTAGACCAGACATATTGTCCTTTACAAATGATTTCTTAAAATTGAGAGAAAATTCTGTTGAATTGTACAAACAAGTTGAACAGTTTGTGAAGGTTTCTAGGGTTTTGCTGAAGGATATAGACACCTTATTTGAGATTGTGGTCCCAAGTGATTTGCGGGCAGAGTGTAAGATTGCTGTTGATTGGTCTGAAACAGAACCAGCAAGGAATGCTCGCACAGCTGCACCATCTCCTGAGGTGATGAAGAAATTTAACCAAGCCATTACCTATTTGAAAGAGAAAATCTCTCCCAAAGAGATTGATTGGATAGAAATTGACAGGACGACTAAAGAATTGAAGGAGACAGTTCGTGCTTACTATGAGAGGTTATTGCAGGCATTCAAGCAGTACAGTGGGATAGAGAACGTGTGTGAAAAGGATATGGGACATTTAGTTTATTGGTTTGTGTATGGACTGAGACCTGAGATCAGCAGCAAGATTCAGCAACATTTAATTTGTTGGCAAAGTAAGCCTCTTCCTACGTTATGCAAAATATTGTGGAGACGAAATTGACTCAAAACACAAGAAGCTCAAGGAAAAACAAATGATTGCCCAAATGAAAGCAGGTCAGAAGGTTAAGGTAGAACAGTGTTGATCCCATGTTTGTTGTTCAGGGAGGTTATCAGCAGACCGCAACAGTGCGAAGGGTAAGTGGAGGACAGCAGCAGGGTATGCAGCCTCAAAGTAGAGGTTGAGGTGTTTCAATTGATGTGTTGAAGAGGGCAAATCCATGTTACGTTTGCAGCAAGTTAGGGCATTGGAAGCACAAAATTCAATTTAATCCAATACTGCATTGTTCAGGATTTGCGCACAGTTAATCAAATTGTAGTCCCAAGTTGTCCTGTGGTACCGAAACTAGCTGTGATAGTATTCCAGATTCCATGTGAAGCTGAGTGGTTCTCTGTAATTGATTTGTGTCAAGCCTTCTTTTCCATTCTATTGCATGAGGAGAGTCAGTATCTTTTTGCATTTGGTTCGAGTGTCATGTTTTGGCATGTGCTGAGTTCACAAGGGTATACGGAAGGCCCCTCAATCTTTAATCAGGTTTTAAAGAAAGATTTTGAGTCTTTGGAGATGCCTAATTATTCTGTTCTCATCCAGTACATCAACGACTTGTTGGTAGCGTCGAGTACTCAGGAGGCTTGAACACGCAATGGCGTTTTAATTTTTTTATTCCTAACTGTAACCTGTAAACTTTGCCATTGGGTGTGTGAGTGGCTGTATAGATTGGTGAGTGGTCTTATGAGTGGCTGTATGGGTCTGTGAGTGGGTGTGTGAATGGCTGTATGGGTCTGTGAGTGGATGTGTGAGTGCCTGTATGGGTCTGTGAGTGGGTGTGTGAGTGTCTGTGTGGGTCTGTGACTAGGTCTGTAAGTGGAGCTGTGGGTCTGTGAGTGGGTGTGTAAGTGGCTCTGTGGGTCTGTGAGTGGGTGTATGCTTGTGTGTGTCTGTGAGTGGATGAGTGATTGGTGCTATGGGTATGTGAGTGGGTGTGTGAGTGCATGTGTGGGTCTGTGAGTGGGTGTGTGAGGGGTGCTATGGGTCTGTGAGTGGGTATATGAGTGGTGCTATGGGTCTGTGAGTGGGTGTTTGAGTGGCTGTGTGGGTCTTTGAGTGAGTGTGAGAGTGCATGTGTGTGTCTCTGAGTGAGTGTGTGAGTGCCTGTGTGGGTCTGTGACTGGGTTTAGGAGTGGTGCTATAGGTCTGTGAGTGGGTGTGTGAGTGGCTGTGAGGTTCTCTGAGTGCCTGTGTGTGTCAGTGAGTGAATATGTGAGTGGTGTTATGTATTTTAGGCAGTTGCATACTTAGAGTGTTTAAAAGGGTAACATATGGACTCGGCTTTCACCAGAAGACGACAAGAAAGAAACCACTCCGTCACAGTCACTACAGATCAGATTGTACTCCATTAGAACAATGATTCATTCACCTCCATTAAGGATTTCAGATTGTTTTTCAATGTGGAACACTAGAGGAAACACATTTGCTATGCCTTCGCCAAGCCCAAGAAGTTATGAACATTTGTGCTTTACTGAAGTGGAACTTCAAGTGGGACACCTGCTATGTTTATATTTGTAAGTGCTTCCCGTTGAGGTTTAATTTCTGTGAAATGCGCACCTGGGCCAGACTGGAACCTCATTTTTTCCCAGAAGAGTCCTGAGTTTTGCCGAAAGCATCTACTCAACTGAAGTACTTTCATCTGGTTAATATGTAAGTGCAACCTCGTTGGGTAAATATCTCGTGCATATTCTACTTTACAGCTGCGTGAAAGACCACGAGGTAATGTTTGCAGTGATCTTGTGAGCATGTAATTTCGGCAATGTGATTGTTCCTCATGGGTCTTCATCCACAAATCTATGATAACATGAATTCTCGTCAAGAGAAGACGACAAGACTACAAAGATGTGAATTTCCACTAAACAGGGGTACTTCCTCTTAACTAAATGAAGTAAGTGCTTCTTTGTTTGTTGCAGATGTACTCATATTCCTCTACATCAAAAACGCATCTCCAAAATCAGCTGTAAACAAGCTCAGTGGCTTTTTGTTAAGCTGTCCATCAACGTGGGAAAAGGCAGGAAGACCTTTGCTTACTACTAAAGAGAACCGGGAGGCGGGCAACCCAGTCCCCCTCCCCAAGCTATTTTTAACCACAGGGTCACTATCCCTTGGGACCTGGCTGAAATTTAATGGGGAGGGGGACCACGCCCCCCCTCCCTGGGCCGATTTCAGCCCCAGGGGCCCCATCCCCTGGGGCCCAGCCACAATTGAAAGGGGGAGGGGGCAGTATGGCCCCCCCACCCCAGGCCGATTTAGAACCCAGGGACCCAATCCCCCTGGGCCCGACCACAACTCGCTTGGTGCCCTGGAGCCCATTCAGGGCACCCAGTGTGCTATTAAACCGAGGAGGGAGCCTTAAGGCCCCTGCGGTCCCAGCTGACTCCCCACCTCCTCCGGGAGCCAGCATTGCTCTCATACACAGGGAGCTGCTGGAAATGCAGCTCCCTGTGTGCAAGAGCAATCCTTTCATCTCTTTCCCTGTCCGCATGTCTGCAGGCTGGTAAAGAGATTAAAACTCCGCTTCCAGCAAGCGGGGGCACTTTGACAGCTCCCGCTTGCTGGAAGAGGAGTTAGTGTTTGATTTTGCTTGGTGGGAGCTGTAGGAGAGTAGGATCTGCTTCACATGGGTACCCACACTTTTTGCTGATGCTTCACTGTTTTTCGACCTTAGTCTGGCTGGGGCCCTGCTAATCAGAACCCCAGCCTAGCTGCTTCCTCTCTAAAATGGTTTCCATGTGCCTTAGGCACATCTCGGATTGGAATCTGGAGTGCCCTTATAAGTCCCTAGTATATGGTATACTATGTACCCAGGGCATAGGTACCTCAGAGGCCTACCAGGGGCTGCAGCATGTATTGTGCCACCCCTGGAAGGCCATCCAAAATGACACCACAGGTCTGCTACTGCAGCCTGGGTAAGGTGGTGCATGCACCCCTTACTGTGATATAGGCTACCTATATCACTACATACATACACACATATAAACCTATAAGTCACTCCTATGGCAGGCCTTATCAATCCTGAAGGCAGAGTGCGTGGTTCCTATGTGAGAGGGTGCCCCTGCATGAGCAGGGCCCCTCTGCAGCGTTCGGAGACCCTTCTCTGATGCTGTTTGTAGTGCAGGCTGACCATATACTCGTAAGCGCATTATAACCTCGCGTTAAATGCTAACTTTGGGATGGCTGCACGGAAACATGTCGTGTTTGGTGTCAAACATCTTGGAATACTACCCCCCCGCCAGTTCTGGTGGCAGGGGTAGCATTCCACCCTTCTAGAGGGAGAGACATGTACACACCGGTATACCCGATACTGACTTTCCAGAGCCCTGGCATCACAAAATGGATGCCGCTGCCACAGACATGAGTCTGGCCTCCTGCTGCTGACCGAAACTCCGGCAGGGGAGGCCTGGACAATAGGTTTCCTGTCCCAGGGAGGTGTAACCACCTCCCCAGACAGGATAGTGTGTATTGGGGCTGGGCGGGAGCACTCTCTGGTGCTTTGAAGTCCTGCACTGGGGGCACATTTGGTGTCCCTGTGCATACCCCAGTTCAAACCAGCTCAGGGGCTTCCAGCCCCTGCTCTGGCGCGAAACTGGACAAAGGGAAAGGGGTGTAACCACCCCTCTGCCCTGACCCTCCCATAGGTGGGGCCACAGAGTATGTCCAACCCCCTACCTTAGTATAAGTATGGGACCCCAGTCCTTAGGACTTTAGATTTACCTGGATGAAACTCTGACACAGAATCCTGGACCTTCGACGCTCTACTTTAAGATTAGAGGACTGAAGAATCTCCCTTGGGGTCAAGGAGTGACTCCCCTGCTTGGCAGGCACCAAAGAAGCAATTGTCCGGTCTGCATCGCTGAAGCTCCCGCCGGACGCCGAAGTCTTTGCATCACCAGAGGTGGATTTTCAGACTTCCCCGAGGCTGCCCTGAGTCCCCAGCAAAGCTGAGGCCCGTAGCTGTCATGGGTAACGTGGAACTGTGACCCCTGGACACCGATCGCATTTGCAAGTGCATCCTCTTCTGGGTCTCCCATGAAGTCGTGCTTTGGGCTTCGAGTAGCCCCAGCCTCCAGCACCAAGTGCACTGAAGATCACTGGCCTCCACTCCACGAGTGTCCTGTGAGCCAGCTCCACGTGCGTCGACTTGAGGCTCCTTCGCGGTCGCTAGTCCATTGGCTAGTAGGCCCTCCCGAAGGCCAATCTTCTTTTCCTTGAGCTCCCTAGTTGCTCCAGGCTTGCCCTGACTAACCCTCACTGGGTGAGTCCCACAGACCTTGCTGGTCTGCAACATTGTCCTTCTTCTATTTCCACGAGACTTGCCGTTGCCAAAGCTTGTTGGGTCCAATCCGGTCACCGACACCCCTGCAATCGACAGACGTCGTGGGACAGATCGAATCCAGCTCCTGGTCATCGTCGACGCCTCCTGGACCTCGTGGCTGAAGAGTCAAGACGACCATCAACCTACCTGAAGCACTCAACATCGGTGGGCATCTGCTCATCGCCTTCCTGGTCACTGGCTAGTGACCCAGACTCTGTCCCCTCTGCTTTCAGGTTCTTCAGATCTTCGATCCACCTTTGGATCCACCCGAACACTTTCGACTTGGCCGCCAGCAGCACTTTGCAGCAGATCGCCATTGAAAGCGACGACGAAACCCGACCCCGAAAGACACCTATGCACCCGGCTCCCCTGGGTGAGGTAACTCGAGTACTCCGGTGCTCCCGTGGGTATTGACACTAGAACAGCCTAGTTCTCAAAGGGTTTGCTCCAAGTCCTCCTCTAAGTGTCCCTTTTCTTTTAAATTCAAACCGCGACATTCCCCATAGAAGTTAACGGCGATTCGCGGCTGTGTTCTTACACTGCACGCGTCCCCCGTGGGTCCCCTGTGTCACTACCTTGGGTGGTTCCTTGTGGTCCAAGCACTTCTACAGGCTCTAGGCCCTGTGTCTAGCTCAGTCGTGGTTCTTATACCACTTTATTGGTATATGGTTTGGTACGCCCCTAGGGCTCAAACGTGTATTTGTGCTATTACTGTAGATAACTAACTTATAATTTATGTACTTCGAACTCTAGCCTCATAAAGAGACTAGAGGGGTGTGTTTAGTAATAAATACATATATTTTGAATATATACCTGGTGTGGTCCTCTTTCATTTGATCACTCAAGAGATTATAGACTGGTAAAACAAGCTGCTTTACATTCCTTCAAGACTTAGCCTGAAGGCTGCTCTCCATAGCTACCACTAGGATAGCTTTCAATAAAGGTTGTCTTTAACCTATCTCCAATAAGGGGTTGTTTGGACTGGTGCAAGGTGCCCACTATAATTAGTGGACTGCATATGCCAGGCCAACTTCTCACATTGGTGTGCAGCGTGTGGGATTCCAGCTTGCTATTGTTTTACCAGATAATCTCAATTGAATTGATCAACTGAAAACCACTAAGGGTACCTAAGGTACATATAAATCAAGCTTAGTAATACAGTAAGTTCTACTGAACTTAGAGTTGTGTGTTAAGGGATAGCACACCCTTTCTACAACTCAAGAGAGTTTAGTAGGCCACACTAGAGTAGGTAGTGCATACACCACACCTCACTAGTAATGTCTTCAAAGCCAGGACCCAGTGAGTCCTCGCCAGAAGCCAGTGGGCTTCTTCCCTCCAAGTATGATAAACTCCCATTCTTGGAATTGAGAGCATTATGCAATACTAGGAAGTTGAAGGCAGGCAAAAGTGCCAGCACCCAACACCTCAGGGAGGTGTTACTAGCTGATGATCTCAGCAGGCCCATAGGGTCTGAAGGGGTAGGCAGAGAGGGTGGGGCAGAAGATGAGGAAGGGGCCAGGGGTGAAGAAACCCAGGCCCCCCCCCTCTGAAACTGGCCAGGAAGGTGAAAATGACCTTGTCCTGGAAAACCCAATTCCTCCTGTGGAGGAGGAGGAGGAGGAGGAGGAGGAGGAGGAGGATCAGACTGACCTCCCCTTTGTCCCCCCAGGAAGAGTATTGAGTGTGCCCAGAAGGTCTAGGTCTCCTTCTCAGGACCCCAACCACTCTGACACCTCAATAGGGACCTCTGTCTCCTCTCATAGGAGGGAATCCTCTCATGAAAGGAGAAAGAGACTGCTTCAGTATGAACAAGCCCAGCATGAGCTCAGAAAACAGCAATTGGCTATAGACAGAGAGTCCCTAGATCTCTATAGAGAGAGACAAAAGATGGGACTAGAGTCCCATGGTGGCAGCAATTTCCCCAAAGATAGGGAAAGGTCTTATGACCATAGAAACCTGAGCAAGATTGTCCCTCCCTACCAGAGTGGGGATGACATCCACAAATGGATAACTGCTCTAGAGAGGGCCTGTAAAGTACAGAGGGTCCCTCAGGAGCAGTGGGCAGCAATCTTGTGGCTCTCCTTTGCAGACAAAGGTAGAGACAAGCTCCTCACTGTTAGAGAGGAGGATGCTGATAATTACAAAGTCTTGAAGAGTGCTCTAATTGATGGGTTTGGCCTAACCACTGAACAATACAGGTTAAAGTTCAGGGATACCCAAAACGCACAGACTCAAGACTGGGTGGACTTTGTTGATTGTTCTGCCAAGGCTCTGGAAGGTTGGTTATTGGGCAGTAAGGTATGTGACTTCACAGGATTGTACAATCTTATCATGAGGGAGCAGATCCTTAACAATTGTCAAAATCAGCTGTTGCATCAGCACCTGGTGGACTCTGATCTGACCTCTCCCCAAGAATTGGGAAAGAAGGCAGACAAATGGGTCAGAACCAGGGTGAGGCAGAAGGTACAGAACCAAGGTGGTGACCCTAAGAAGCAAGATTCGAAAAACTCTGATAAGGGTGGGGAGAAGGGTAAAGATCAAAAGTCTTCACAAGGCCCCCAAAAATCTTCTTCAGGTGGGGATTCACAGTCTAACAAAGGGAAAGGCCAAAGGAAACCATGGTGCAAGGTCTGTAAGCAAAAGACCCACTGGACCAGTGATTGCACCAAGTCCAAAGACTCTACTCCAGCCCCCACCAATGCCCCTAAGGCACCTGCTCCCCCTAGTGCAGTTACAGTTGGTGGTGGGACTACACAAGCCAAGGGTTTAGTAGGGTTGAACCTGGGTAAGGAGATGAGCTCTGACCTAGTCAGAGAACTCACTCAGGCTGTCCTAGTCTGTGATGGAGGCATGGATGTGACCTCCTCTGTGAGTCCCAGTAATCTGGGCAAGTACAGGCAACAGCCCTTAATCAATGGAAAAGAGGCTTTGGCATTTAGGGACACAGGGGCAAGTGTCACCATGGTGACACAAGACCTTGTGAATCCTGGGCAGATTATACTTGGTGAAATGTACCAAGTGACCAATGCTAGCAATGTCAGAACAGACCATACTCTGGCAGTTGTTAACTTCTCCTGGGGAGGGGTAACTTCCCTTAAGAAGGTTGTGGTAAGTGCAGACCTACCAGTTGAATGCTTGCTTGGCAATGACTTAGAAACTTCAGCTTGGGCAGAAGTGGAGCTCAGGACCCATGTGTAGGAGAATAGGATCTGCTTCACATGGGTACCCCCACTTTTTGCTGATGCTTCACTGTTTTTCGACTTTAGTCTGGCTGGGGCCCTGCTAATCAGAACCCCAGCCTAGCTGCTTCCTCTCTAAAATGGTTTCCATGTGCCTTAGGCACATCTCTGATTGGAATCTGGAGTGCCCTTATAAGTCCCTAGTATATGGTATACTATGTACCCAGGGCAATAGGTACCTCAGAGGCCTGCCAGGGGCTGCAGCATGTATTGTGCCACCCCTGGAAGGCCAGCCAAAAGGACACCACAGGTCTGCTACTGCAGCCTGGGTAAGGTGGTGCATGCACCCCTTACTGTGATATAGGCTACCTATATCACTACATACATGCACACATATAAACCTATAAGTCACTCCTATGGCAGGCCTTATCAATCCTGAAGGCAGAGTGCGTGGTTCCTATGTGAGAGGGTGCCCCTGCATGAGCTGGGCCCCTCTGCAGCGTTCGGAGACCCTTCTCTGATGCTGTTTGTAGTGCAGCCCGACCATATACTCTTAAGCGCATTATAACCTCGCGTTAAATGCTAACTTTGGGATGGCTGCACGGAAACATGTCGTGTTTGGTGTCAAACATCTTGGAATACTACCCCCCCGCCAGTTCTGGCGGCGGGGGTAGCATTCCACCCTTCTAGAGGGAGAGACATGTACACACCGGTATACCCGGTACTGACTTTCCAGAGCCCTGGCATCACAAAATGGATGCCGCTGCCACAGACACGAGTCTGGCCTCCTGCTGCTGACCGAAACTCCGGCAGGGGAGGCCTGGACAATAGGTTTCCTGTCCCAGGGAGGTGTGACCACCTCCCCAGACAGGATAGTGTGTATTGGGGCTGGGCGGGAGCACTCTCTGGTGCTTTGAAGTCCTGCACTGGTGGCACATTTGGTGTCCCTGTGCATACCCCAGTTCAAACCGGCTCAGGGGCTTCCAGCCCCTGCTCTGGCGCGAAACTGGACAAAGGGAAAGGGGTGTAACCACCCCTCTGCCCTGACCCTCCCATAGGTGGGTCCACAGAGTATGTCCAACCCCCTACCTTAGTATAAGTATGGGACCCCAGTCCTTAGGACTTTAGATTTACCTGGACGAAACTCTGATACAGAATCCTGGACCTTCGACGCTCTACTTTAAGATTAGAGGACTGAAGAATCTCCCTTGGGGTCAAGGAGTGACTCCCCTGCTTGGCAGGCACCAACGAAGCAATTGTCCGGTCTGCATCGCTGAAGCTCCTGCTGGACGCCGAAGTCTTTGCATCACCAGAGGTGGATTTCCAGACTTCCCCGAGGCTACCCTGAGTTCCCAGCAGAGTTGAGGCCCATGGCTATCGTGGGTAACGTGGAACCGTGACCCCTGGACACTGCGTACTTTTGTAAGTGCATCCTCTTCTGGGTCTCCCACGAACTTGTGCTTTGGGCTTCGAGTAGCCCCAGCCTCCAGCACCGACTGCACCGAAGATCACTGGCCTCCACTCCACGAGTGTCCTGTGAGCCAGCTCCAAGTGCGTCCACTCGAGGCTCCTTTGCGGTCGCTAGTCCGTTGGCTAGTAGGCCCTCCCGAATGCCAATCTTCTTCTGCTTGGGCTCCCTGGTTGCTCCAGGCGTGCCCTGACTTACACTTGCTGGGTGAGTCCCACAGACCTTGCTGGTCTGCAACATCGTCCTTCTTCCATTTCCACTAGACTTGCCGTTACCAAGGCTTGTTGGGTCCAATCCGGTCGCCAACACCCCTGAAATCAACAGTCGTGGTGGGACAACTTGAATCCAGCTCCTGGTCATCGTCGACACCTCCTGGACCTCTTGGCTGAAGAGTCAAGATGACCGTCAACCTACCTGAAGCACTCGACCTCGGTGGGCATCTGCTCATCGCCTTCCTGGTCACTGGCTAGTGACCCAGACTCTGTCCCCTCTGCTTTCAGGTTCTTCAGATCTTCGATCCACCTTTGGATCCACCCGAACACTTTCGACTTGGCCGCCAGCAGCACTTTGCAGCAGATCGCCATTGAAAGCGACGACGAAACCCGACCCCGAAAGACACCTATGCACCCGGCTCCCCTGGGTGAGGTAACTCGAGTACTCCGGTGCTCCCGTGGGTATTGACACTAGAACAGCCTAGTTCTCAAAGGGTTTGCTCCAAGTCCTCCTCTAAGTGTCCCTTTTCTTTTAAATTCAAACCGCGACTTTCCCCATAGAAGTTAACGGCGATTCGCGGCTGTGTTCATACACTGCACGCGTCCCCCGTGGTCCCCTGTGTCACTACCTTGGGTGGTTCCTTGTGGTCCAAGCACTTCTACAGGCTCTAGGGCCTGTGTCTAGCTCAGTCGTGGTTCTTATACCACTTTATTGGTATATGGTTTGGTACGCCCCTAGGGCTCAAACGTGTATTTGTGCTATTACTGTAGATAACTAACTTATAATTTATGTACTTCGAACTCTAGCCTCATAAAGAGACTAGAGGGGTGTGTTTAGCAATAAATACATATATTTTGAATATATACCTGGTGTGGTCCTCTTTCATTTGGTCACTCAAGAGATTATAGACTGGTAAAACAAGCTGCTTTACATTCCTTCAAGACTTAGCCTGAAGGCTGCTCTCCATAGCTACCACTAGGATAGCTTTCAATAAAGGTTGTCTTTAACCTATCTCCAATAAGGGGTTGTTTGGACTGGTGCAAGGTGCCCACTATAATTAGTGGACAGCATATGCCAGGCCAACTTCTCACATTGGTGTGCAGCGTGTGGGATTCCAGCTTGCTATTGTTTTACCAGATAATCTTAATTGAATTGATCAACTGAAAACCACTAAGGGTACCTAAGGTACATATAAATCAAGCTTAGTAATACAGTAAGTTCTACTGAACTTAGAGTTGTGTGTTAAGGGATAGAACACCCTTTCTACAACTCAAGAGAGTTTAGTAGGCCACACTAGAGTAGGTAGTGCATACACCACACCTCACTAGTAATGTCTTCAAAGCCAGGACCCAGTGAGTCCTCACCAGAAGCCAGTGGGCTTCTTCCCTCCAAGTATGATAAACTCCCATTCTTGGAATTGAGAGCATTATGCAATACTAGGAAGTTGAAGGCAGGCAAAAGTGCCAGCACCCAACACCTCAGGGAGGTGTTACTAGCTGATGATCTCAGCAGGCCCATAGGTTCTGAAGGGGTAGGCAGAGAGGGTGGGGCAGAAGATGAGGAAGGGGCCAGGGGTGAAGAAACCCAGCCCCCCCCTCTGAAAC
This sequence comes from Calotriton arnoldi, assembly GCA_963921515.1. Taxonomy (NCBI): domain Eukaryota; kingdom Metazoa; phylum Chordata; class Amphibia; order Caudata; family Salamandridae; genus Calotriton; species Calotriton arnoldi. The sequence goes on from CAWUFW010004329.1 coordinate 1,365,316, forward strand.
TGGCCAGGAAGGTGAAAATGACCTTGTCCTGGAAAACCCAATTCCTCCTGTGGAGGAGGAGGAGGAGGATCAGAATGACCTCCCCTTTGTCCCCCCAGGAAGAGTACTGAGTGTGCCCAGAAGATCTAGCTCTCCTTCTCAGGAGTCCAACCACTCTGACACCTCAATAGGGACCTCTGTCTCCTCTCATAGGAGGGAATCCTCTCATGAAAGGAGAAAGAGACTGATTCAGTATGAGCAAGCCCAGCTTGAACTCAGAAAACAGCAATTGGCTATAGACAGAGAGTCCCTAGATCTCTATAGAGAGAGACAAAAGATGGGACTAGAGTCCCATGGTGGCAGCAGTTTCCCCAAAGATAGGGAAAGGTCTTATGACCATAGAAACCTGAGCAAGATTGTCCCTCCCTACCAGAGTGGGGATGACATCCACAAATGGATAACTGCTCTAGAGAGGGCCTGTAAAGTACAGAGGGGCCCTCAGGAGCAGTGGGCAGCAATCTTGTGGCTCTCCTTTGCAGACAAAGGTAGAGACAAGCTCCTCACTGTTAGAGAGGAGGATGCTGATAATTACAAAGTCTTGAACAGTGCTCTAATTGATGGGTTTGGCCTAACCACTGAACAATACAGGTTAAAGTTCAGGGATACCCAAAAAGCACAGACTCAAGACTGGGTGGACTTTGTTGATTGTTCTGCCAAGGCTCTGGAAGGTTGGTTATTGGGCAGTAAGGTATGTGACTTCACAGGATTGTACAATCTTATCATGAGGGAGCAGATTCTTAATAACTGTCAAAATCAGCTGTTGCATCAGCACCTGGTGGACTCTGATCTGACCTCTCCCCAAGAATTGGGAAAGAAGGCAGACAAATGGGTCAGAACCAGGGTGAGGCAGAAGGTACAGAACCAAGGTGGTGACCCTAAGAAGCAAGATTCGAAAAACTCTGATAAGGGTGGGGAGAAGGGTAAAGATCAAAAGTCTTCACAAGGCCCCCAAAAATCTTCTTCAGGTGGGGATTCACAGTCTACCAAAGGGAAAGGCCAAAGGAAACCATGGTGCAAGGTCTGTAAGCAAAAGACCCACTGGACCAGTGATTGCACCAAGTCCAAAGACTCTACTCCAGCCCCCACCAATGCCCCTAAGGCACCTGCTCCCCCTAGTGCAGTTACAGTTGGTGGTGGGACTACACAAGCCAAGGGTTTAGTAGGGTTGACCCTGGGTAAGGAGATGAGCTCTGACCTAGTCAGAGAACTCACTCAGGCTGTCCTAGTCTGTGATGGAGGCATGGATGTGACCTCCTCTGTGAGTCCCAGTAATCTGGGCAAGTACAGACAACAGCCCTTAATCAATGGAAAAGAGGCTTTGGCATTTAGGGACACAGGGGCAAGTGTCACCATGGTGACACAAGACCTTGTGAATCCTGGGCAGATTATACTTGGTGAAATGTACAAAGTGACCAATGCTAGCAACGTCAGAACAGACCATACTCTGGCAGTTGTTAACTTCTCCTGGGGAGGGGTAACTGGCCTTAAAAAGGTTGTGGTAAGTGCAGACCTACCAGTTGAATGCTTGCTTGGCAATGACTTAGAAACTTCAGCTTGGGCAGAAGTGGAGCTCAGGACCCATGCAGAAATGCTGGGCATCCCTGCAGATGTGTTTGCTGTGACCAGGTCACAAGCCAAAATGTCTAACACTGAACAGGCCTTGGATTCTGGAATAATGGACCAAGTGCCCTCCAAGAAGAGGAGTAGTAGGGTAAAGGCAGTGCCTTCCCCCTTTGCTCAGAAGGAAGATCAGTCTCTTGAGGGGGATGATCTCAGTTCTGAGGAAGGAACTGTCCCAGAGGAGCTTGAACCTGACCAGGTTGAGTTCTTGGGGACAGGGGGCCCTTCCAGGGCAGATCTGAGCCAGGAGCAGCAGAGCTGCCCCTCTCTTGAACCCCTCAGACAGCAAGCTGCTGCTGAGGCTGCTGGGAAAGCTAGTGGTCCCCATACTGTGTATTGGGATGATGGACTCTTGTACTCCGAGTGTAGAGACCCCAAGCCTGGTGCCACCAGGAGGTTGGTTATACCTCTGAAGTTCAGGGGCTTCCTATTGACCCTAGCCCATGACATTCCCTTAGCAGGTCACCTGGGCCAGAGCAAGACTTGGGACAGAATTGTCCCTCACCTTCACTGGCCCCACATGTCTGAAGACACCAAGGAGTTTTGTCGCTCCTGTGTAACCTGCCAGGCCAGTGGCAAGGCAGGTGGCACTACAAAGGCCCCCTGATACCACTACCTGTGGTGGGGGTTCCCTTTGAAAGGGTGGGGATTGACATTGTTGGTCCCATGGATCCCCAAACAGCATCTGGGCACAGGTTTATCCTGGTGGTAGTGGATCATGCCACCAGGTACCCAGAGGCTATTCCCCTTAGGACCACTACAGCACCTGTGGTGGCAAGGGCCCTCCTGGGAATTTTCTCAAGAGTGGGCTTCCTAAGGAGCTTGTATCAGACAGGGGTGCTAACTTTATGTCTGGATACTTAAAAGCAATGTGGAAGGAGTGTGGAGTGACTTACAAGTTCACCACACCCTATCACCCACAATGCAATGGTTTAGTTGAGAAATTCAACAAAACCTTAAAGGGCATGATTAAAGGGCTCCCAGAAAAGCTTAGGCGAAGATGGGACATACTCTTGCCCTGCCTTTTATTTGCATACAGGGAGGTGCCTCAAAGGGGTTGGCTACAGCCCTTTTGAACTTTTGTTTGGTCACCCTGTCAGGGGTCCATTGTGCTTGGTGAAGGAAGGATGGGAGTTACCTCTCAAGCCCCCAAAGCAAGACATAGTGGACTATGTACTTGGTCTCCGCTCCCGGATGGCTGAGTATATGAAAAAGGCAACTAAAAACCTTGAGGCTAGCCAGGAACTGCAAAAAGCCTGGCATGACCAAAAGCTGTACTGACTGTTTACCAGCCAGGACAGAAGGTGTGGGTGTTGGAGCCAGTGGCCCCAGCAGCTCTCCAAGACAAATGGAGTGGACCCCATACCATTGTTGAACAGAAGGGTGAGGTTACCTATTTAGTAGACCTGGGAACACCCAGGAGTCCCCACAGGGTTCTCCATGTCAACAGGTTAAAACCATATGTGGACAGGGCAGACATGGGCTTGCTCATGGCTACTGATGAGGGACAGGAGGAAGAGAGTGACCCACTCCCTGACCTGCTCTCACAGAACCCTGATGATGGGTCAGTGGATGGTGTAGCCTTGGCAGGCAGCCTCACTGCCCAGCAGCAAACTGATTGCAGACAGGTGCTCAATCAGTTCAGGCACATATTCTCACTGACACCCAGACAGACTACCTGGTGCACTCATGAAGTGGACACTGGGGACAGTCTGCCTATTAAAAATAAGATTTATAGGCAACCTGACCATGTCAGGGACTGTATCAGGACAGAAGTCCAGAAGATGTTGGATTTGGGAGTTATTGAACCCTCAGATAGCCCTTGGGCTAGTCCAGTGGTCCTTGTGCCAAAACCTCACACCAATGGTGGGAAAAGAGAGATGAGGTTTTGTGTGGACTACAGGGGTCTCAATGCAGTCACTAGGACTGATGCCCATCCAATACCTAGGGCAGATGAGCTAATAGACACTTTGGCCTCAGCCAAGTATCTAAGCACATTTGACCTGACAGCTGGCTACTGGCAGATCAGACTAGCTGATGATGCAAAGCCAAAGACAGCATTCTCAACCCCTAGTGGGCATTATCAATTTGTGGTGATGCCCTTTGGTCTGAAGAATGCACCTGCCACTTTTCAGAGGTTGGTGAATACAGTCCTTACAGGTCTGGAAGCCTATAGTGCAGCATATCTAGATGATATTGCTGTCTTTAGCTCCACCTGGGAGGATCACCTGGTCCACCTCAGAAATGTTTTGCAGGCCCTGCAGAAAGCAGGCCTGACTATCAAGGCCACAAAGTGCCAGATAGGGCAGAGTCAGGTTGTGTACCTGGGCCACCTTGTGGGTGGATCCCAGGTTCAACCACTGCAGAGCAAGATCCAGACCATCATGGACTGGACTGCTCCCACTACCCAGACTCACGTGAGAGCCTTTTTAGGCCTGACTGGGTACTATAGGAGATTTGTCAAGGGGTATGGATCAATAGTGACACCCCTGAATGACTTAACTTCCAAGAAAATGCCCAAAAAGGTTTAGTGGACAGTTAGCTGTCAAAAGGCATTTGATGACCTAAAGCAGGCCATGTGCACTGCTCCCATTCTGCAGAGTCCTGATTACTCCAAGAAGTTCATTGTCCAAACAGATGCATCTGAATTGGGGGTAGGGGCTGTACTGTCACAATTGAATGATGAAGGTCAGGATCAGCCAGTAGCTTTTATTAGCAGAAGGCTGACCCCTAGAGAGAAACGTTGGTCAGCCATTGAGAGGAGGCCTTTGCTGTGGTCTGGGCTCTGAAGAAGTTGAGGCCATACTTGTTTGGTACTCACTTCCTTGTTCAAACAGACCATAAGCCCCTCTTATGGCTAAAACAAATGAAGGGTGAAAACCCCAAACTGCTTAGGTGGTCCATTTCCCTACAGGGGATGGACTTCACAGTGGAACATAGACCTGGGAGTAACCATGCCAATGCAGATGGACTCTCTAGGTACTTCCACTTAGAACATGAAGACTTAACTGGGCAAGGTTAGTTTAATGTCCCTACGTTTGGGGGGTTGTGTAGGAGAGTAGGATCTGCTTCACATGGGTACCCCCACTTTTTGCTGATGCTTCACTGTTTTTCGACTTTAGTCTGGCTGGGGCCCTGCTAATCAGAACCCCAGCCTAGCTGCTTCCTCTCTAAAATGGTTTCCATGTGCCTTAGGCACATCTCTGATTGGAATCTGGAGTGCCCTTATAAGTCCCTAGTATATGGTATACTATGTACCCAGGGCATAGGTACCTCAGAGGCCTGCCAGGGGCTGAAGCATGTATTGTGCCACCCCTGGAAGGCCAGCCAAAAGGACACCACAGGTCTGCTACTGCAGCCTGGGTAAGGTGGTGCCTGCACCCCTTACTGTAATATAGGCTACCTATATCACTACATACATGCACACATATAAACCTATAAGTCACTCCTATGGCAGGCCTTATCAATCCTGAAGGCAGAGTGCGTGGTTCCTATGTGAGAGGGTGCCCCTGCATGAGCTGGGCCCCTCTGCAGCGTTCGGAGACCCTTCTCTGATGCTGTTTGTAGTGCAGCCCGACCATATACTCTTAAGCGCATTATAACCTCGCGTTAAATGCTAACTTTGGGATGGCTGCACGGAATCATGTCGTGTTTGGTGTCAAACATCTTGGAATACTACCCCCCACCAGTTCTGGCGGCGGGGGTAGCATTCCACCCTTCTAGAGGGAGAGACATGTACACACCGGTATACCCGGTACAAACTTTCCAGAGCCCTGGCATCACAAAATGGATGCCGCTGCCACAGACACGAGTCTGGCCTCCTGCTGCTGACCGAAACTCCGGCAGGGGAGGCCTGGACAATAGGTTTCCTGTCCCAGGGAGGTGTGATCCACCTCCCCAGACAGGATAGTGTGTATTGGGGCTGGGCGGGAGCACTCTCTGGTGCTTTGAAGTCCTGCACTGGGGGCACATTTGGTGTCCCTGTGCATACCCCAGTTCAAACCGGCTCAGGGGCTTCCAGCCCCGGCTCTGGCGCGAAACTGGACAAAGGGAAAGGGGTGTAACCACCCCTCTGCCCTGACCCTCCCATAGGTGGGTCCACAGAGTATGTCCAACCCCCTACCTTAGTATAAGTATGGGACCCCAGTCCTTAGGACTTTAGATTTACCTGGACGAAACTCTGATACAGAATCCTGGACCTTCGACGCTCTACTTTAAGATTAGAGGACTGAAGAATCTCCCTTGGGGTCAAGGAGTGACTCCCCTGCTTGGCAGGCACCAATGAAGCAATTGTCCGGTCTGCATCGCTGAAGCTCCTGCTGGACGCCGAAGTCTTTGCATCACCAGAGGTGGATTTCCAGACTTCCACGAGGCTACCCTGAGTCCCCAGCAGATCTGAGGCCCGTGGCTATTCTGGGTAACGTGGAACCGTGACCCCTGGACACCGCGTACTTTTGTAAGTGCATCCTCTTCTGGGTCTCCCACGAAGTTGTGCTTTGGGCTCCGCGTAGCCTTAGCCTCCAGCACCGACTGCACCGAAGATCACTGGCCTCCACTCCACGAGTGTCCTGTGAGCCAGCTCCAAGTGCGTCCACTTGAGGCTCCTTCGCGGTCGCTAGTCTGTTGGCTAGTAGGCCCTCCCGAAGGCCAATCTGCTTCTGCTTGGGCTCTCTGGTTGCTCCAGGAGTGCCCTGACTTACCTTTGCTGGGTGAGTCCCACAGACCTTGCTGGTCTGCAACATCGTCCTTCTTCCATTTCCACAAGACTTGCTGTTGCCAAGGCTTGTTGGGTCCAATCCGGTCGCCGACACCCCTGAAATTGACAGACGTCGTGAAACAGCTCGAATCCAGCTCCTGGTCATCGTCGACGCCTCCTGGACCTCATGGCTGAAGAGTCAAGACGACCATCAACCTACCTGAAGCACTCGACCTCGGTGGGCATCTGCTCATCGCCTTCCTGGTCACTGGCTAGTGACCCAGACTCTGTCCCCTCTGCTTTCAGGTTCTTCAGATCTTCGATCCACCTTTGGATCCACCCGAACACTTTCGACTTGGCCGGCAGCAGCACTTTGCAGCAGATCGCCATTGAAAGCGACGACGAAACCCGACCCCGAAAGACACCTATGCACCCGGCTCCCCTGGGTGAGGTAACTCGAGTACTCCAGTGCACCCGTGGGTATTGACACTAGAACAGCCTAGTTCTCAAAGGGTTTGCTCCAAGTCCTCCTCTAAGTGTCCCTTTTCTTTTAAATTCAAACCGCGACTTTCCCCATAGAAGTTAACGGCGATTCGCGGCTGTGTTCATACACTGCACGTGTCCCCCGTGGGTCCCCTGTGTCACTACCTTGGGTGGTTCCTTGTGGTCCAAGCACTTCTACAGGCTCTAGGCCCTGTGTCTAGCTCAGTCGTGGTTCTTAGACCACTTTATTGGTATATGGTTTGGTACGCCCCTAGGGCTCAAACGTGTATTTGTGCTATTACTGTAGATAACTAACTTATAATTTATGTACTTCGAACTCTAGCCTCATAAAGAGACTAGAGGGGTGTGTTTAGCAATAAATACATATATTTTGAATATATACCTGGTGTGGTCCTCTTTCATTTGGTCACTCAAGAGATTATAGACTGGTAAAACAAGCTGCTTTACATTCCTTCAAGACTTAGCCTGAAGGCTGCTCTCCATAGCTACCACTAGGATAGCTTTCAATAAAGGTTGTCTTTAACCTATCTCCAATAAGGGGTTGTTTGGACTGGTGCAAGGTGCCCACTATAATTAGTGGACAGCATATGCCAGGCCAACTTCTCACACCATGCAGAAATGCTGGGCATCCCTGCAGATGTGTTTGCTGTGACCAGGTCACAAGCCAAAATGTCTAACACTGAACAGGCCTTGGATTCTGGAATAATGGACCAAGTGCCCTCCAAGAAGAGGAGTAGTAGGGTAAAGGCAGTGCCTTCCCCCTTGGCTCAGAAGGAAGATCAGTCTCTTGAGGGGGATGATCTCAGTCCTGAGGAAGGAACTGTCCCAGAGGAGCTTGAACCTGACCAGGTTGAGTTCTTGGGGACAGGGGGCACTTCCAGGGCAGATCTGAGCCAGGAGCAGCAGAGCTGCCCCTCTCTTGAACCCCTCAGACAGCAAGCTGCTGCTGAGGCTGCTGGGAAAGCTAGTGGTCCCCATACTGTGTATTGGGATGATGGACTCTTGTACTCAGAGTGTAGAGACCCCAAGCCTGGTGCCACCAGGAGGTTGGTTATACCTCTGAAGTTCAGGGGCTTCCTATTGACCCTAGCCCATGATATTCCCTTAGCAGGTCACCTGGGCCAGAACAAGACTTGGGACAGAATTGTCCCTCACTTTCACTGGCCCCACATGTCTGAAGACACCAAGGAGTTTTGTCGCTCCTGTGTAACCTGCCAGGCCAGTGGCAAGGCAGGTGGCACTACAAAGGCCCCCTGATACCACTACCTGTGGTGGGGGTTCCCTTTGAAAGGGTGGGGATTGACATTGTTGGTCCCATGGATCCCCAAACAGCATCTGGGCACAGGTTTATCCTGGTGGTAGTGGATCATGCCACCAGGTACCCAGAGGCTATTCCCCTTAGGACCACTACAGCACCTGTGGTGGCAAGGGCCCTCCTGGGAATTTTATCAAGAGTGGGCTTCCCTAAGGAGGTTGTATCAGACAGGGGTGCTAACTTTATGTCTGGATACTTAAAAGCAATGTGGAAGGAGTGTGGAGTGACTTACAAGTTCACCACTCCCTATCACCCACAATGCAATGGTTTAGTTGAGAGATTCAACAAAACCTTGAAGGGCATGATTAAAGGGCTCCCACAAAAGCTTAGGCGAAGATGGGACATACTCTTGCCCTGCCTTTTATTTGCATACAGGGAGGTGCCTCAAAAGGGGGTTGGCTACAGCCCTTTTGAACATTTGTTTGGTTACCCTGTCAGGGGTCCATTGTGCTTGGTGAAGGAAGGATGGGAGTTACCTCTCAAGCCCCCAAAGCAAGACATAGTGGACTTTGTACTTGGTCTCCGCTCCCGGATGGCTGAGTATATGAAAAAGGCAACTAAAAACCTTGAGGCTAGCCAGGAACTTCAAAAAGCCTGGCATGACCAAAAGGCTGTACTGACTGTTTACCAGCCAGGACAGAAGGTGTGGGTGCTGGAGCCAGTCGCCCCATCAGCTCTCCAAGACAAATGGAGTGGACCCATACCATTGTTGAACAGAAGGGTGAGGTTACCTATTTGGTGGACCTAGGAACACCCAGGAGTCCCCACAGGGTTCTCCATGTTAACAGGTTAAAACCATATGTGGACAGGGCAGACATGGGCTTGCTCATGGCTACTGATGAGGGACAGGAGGAAGAGAGTGACCCACTCCCTGACCTGCTCTCACAGAACCCTGATGATGGGTCAGTGGATGGTGTAGCCTTGGCAGGCAGCCTCACTGCCCAGCAGCAAACTGATTGCAGACAGGTGCTCAATCAGTTAAGACACATATTCTCACTGACACCCAGTCAGACTACCTGGTGCACTCATGAAGTGGACACTGGGGACAGTCTGCCTATTAAAAATAAGATTTATAGGCAACCTGACCATGTCAGGGACTGTATCAGGACAGAAGTCCAGAAGATGTTGGATTTGGGAGTTATTGAACCCTCAGATAGCCCTTGGGCTAGTCCAGTGGTCCTGGTGCCAAAACCTCACACCAATGGTGGGAAAAGAGAGATGAGGTTTTGTGTGGACTACAGGGGTCTCAATGCAGTCACTAGGACTGATGCCCATCCAATACCAAGGGCAGATGAGCTAATCGACACTTTGGCCTCAGCCAAGTATCTAAGCACATTTGACCTGACAGCTGGCTATTGGCAGATCAGACTAGCTGATGATGCAAAGCCAAAGACAGCATTCTCAACCCCTAGTGGGCATTATCAATTTGTGGTGATGCCCTTTGGTCTGAAGAATGCACCTGCCACTTTTCAGAGGTTGGTGAATACAGTCCTTACAGGTCTGGAAGCCTATAGTGCAGCATATCTAGATGATATTGCTGTCTTTAGCTCCACCTGGGAGGATCACCTGGTCCACCTCAGAAATGTTTTGCAGGCCCTGCAGTAAGCAGGCCTGACTATCAAGGCCACCAAGTGCCAGATAGGGCAGAGTCAGGTTGTGTACCTGGGCCACCTTGTGGGTGGAGGCCAGGTTCAACCACTGCAGAGCAAGATCCAGACCATCATGGACTGGACTGCTCCAACTACCCAGACTCAGGTGAGAGCCTTCTTAGGCCTGACTGGGTACTATAGGAGATTTGTCAAGGGGTATGGATCAATAGTGACACCCCTGAATGACTTAACTTCCAAGAAAATGCCCAAAAAGGTTCAGTGGACAGTTAGCTGTCAAAAGGCATTTGATGACCTAAAGCAGGCCATGTGCACTGCTCCCATTCTACAGAGTCCTGATTACTCCAAGAAGTTCATTGTCCAAACAGATGCAACTAAATTGGGGGTAGGGGCTGTACTGTCACAATTGAATGATGAAGGTCAGGATCAGCCAGTAGCTTTTATTAGAAGAAGGCTGACCCCTAGAGAGAAACGTTGGTCAGCCATTGAGAGGGAGGCCTTTGCTGTGGTCTGGGCTCTGAAGAAGTTGAGGCCATACTTGTTTGGTACTCACTTCCTTGTTCAAACAGACCATAAGCCCCTCTTATGGCTAAAACAAATGAAGGGTGAAAACCCCAAACTGCTTAGGTGGTCCATTTCCCTACAGGGGATGGACTTCACAGTGGAACATAGACCTGGGAGTAACCATGCCAATGCAGATGGACTCTCTAGGTACTTCCACTTAGAACATGAAGACTTAACTGGGCAAGGTTAGTTTAATGTCCCTACGTTTGGGGGGGTTGTGTAGGAGAGTAGGATCTGCTTCACATGGGTACCCCCACTTTTTGCTGATGCTTCACTGTTTTTCGACCTTAGTCTGGCTGGGGCCCTGCTAATCAGAACCCCAGCCTAGCTGCTTCCTCTCTAAAATGCTTTCCATGTGCCTTAGGCACATCTCGGATTGGAATCTGGAGTGCCCTTATAAGTCCCTAGTATATGGTATACTATGTACCCAGGGCATAGGTACCTCAGAGGCCTACCAGGGGCTGCAGCATGTATTGTGCCACCCATGGAAGGCCATCCAAAATGACACCACAGGTCTGCTACTGCAGCCTGGGTAAGGTGGTGCATGCACCCCTTACTGTGATATAGGCTACCTATATCACTACATACATACACACATATAAACCTATAAGTCACTCCTATGGCAGGCCTTATCAATCCTGAAGGCAGAGTGCGTGGTTCCTATGTGAGAGGGTGCCCCTGCATGAGCAGGGCCCCTCTGCAGCGTTCGGAGACCCTTCTCTGATGCTGTTTGTAGTGCAGCCTGACCATATACTCTTAAGCGCATTATAACCTCGCGTTAAATGCTAACTTTGGGATGGCTGCACGGAAACATGTCGTGTTTGGTGTCAAACATCTTGGAATACTACCCCCCACCAGTTCTGGCGGCGGGGGTGGCATTCCACCCTTCTAGAGGAGAGACATGTACACACCGGTATACCCGTTACTGACTTTCCAGAGCCCTGGCATCACAAAATGGATGCCGCTGCCACAGACACGAGTCTGGCCTCCTGCTGCTGACCGAAACTCCGGCAGGGGAGGCCTGGACAATAGGTTTCCTGTCCCAGGGAGGTGTAACCACCTCCCCAGACAGGATAATGTGTATTGGGGCTGGGCGGGAGCACTCTCTGGTGCTTTGAAGTCCTGCACTGGGGGCACATTTGGTGTCCCTGGGCATACCCCAGTTCAAACCGGCTCAGGGGCTTCCAGCCCCTGCTCTGGCGCGAAACTGGACAAAGGGAAAGGGGTGTAACCACCCCTCTGCCCTGACCCTCCCATAGGTGGGGCCACAGAGTATGTCCAACCCCCTACCTTAGTATAAGTATGGGACCCCAGTCCTTAGGACTTTAGATTTACCTGGACAAAACTCTGACACAGAATCCTGGACCTTCGACGCTCTACTTTAAGATTAGAGTACTGAAGAATCTCCCTTGGGGTCAAGGAGTGACTCCCCTGCTTGGCAGGCACCAAAGAAGCAATTGTCCGGTCTGCATCGCTGAAGCTCCCGCCGAAGTCTTTGCATCACCAGAGGTCGATTTCCAGACTTCCCCAAGACTGCCCTGAGTCCCCAGTAAAGCTGAGGCCCATAGCTGTTGTGGGTAACGTGGAACCGTGACCCCTGGACACCGATTGCATTTGCAAGTGCATCCTCTTCTGGGTCTCCCACAAAGTCGTGCTTTGGGCTCCCAGTAGCCCCAGCCTCCAGCACCAACTGCACCTAAGATCAATGGCCTCCACTCCACAAGTGTCCTGTGAGCCAGCTCCACGTGCGTCGACTCAAGGCTCCTTTGCAGTCGCTAGTCCGTTGGCTAGTAGGCCCTCCGAAGGTCAATCTTCTTCTGCTTGGGCTCCCTGATTGCTCCAGGCGTGCCCTGACTTACCCTTGCTGGGTGAGTCCCACAGACCTTGCTGGTCTGCAACATCGTCCTTCTTCCATTTCCACAAGACTTGCCGTTGCCAAGGCTTGTTGGGTCCAATCCGGTCGCCGACACCCCTGCAATCGACAAACTTTGTGGGTCAGCTCGAATCCAGCTCCTGGTCATCGTCGACGCCTCTTGGACCTCGTGGCTGAAGAGTCAAGACGACCATCAACCTACCTGAAGCACTCAACATCGGTGGGCATCTGCTCATCGCCTTCCTGGTCACTGGCTAGTGACCCAGACTCTGTCCCCTCTGCTTTCAGGTTCTTCAGATCTTTGATCCACCTTTGGATCCACCCGAACACTTTCGACTTGGCCGCCAGCAGCACTTTGCAGGAGATCGCCATTGAAAGCGACGACGAAACCCGACCCCGAAAGACACCTATGCACCCGGCTCCCCTGGGTGAGGTAACTCGAGTACTCCGGTGCTCCCGTAGGTATTGACACTAGAACAGCCTAGTTCTCAAAGGGTTTGCTCCAAGTCCTCCTCTAAGTGTCCCTTTTCATTTAAATTCAAACCGCGACTTTCCCCATAGAAGTTAACGGCGATTCGCGGCTGTGTTCTTACACCTCACGCATCCCCGTGGGTCCCCTGTGTCACTACCTTGGGTGGTTCCTTGTGGTCCAAGCACTTCTACAGGCTCTAGGCCCTGTGTCTAGCTCAGTCGTGGTTCTTATACCACTTTATTGGTATATGGTTTGGTACGCCCCTAGGGCTCAAACGTGTATTTGTGCTATTACTGTTGATAACTAACTTATAACTTATGTACTTCGAACTCTAGCCTCATAAAGAGACTAGAGGGGTGTGTTTAGCAATAAATACATATATTTTGAATATATACCTGGTGTGGTCCTCTTTCATTTGGTCACTCAAGAGATTATAGACTGGTAAAACAAGCTGCTTTACATTCCTTCAAGACTTAGCATGAAGGCTGCTCTCCATAGCTACCACTAGGATAGCTTTCAATAAAGGTTGTCTTTAACCTATGTCCAATAAGGGGTTGTTTGGACTGGTGCAAGGTGCCCACTATAAATAGTGGACAGCATATACCAGGCCAACTTCTCACATAGGTGGCAGCGGTGGGATTCCAGCTTGCTATTGTTTTACCAGGCCAACTTCTCACACACATTTCTTCCTCTTTCCTTACCTCTCTTCCTTTTGTCTGCACTTCTCTTGCTTCTTTCTGCACCTCTTTTGCCTCTTTCTGCATTTCGCTTGCTACTTTCTGCACCTTTCTTTTTCTTTCTGCACCTATATTCCTCTTTATGCAGTTCTCTTGCTTGTTTCTACAGTTCTCTTGCCTCTTTCTGCACCACTCTTGCCTCTTTCTGCACTTCTCTTGCCTCTTTCTGCACCTCTCTTGCTTCTTTCTCTGCCTTTCTGCAACTCTCTTGCTTCTTTCTCCACTTCTCTTGCCTCTTTCATCACTTCTCTTGCTTCTTTCTGCACCTCACTTGCTTCTTTCGACACCTCACTTGCTTCTTTCTGCACTTCTCTTGCTTCTTTCTGTACCTCTCTTTCTGCATTTTCTCCTGCTTCTTTCTGCATCTTTCTTCCTTTTTCTGCTCTTCTCTGGCCTCTTTCTGCACTTCTCTTGCTTCTTTCTGTACCTTTCTTCTTCTTTCTACACTTCTCTTGCTTCTTTCTGCACCTCTCTTGCTTCTTTCTGCACATCTCTTGCCTCTTCCTGCACCTCTCTTGCTTCTTTCTGCACCTCTCTTGCTTTTTTCTGCACTTCTCTGGCTTCTTTCTACACCTCTCTTGCCTCTTTCTGCACCTCAATTGCTTCTTTTTGCATCTCTCTTGCTTCTTTCTGCATAGCTCTTGCCTCTTTCTGCACCTCTCTTGCCTCTTTCTGAACCTCTCTTTCCTCTTTCTGCACCTCACTCTTTCCTTTCTGCACCTCTCTTGCTTCTTTCTGCAGCCCTCTTGCTCCTTTCTGCACTTCTCTTGCTTCATTCTGTACTTCTCTTGCTTCTTTCTGTGCCGTTCTTCCTCTTTCTGCACTTTTATTCCTCTTTCTGCACCTTTATTCCTCTTTCTGCAGTTTTCTTGCTTGTTTATACACCTCTCTTGCCTCTTTCTCCACCTCGCTTGCTTCTTTCTGCACTTCTCTTCCTTCTTTCTGTACCTCTCTTGCCTCTTTCTGCATTTCTCTTGCTTCTTTCTGTACCCTTCTTCCTCTTTCTACACTCCTCTTGATCTTTCTCCACTTCTTTTGCTTTTTTCTGTACCTTTCTTGCCTCTTTCTGTACATGTCTTCCTCTTTCTGTACCTCTCTTGCTTCTTTCTGCACTTCTTTTGCTTCTTTCTGTACCTCTCTTGCCTCTTTCTGCATTTCTCGTTCTACTTTCTGTACCTTGCTTGCCTCTTTCTGCACATTTCTTCCTCTTTCTATACCTCTCTTGTTTCTTTATGCATTTCTCTAGCCTCTTTCTGCACTTCTCTTGCCTCTTTCTTCACCTCTCTTCCCTCTTTCTGTACATGTCTTCCTCTTTCTGTACCTCTCTTGCTTCTTTCTGCACTTCTCTTGCTTCTTTCTGCACCGCTCTTGCCTCTTTCTGCATTTCTCTTGCTACTTTCTGCACCGTTCTTTTTCATTCTGCACCTATATTCCTCTTTATGTAGTTCTCTTGCTTGTTTCTGCAGTTCTCTTGCCTCTTTCTGCACCTATCTTGCCTCTTTATGCACTTTTCTTGCCTCTTTCTGCACCTCACTTGTTTCTTTCGGCACCTCACTTGCTTCTTTCTGCACCTCTCTTGCTTCTTTCTGCACATCTTTTGCCTCTTCCTGCACCTCTCTTGCTTCCTTCTGCACCTCTCTTGATTTTTTCTGCATTTCTGTATCTTCTTTCTACACCTCTCTAGCCTCTTTCTGCACCTCAATTGCTTCTTTCTGCATCACTCTTGCTTCTTTCTGCACCTCTCTTGCTTCTTTCTGCATACCTCTTGCCTCTTTCTCCACCTCTCTTGCCTCTTTCTGCACCTCACTCTTTCCTTTCTGTACCTCTCTTGCTTCTTTCTGCAGCTATATTCCTCTTTATGCAGTTCTCTTGCTTGTTTCTGCAGTTCTCTTGCCTCTTTCTGCACCTCTCTTGTCTCTTTCTGCACTTCTCTTGCCTCTTTCTGCACCTCTCTTGCTTCTTTCTCCACCTCTCTTGCCTCTTTCATCACTTCTCTTGCCTCTTTCTGCATTTCTCTTGCTTCTTTCTGTACCTTTCTTCCTCTTTCTGCACCTTTATTCCTCTTTCTGCAGTTCTCTTGCTTGTTTATACACTTCTGTTGCCTCTTTCTGCACCTCTTGCTTCTTTCTGCACCTCACTTGCTTCTTTCTGCACTTCTCTTGCTTCTTTCTGCATCTCTCTTGCCTCTTTCTGCATTTCTCTTTCTTTTTTCTGTACCTTTCTTCCTCTTTCTGCACCTCTCTTGCTTCTTTCTGCACCTTTATTGCCTCTTTCTGCACCTCTCTTGCTTCTTTCTGCACCTCACTTGCTTCTTTCTGCACTTCTCTTGCTTCTTTCTGCACCTCTCTTGCCTCTTTCTGCATTTCTCTTGCTTTTTTCTGTACCTTTCTTGCCTCTTTCTGCACATGTCTTCCTCTTTCTGTACCTCTCTTGCTTCTTTCTGCACTTCTTTTGCTTCTTTCTGCACCTCTCTTCCCTCTTTCTGCATTTCTCTTGCTACTTTCTGCACCTTTCTTGCCTCTTTCTGCACTTCTCTTGCCTGTTTCTGCACCTCTCTTGCCTCTTTCTGCATTTCGCTTGCTACTTACTGCACCTTTCTTTTTGCACCTATATTCCTCTTTATTCAGTTCTCTTGCCTCTTTCTGCACCTCTCTTGCCTCTTTCTGCGCCTCTCTTGCTTCATTCTCCACCTCTCTTGCCTCTTTCATCACTTCTCTTGCTTCTTTCTGCACCTCACTTGCTTCTTTCGGCACCCGACTTGCTTCTTTCTGCACATCGTTTGCCTCTTCCTGCACCTCTCTTGCTTCCTTCTGCACCTCTCTTGATTTTTTCTGCACTTCTGTAGCTTCTTTCTACACCTCTCTAGCCTCTTTCTGCACCTCAATTGCTTCTTTCTGCATCACTCTTGCTTCTTTCTGCACCTCTCTTGCTTCTTTCTGCATACCTCTTGCCTCTTTCTCCACCTCTCTTGCCTCTTTCTGCACCTCACTCTTTCCTTTCTGTACCGCTCTTGCTTCTTTCTGCAGCTATATTCCTCTTTATGCAGTTCTCTTGCTTGTTTCTGCAGTTCTCTTGCCTCTTTCTGCACCTCTCTTGTCTCTTTCTGCACTTCTCTTGCCTCTTTCTGCACCTCTCTTGCTTCTTTCTCCACCTCTCTTGACTCTTTCATCACTTCTCTTGCCTCTTTCTGCATTTCTCTTGCTTCTTTCTGTACCTTTCTTCCTCTTTCTGCACCTTTATTCCTCTTTCTGCAGTTCTCTTGCTTGTTTATACACTTCTATTGCCTCTTTCTGCACCTCTTGCTTCTTTCTGCACCTCTCTTGCTTCTTTCTGCAGCCCTCTTGCTCCTTTCTGTACTTCTCTTGCTTCATTCTTTACTTCTCTTGCTTCTTTCTGTGCCGTTCTTCCTCTTTCTGCACTTTTATTCCTCTTTCTGCACCTTTATTCCTCTTTCTGCAGTTTTCTTGCTTGTTTATACACCTCTCTTGCCTCTTTCTCTACCTCGCTTGCTTCTTTCTGCACTTCTCTTGCTTCTTTCTGTACCTCTCTTGCCTCTTTCTGCATTTCTCTCGCTTCTTTCTGTACCTTTCTTCCTCTTTCTGCACTCCTCTTGATCTTTCTCCACTTCTCTTGCTTCTTTCTGTACCTTTCTTGCCTCTTTCTGTACATTTCTTCCTCTTTCTGTACCTCTCTTGCTTCTTTCTGCACTTCTTTTGCTTCTTTCTGTACCTCTCTTGCCTCTTTCTGCATTTCTCGTTCTACTTTCTGCACCCTTCTTGCCTCTTTCTGCACATTTCTTCCTCTTTCTATACCTCTCTTGTTTCTTTATGCATTTATCTAGCCTCTTTCTGCACTTCTCTTGCCTCTTTCTTCACCTCTCTTCCCTCTTTCTGTACATGTCTTCCTCTTTCTGTACCTCTCTTGCTTCTTTCTGCACTTCTCTTGCTTCTTTCTGCACCGCTCTTGCCTCTTTCTGCATTTCTCTTGCTACTTTCTGCACCGTTCTTTTTCACTCTGCACCTATATTCCTCTTTATGCAGTTCTCTTGCTTGTTTCTGCAGTTCTCTTGCCTCTTTCTGCACCTACCTTGCCTCTTTCTGCACTTTTCTTGCCTCTTTCTGCACCTCTTTTGCTTCTTTCTCCACCTCTCTTGCCTCTTTCATCACTTTTCTTGCTTCTTTCTGCACCTCACTTGCTTCTTTCGGCACCTCACTTGCTTCATTGCTGCACCTCTCTTGCTTCTTTCTGCACATCTTTTGCCTCTTCCTGCACCTCTCTTGCTTCCTTCTGCACCTCTCTTGATTTTTTCTGCACTTCTGTAGCTTCTTTCTACACCTCTCTAGCCTCTTTCTGCACCTCAATTGCTTCTTTCTGCATCACTCTTGCTTCTTCCTGCATACCTCTTGCCTCTTTCTCCACCTCTCTTGCCTCTTTCTGCACCTCACTCTTTCCTTTCTGTACCTCTCTTGCTTCTTTCTGCAGCTATATTCCTCTTTATGCAGTTCTCTTGCTTGTTTCTGCAGTTCTCTTGCCTCTTTCTGCACCTCTCTTGTCTCTTTCTGCACTTCTCTTGCCTCTTTCTGCACCTCTCTTGCTTCTTTCTCCACCTCTCTTGAATCTTTCGTCACTTCTCTTGCCTCTTTCTGCATTTCTCTTGCTTCTTTCTGTACCTTTCTTCCTCTTTCTGCACCTTTATTCCTCTTTCTGCAGTTCTCTTGCTTGTTTATACACTTCTGTTGCCTCTTTCTGTACCTCTTGCTTCTTTCTGCACCTCACTTGCTTCTTTCTGCACTTCTCTTGCTTCTTTCTGCACCTCTCTTGCCTCTTTCTGCATTTCTCTTGTTTTTTTCTGTACCTTTCTTCCTCTTTCTGCACTCCTCTTGCTTCTTTCTGCACCTCTCATGCTTCTTTCTGCACCTCTCTTGCTTCTTTATGCACCTCACTTGCGTCTTTCTGCACTTCTCTTGCTTCTTTCTGCACCTCTCTTACCTCTTTCTGCATTTCTCTTGCTTTTTTCTGTACATTTCTTGCCTCTTTCTGCACATGTCTTCCTCTTTCTGTACCTCTCTTGCTTCTTTCTGCACTTCTTTTGCTTCTTTCTGCACCTCTCTTGCCTCTTTCTGCATTTCTCTTGCTACTTTCTGCACCTTTCTTGCCTCTTTCTGCACTTCTCTTGCCTGTTTCTGCACCTCTCTTGCCTCTTTCTGCATTTCGCTTGCTACTTTCTGCACCTTTCTTGCCTCTTTCTGCACTTCTCTTGCCTCTTTCTGCACCTCTCTTGCTTCTTTCTCCACCTCTCTTGCCTCTTTCATCACTTCTCTTGCCTCTTTCTGCATTTCTCTTGCTTCTTTCTGTACCTTTCTTCCTCTTTCTGCACCTTTATTCCTCTTTCTGCAGTTCTCTTGCTTGTTTATACACTTCTCTTGCCTCTTTCTGCACCTCTTGCTTCTTTCTGTACTTCTCTTGCTTCATTCTTTACTTCTCTTGCTTCTTTCTGTGCCGTTCTTCCTCTTTCTGCACTTTTATTCCTCTTTCTGCACCTTTATTCCTCTTTCTGCAGTTCTCTTGCTTGTTTATACACTTCTGTTGCCTCTTTCTCTACCTCGCTTGCTTCTTTCTGCACTTCTCTTCCTTCTTTCTGTACCTCTCTTGCCTCTTTCTGCATTTCTCTTGCTACTTTCTGTACCCTTTTTCCTCTTTCTGCACTCCTCTTGATCTTTCTCCACTTCTCTTGCTTCTTTCTGTACCTTTCTTGCCTCTTTCTGTACATTTCCTCCTCTTTCTGTACCTCTCTTGCTTCTTTCTGCACTTCTTTTGCTTCTTTCTGTACCTCTCTTGCCTCTTTCTGCATTTCTCGTTCTACTTTCTGCACCTTTCTTGCCTCTTTCTGCACATTTCTTTCTCTTTCTATACCTCTCTTGCTTCTTTATGCATTTCTCTAGCCTCTTTCTGCACTTCTCTTGCCTCTTTCTTCACCTCTCTTGCCTCTGTCTGTACATGTCTTCCTCTTTCTGTACCTCTCTTGCTTCTTTCTGCACTTCTCTTGCTTCTTTCTGCACCGCTCTTGCCTCTTTCTGCATTTCTCTTGCTACTTTCTGCACCGTTCTTTTTCATTCTGCACCTATATTCCTCTTTATGCAGTTCTCTTGCTTGTTTCTGCAGTTCTCTTGCCTCTTTCTGCACCTATCTTGCCTCTTTCTGCACTTTTCTTGCCTCTTTCTGCACCTCTTTTGCTTCTTTCTCCACCTCTCTTGCCTCTTTCATCACTTTTCTTGCTTCTTTCGGCACCTCACTTGCTTCATTGCTGCACCTCTCTTGCTTCTTTCTGCACATCTTTTGCCTCTTCCTGCACCTCTCTTGCTTCCTTCTGCACCTCTCTTGATTTTTCTGCACTTCTGTAGCTTCTTTCTACACCTCTCTAGCCTCTTTCTGCACCTCAATTGCTTCTTTCTGCATCACTCTTGCTTCTTTCTGCACCTCTCTTGCTTCTTTCTGCATACCTCTTGCCTCTTTCTCCACCTCTCTTGCCTCTTTCTGCACCTCACTCTTTCCTTTCTGTACCTCTCTTGCTTCTTTCTGCAGCTATATTCCTCTTTATGCAGTTCTCTTGCTTGTTTCTGCAGTTCTCTTGCCTCTTTCTGCACCTCTCTTGTCTCTTTCTGCACTTCTCTTGCCTCTTTCTGCACCTCTCTTGCTTCTTTCTCCACCTCTCTTGCCTCTTTCATCACTTCTCTTGCCTCTTTCTGCATTTCTCTTGCTTCTTTCTGTACCTTTCTTCCTCTTTCTGCACCTTTATTCCTCTTTCTGCAGTTCTCTTGCTTGTTTATACACTTCTGTTGCCTCTTTCTGTACCTCTTGCTTCTTTCTGCACCTCACTTGCTTCTTTCTGCACTTCTCTTGCTTCTTTCTGCACTTCTCTTGCCTCTTTCTGCACCTCTCTTGCCTCTTTCTGCATTTCGCTTGCTACTTACTGCACCTTTCTTTTTCTTTTTGCACCTATATTCCTCTTTATTCAGTTCTCTTGCCTCTTTCTGCACCTCTCTTGCCTCTTTCTGCGCCTCTCTTGCTTCTTTCTCCACCTCTCTTGCCTCTTTCATCACTTCTCTTGCTTCTTTCTGCACCTCACTTGCTTCTTTCGGCACCCGACTTGCTTCTTTCTGCACATCTTTTGCCTCTTCCTGCACCTCTCTTGCTTCCTTCTGCACCTCACTTGATTTTTTCTGCACTTCTGTAGCTTCTTTCTACACCTCTCTAGCCTCTTTCTGCACCTCAATTGCTTCTTTCTGCATCACTCTTGCTTCTTTCTGCACCACTCTTGCTTCTTTCTGCATACCTCTTGCCTCTTTCTCCACCTCTCTTGCCTCTTTCTGCACCTCACTCTTTCCTTTCTGCACCTCTCTTGCTTCTTTCTGCAGCTATATTCCTCTTTATGCAGTTCTCTTGCTTGTTTCTGCAGTTCTCTTGCCTCTTTCTGCACCTCTCTTGTCTCTTTCTGCACTTCTCTTGCCTCTTTCTGCACCTCTCTTGCTTCTTTCTCCACCTCTCTTGCCTCTTTCATCACTTCTCTTGCCTCTTTCTGCATTTCTCTTGCTTCGTTCTGTACCTTTCTTCCTCTTTCTGCACCTTTATTCCTCTTTCTGCAGTTCTCTTGCTTGTTTATACACTTCTCTTGCCTCTTTCTGCACCTCTTGCTTCTTTCTGCACCTCACTTGCTTCTTTCTGCACTTCTCTTTCTTCTTTCTGCACCTCTCTTGCCTCTTTCTGCATTTCTCTTGCTTCTTTCTGTACCTTTCTTCCTCTTTCTGCACTCCTCTTGCTTCTTTCTGCACCTCTCATGCTTCTTTCTGCACCTCTCTTGCTTCTTTCTGCACCTCACTTGCTTCTTTCTGCACTTCTCTTGCTTCTTTCTGTACCTCTCTTGCCTCTTTCTGCATTTCTCTTGCTTTTTTCTGTACCTTTCTTGCCTCTTTCTGCACATGTCTTCCTCTTTCTGTACCTCTCTTGCTTCTTTCTGCAAGTGAGTCCTTAAGGAAAAGTAAAAGTGCATGTAAAAATTTAGAACGTCTATGGAGAAGGAATTTTGATCCTATACAGAAACTTACATATAAAGCGGCTTTGAAAGCCCACTATGTCAAAGTTCGAGTGGAAAAGAAAAGTTTTTTGGCTATAAAAATAGAACAAGCTGAAAATCGCGCTAAAGAATTGTTCAGGATAGTCAAGGACTTCTCCTCACCTAATGCTTCTAAAAACTCCCTTGCTCCTACCGATGAATGGACAAATGAAATTGCACAATATTTTTATAGGAAAATTAAAACTATTCAGGACTCATTTAGTAGCCCCCTCCTGGACAGGGAGAGCGATATTGTTAGGCCTCTTCCCATATGTCTCACTACGGAGAATACCCTTCTGGACTTCTCTCCTATGCCCATGGCCACTTCACTTAAAATTATGAAGTCCTTGCAATCTGGATCCCCCTCGGACCCCTGTCGTGCAAAAACATTGGCATTGATTGCCGAGGTAATTAATCCAGCTGTTAACCTGATATTGAATCTATCTCTGTCGGAAAGAAGGATGCCAGAAAATTGGAAGCATGGAAAAATTCTTCCGCTCTTAAAAAACCCACTAGCGGACCCTTTGGTAGTCCGCAATTATAGACCCATATCGCTTTTACCTTATTTCTCCAAGGTTTTGGAGAAATAGGTGAATGCCACCATCACAGATTTTATCGAGGTTAGCCAGGTGCTCCATTCAAGCCAGTCAGGTTTCAGAGCTAATTTCAGCACTGAAACTGCCCTATTGAAATCTCAGAGACGATAAAAATCACTCTGGACAGAGGAGGAAAGGCTGTGCTGATATTATTAGATCTTTCGGCGGCCTTCGACACCGTGCCACATGATCGCCTCCTTCATAGATTGAGGGAGAGTGGCATTGGGGGCACGGTGCTCAGATGGTTCGCCTCTTTTCTGGAAAAATGCCAGCAAACAGTCTGGGCTCCTCCCTTCTCAGCCCTCATCCCCCCACTAAATGTAGGAGTGCCACAGGGTTCTGTTTTGAGCCCTACGCTGTTCAATATATATATGGCCCCACTTGCTCCTTTAGCTGAACAATATGGAGCAAAAATTATATCCTACGCAGATGATACGTAATTGTTGTTTACCTGTGAGAAGGAGGAGGTGCTGAATGGCAATGTAGTCAATGTATGCCTAACCAAGGTGTTTGATTGGTTTAGGCAAAACCAACTACTCTGCAACTCTGATAAGTCGGAAATTATTTTTTTTGGACACACTGACGATGACTGGTGTCAATGGTGGCCAAAAACTTTATCCCCGCCCGACAACCCAGTTTCCATCGTGAAAAATCTAGGAGTGAAATTAGATTCTGACATGACTATGAAGTCCCAGGTTCAATCGGTTGCTGGCACCTGTTTCGGACTCTTAAAAATGATGCAGAATTTTCTCCCCCTACTGCCTATTCCTCATAGGAAAACAGTGGTCCAGGCACTGATTATGTCTAGGCTGGACTACGTTAATGTGTTGTATCTGGGCCTTCCGGACTACTTACTTAATCGTCTTCAGGTAGTTCAAAATGCGGCAGCTAGGGCCGTGCTTATGGTTGGACCCAGGTCACACATGTCTCCCCATCTCAGATCCCTGCATTGGTTACCAGTGAAACAAAGGGTCAATTTCAAATCTCTGGTGTTGACTTTTAAGGCCCTAAACGGCATCGGGGCCCCGTACATCAGGAATAAAATTCTGCCCTACAAACCATCCAGAACGCTGCGGTCATCTACCCAGCTATTGACAACTGTGCCTAAGTTTCGCCGATCTCGCAAAGGCGGACGCTCCTTTCAAGTAGTAGCTGCAAAACTATGGAACAGTCTCCCATTCTCTCTTAGGCAAGAATGTGATCTCCTGAGCTTTAGGCGAAACTTAAAGACCTGGCTTTTCCAACAATAGAGTAGACTCTCTGCTCTAGCTGTCTGGTCTTTTAATTGCTCTGTTCTGGGGTCAGGACATCGCCGGGACACTCCTCGGAGTAGCCGTGCGCTTAACAAATACCCCATAACATAATATAACATAACCTCTCTTGTCTCTTTCTGCACTTCTCTTGCTTCTTTCTGTACCTTTCTTCTTCTTCTTTCTACACTTCTCTTGCTACTTTCTGCACCTTTCTTTTTCTTTCTGCACCTATATTCCTCTTTATGCAGTTCTCTTGCTTGTTTCTGCAGTTCTCTTGCCTCTTTCTGCACCTCTCTTGTCTCTTTCTGCACTTCTCTTGCCTCTTTCTGCACCTCTCTTGCTTCTTTCTCCACCTCTCTTGCCTCTTTCATCACTTCTCTTGCTTCTTTCTGCACCTCACTTGCTTCTTTCAGCACCTCACTTGCTTCTTTCTGCACCTCTCTTGCTTCTTTCTGCACATCTTTTGCCTCTTCCTGCACCTCTCTTGCTTCCTTCTGCACCTCTCTTGATTTTTTCTGCACTTCTGTGGCTTCTTTCTACACCTCTCTAGCCTCTTTCTGCACCTCAATTGCTTCTTTCTGCATCACTCTTGCTTCTTTCTGCACCTCTCTTGCTTCTTTCTGCATACCTCTTGCCTCTTTCTGCACCTCTCTTGCCTCGTTCTGCACCTCACTCTTTCCTTTCTGTACCTCTCTTGCTTCTTTCTGCAGCTCTCTTGCTCCTTTCTGCACTTCTCCTGCTTCATTCTGTACATCTCTTGCTTCTTTCTGTGCCCTTCTTCCTCTTTCTGCACCTTTATTCCTCTTTCTGCAGTTCTCTTGCTTGTTTATACACTTCTCTTGCCTCTTTCTGCACCTCTTGCTTCTTTCTGCACCTCACTTGCTTCTTTCTGCACTTCTCTTGCTTCTTTCTGCACCTCTCTTGCCTCTTTCTGCATTTCTCTTGCTTCTTTCTGCACCTTTCTTCCTCTTTCTGCACTCCTCTTGCTTCTTTCTGCACCTCTCATGCTTCTTTCTGCACCTCTCTTGCTTCTTTCTGCACCTCACTTGCTTCTTTCTGCACTTCTCTTGCTTCTTTCTGCACATCTCTTGCCTCTTTCTGCATTTCTCTTGCTTTTTTCTGTACCTTTCTTGCCTCTTTCTGCACATGTCTTCCTCTTTCTGTACCTCTCTTGCTTCTTTCTGCACTTCTTTTGCTTCTTTCTGCACCTCTCTTGCCTCTTTCTGCATTTCTCTTGCTACTTTCTGCACCTTTCTTGCCTCTTTCTGCACTTCTCTTGCCTGTTTCTGCACCTCTCTTGCCTCTTTCTGCATTTCGCTTGCTACTTACTGCACCTTTCTTTTTCTTTCTGCACCTATATTCCTCTTTATGCAGTTCTCTTGCCTCTTTATGTACCTCTCTTGCCTCTTTCTGCACCCCTCTTGCTTCTTTCTCCACCTCTCTTGCATCTTTCATCACTTCTCTTGCTTCTTTCTGCACCTCACTTGCTTGTTTCGGCACCCGACTTGCTTCTTTCTGCACTTCTCTTGCTTCTTTCTGTACCTCTCTTGCCTCTTTCTGCACATTTCTTCCTCTTGCTGTACCTCTTTCGCTTCTTTTTGCACTTCTCTTGCTTCTTTCTGCACCTCTCTTGCCTCCTTCTATATTTCTCTTGCTACTTTCTGCACCTTTCTTTCTCTTTCTGCACCTATATTCCTCTTTCTGCAGTTCTCTTGCTTGTTTCTGCAGTTTTCTTGCCTCTTTCTGCACTTCTTTTGCCTTTTTCTGCACTTCTCTTGCCTCTTTCTGCACCTCTCTTGCTTCTTTCTCTGCCTCTTTCTGCACATCTCTTGCTTCTTTCTCCACTTCTCTTGCCTCTTTCATCACTTCTCTTGCTTCTTTTTGCACCTCATTTGCTTCTTTCGGCACCTTAATTGCTTCTTTCTGCACTTCTCTTGCTTCTTTCTGAAACTCTCTTGCCTCTTTCTGCATTTTTTCCTGTTTGTTTCTGCATCTTTCTTCCTTTTTCTGTTCTTCTCTGGCCTCTTTCTGCACTTCTCTTGCTTATGTCTGTACCTTTCTTCTTCTTTCTACACTTCTCTTGCTACTTTCTGCACCTTTCTTTTTCTTTCTGCACCTATATTCCTCTTTCTGCAGTTCTTTTGCTTGTTTCTGCAGTTCTCTTGCCTCTTTCTACACCTCTCTTGCCTCTTTCTGCACTTCTCTTGCCTCTTTATGCACCTCTCTTGCTTCTTTCTCCACCTCTCTTGCCTCTTTCATCACTTCTCTTGCTTCTTTCTGCACCTCACTTGCTACTTTCGGCACCTCACTCGCTTCTTTCTGCACCTCTCTTGCTTCTTTCTGCACATCTTTTGCCTCTTCCTGCACCTCACTCTTTCCTCTCTGCACCTCTCTTGCTTTTTTCTGCACTTCTGTGGCTTCTTTCTTCACCTCTCTTGCCTCTTTCTGCACCTCAATTGCTTCTTTCTGCATCTCTCTTGCTTCTTTCTGTACCTCTCTTGCTTCTTTCCGCATACCTCTTGCCTCTTTCTGCACCTTTCTTGCCTCTTTCTGCACCTCACTCTTTCCTTTCTGCACCTCTCTTGCTTCTTTCTGCAGCTCGCTTGCTCCTTTCTGCACTTCTCTTGCTTCTTTCTGTGCCCTTCTTCCTCTTTCTGCACCTTTATTCCTCTTTCTGCAGTACTCTTGCTTGTTTATACACTTCTATTGGCTCTTTCTGCACCTCTCTTGCTTCTTTCTGAACCTCTCTTGCTTCTTTCTGCACCTCACTTGCTTCTTTCTGCACTTCTCTTGCTTCTTTCTGCACCTCTCTTGCCTCTTTCTGCATTTTTCTTGCTTCTTTCTGTGCTTTTCTTCCTCTTTCTGCACTCCTCTTGCTGCTTTCTGCACCTCTCATGCTTCTTTCTGCACCTCTCTTGCTTCTTTCTGCACCCCACTTGCTTCTTTCTGCACTTCTCTTGCTTCTTTCTGCACCTTTCTTGCCTCTTTCTGCACATGTCTTCCTCTTTCTGTACCTCTCTTGCTTCTTTCTGCACTTCATTTGCTTCTTTCTACACCTCTCTTGCCTCTTTCTGCATTCCTCTTGCTACTTTCTGCACCTTTCTTGCCTCTCTCTGCACATTTCTTCCTCTTTCTGCATATCTCTTGCTTCTTTCTCCACTTCTCTTGCCTCTTTCATCACTTCTCTTGCTTCTTTCTGCACCTCATTTGCTTCTTTCGGCACCTTAATTGCTTCTTTCTACACTTCTATTGCTTCTTTCTGCACCTCTCTTGCCTCTTTCTGCATTTTTTCCTGTTTGTTTCTGTATCTTTCTTCCTTTTTCTGTTCTTCTCTGGCCTCTTTCTGCACTTCTCTTGCTTCTGTCTGAACCTTTCTTCTTCTTTCTACACTTCTCTTGCTACTTTATGCACCTTTCTTTTTCTTTCTGCACCTATATTCCTCTTTCTGCAGATCTCTTGCTTGTTTCTGCAGTTCTCTTGCCTCTTTCTGCACCTCTCTTGCCTCTTTCTGCACTTCTCTTGCCTCTTTATGCACCCCTCTTGCTTCTTTCTCCACCTCTCTTGCCTCTTTCATCACTTCTCTTGCTTTTTTCTGCACCTCACTTGCTACTTTCGGCACCTCACTTGCTTCTTTCTGCACCTCTCTTGCTTCTTTCTGCACATCTTTTGCCTCTTGCTGCTCCTCACTCTTTCCTTTCTGCACCTCTCTTGCTTTTTTCTGCACTTCTGTGGCTTCTTTCTACACCTCTCTTGCCTCTTTCTGCACCTCAATTGCTTCTTTCTGCATCTCTCTTGCTTCTTTCTGTACCTCTCTTGCTTCTTTCCGCATACCTCTTGCCTCTTCTGCACTTCTCTTGCTTCTTTCTCCACCTCTCTTGCTTCTTTCATCACTTCTCTTGCTTCTTTCTGCACCTCACTTGCTACTTTCGGCACCTCACTTGCTTCTTTCTGCACCTCTCTTGCTTCTTTCTGCACATCTTTTGCCTCTTCCTGCACCTCACACTTTCCTTTCTGCACCTCTCTTGCTTTTTTCTGCACTTCTGTGGCTTCTTTCTACACCTCTCTTGCCTCTTTCTGCACCTCAATTGCTTCTTTCTGCATCTCTCTTGCTTCTTTCTGTACCTCTCTTGCTTCTTTCCGCATACCTCTTGCCTCTTTCTCCACCTCTCTTGCCTCTTTCTGCACCTCACTCTTTCCTTTCTGTACCTCTCTTGCTTCTTTCTGCAGCTATATTCCTCTTTATGCAGTTCTCTTGCTTATTTCTGCAGTTCTCTTGCCTCTTTCTGCACCTCTCTTGTCCCTTTCTGCACTTCTCTTGCCTCTTTCTGCACCTCTCTTGCTTCTTTCTCCACCTCTCTTGCCTCTTTCATCACTTCTCTTGCCTCTTTATGCATTTCTCTTGCTTCTTTCTGTACCTTTCTTCCTCTTTCTGCACCTTTATTCCTCTTTCTGCAGTTCTCTTGCTTGTTTATACACTTCTGTTGCCTCTTTCTGCACCTCTTGCTTATTTCTGCACCTCACTTGCTTCTTTCTGCACTTCTCTTGCTTCTTTCTGCACCTCTCTTGCCTCTTTCTGCATTTCTCTTGCTTTTTTCTGTACCTTTCTTCCTCTTTCTGCACTCCTCTTGCTTCTTTCTGCACCTCTCATGCTTCTTTCTGCACCTCTCTTGCTTCTTTCTGCACCTCACTTGCTTCTTTCTGCACTTCTCTTGCTTCTTTCTGCACCTCTCTTGCCTCTTTCTGCATTTCTCTTGCTTTTTTCTGTACCTTTCTTGCCTCTTTCTGCACATGTCTTCCTCTTTCTGTACCTCTCTTGCTTCTTTCTGCACTTCTTTTGCTTCTTTCTGCACCTCTCTTGCCTCTTTCTGCATTTCTCTTGCTACTTTCTGCACCTTTCTTGCCTCTTTCTGCACTTCTCTTGCCTGTTTCTGCACCTCTCTTGCCTCTTTCTTCATTTCGCTTGCTACTTACTGCACCTTTCTTTTTCTTTTTGCACCTATATTCCTCTTTATTCAGTTCTCTTGCCTCTTTCTGCACCTCTCTTGACTCTTTCTGCGCCTCTCTTGCTTCTTTCTCCACCTCTCTTGCCTCTTTCATCACTTCTCTTGCTTCTTTCTGCACCTCACTTGCTTCTTTCGGCACCCGACTTGCTTCTTTCTGCACATCTTTTGCCTCTTCCTGCACCTCTCTTGCTTCCTTCTGCACCTCTCTTGATTTTTTCTGCACTTCTGTAGCTTCTTTCTACACCTCTCTAGCCTCTTTCTGCACCTCAATTGCTTCTTTCTGCATCACTCTTGCTTCTTTCTGTACCTCTCTTGCTTCTTTCTGCATACCTCTTGCCTCTTTCTCCACCTCTCTTGCCTCTTTCTGCACCTCACTCTTTCCTTTATGTACCTCTCTTGCTTCTTTCTGCAGCTATATTCCTCTTTATGCAGTTCTCTTGCTTGTTTCTGCAGTTCTCTTGCCTCTTTCTGCACCTCTCTTGTCTCTTTCTGCACTTCTCTTGCCTCTTTCTGCACCTCTCTTGCTTCTTTCTCCACCTCTCTTGCCTCTTTCATCACTTCTCTTGCCTCTTTCTGCATTTCTCTTGCTTCTTTCTGTACCTTTCTTCCTCTTTCTGCACCTTTATTCCTCTTTCTGCAGTTCTCTTGCTTGTTTATACACTTCTCTTGCCTCTTTCTGCACCTCTTGATTCTTTCTGCACCTCACTTGCTTCTTTCTGCACTTCTCTTGCTTCTTTCTGCACCTCATTTGCTTCTTTCGGCACCTTAATTGCTTCTTTCTGCACTTCTCTTGCTTCTTTCTGAACCTCTCTTGCCTCTTTCTGCATTTTTTCCTGTTTGTTTCTGCATCTTTCTTCCTTTTTCTGTTCTTCTCTGGCCTCTTTCTGCACTTCTCTTGCTTCTGTCTGTACCTTTCTTCTTCTTTCTACACTTCTCTTGCTACTTTCTGCACCTTTCTTTTTCTTTCTGCACCTGTATTCCTCTTTCTGCAGTTCTCTTGCTTGTTTCTGCAGTTCTCTTGCCTCTTTCTGCACCTCACTTGCTACTTTCGGCACCTCACTCGCTTCTTTCTGCACCTCTCTTGCTTCTTTCTGCACATCTTTTGCCTCTTCCTGCACCTCACTCTTTCCTCTCTGCACCTCTCTTGCTTTTTTCTGCACTTCTGTGGCTTCTTTCTTCACCTCTCTTGCCTCTTTCTGCACCTCAATTGCTTCTTTCCGCATACCTCTTGCCTCTTTCTGCACCTTTCTTGCCTCTTTCTGCACCTCACTCTTTCCTTTCTGCACCTCTCTTGCTTCTTTCTGCAGCTCGCTTGCTCCTTTCTGCACTTCTCTTGCTTCTTTCTGTGCCCTTCTTCCTCTTTCTGCACCTTTATTCCTCTTTCTGCAGTACTCTTGCTTGTTTATACACTTCTCTTGGCTCTTTCTGCACCTCTCTTGCTTCTTTCTGAACCTCTCTTGCTTCTTTCTGCACCTCACTTGCTTCTTTCTGCACCTCTCTTGCCTCTTTCTGCATTTTTCTTGCTTCTTTCTGCGCTTTGCTTCCTCTTTCTGCACTCCTCTTGCTTCTTTCTGCACCTCTCATGCTTCTTTCTGCACCTCTCTTGCTTCTTTCTGCACCCCACTTGCTTCTTTCTGCACTTCTCTTGCTTCTTTCTGCACCTCTCTTGCCTCTTTCTGCATTTTTCTTGCTTCTTTCTGCGCTTTTCTTCCTCTTTCTGCACTCCTCTTGCTTCTTTCTGCACCTCTCATGCTTCTTTCTGCACCTCTCTTGCTTCTTTCTGCACCCCACTTGCTTCTTTCTGCACTTCTCTTGCTTCTTTCTGCACCTCTCTTGCCTCTTTCTGCATTTCTCTTGCTTTTTTCTGTACCTTTCTTGCCTCTTTCTGCACATGTCTTCCTCTTTCTGTACCTCTCTTGCTTCTTTCTGCACTTCATTTGCTTCTTTCTACACCTCTCTTGCCTCTTTCTGCATTCCTCTTGCTACTTTCTGCACCTTTCTTGCCTCTCTCTGCACATTTCTTCCTCTTTCTGCATATCTCTTGCTTCTTTCTCTACTTCTCTTGCCTCTTTCATCACTTCTCTTGCTTCTTTCTGCACCTCATTTGCTTCTTTCTGCACCTTAATTGCTTCTTTCTACACTTCTATTGCTTCTTTCTGCACCTCTCTTGCCTCTTTCTGCATTTTTTCCTGTTTGTTTCTGTATCTTTCTTCCTTTATCTGTTCTTCTCTGGCCTCTTTCTGCACTTCTCTTGCTTCTGTCTGAACCTTTCTTCTTCTTTCTACACTTCTCTTGCTACTTTATGCACCTTTCTTTTTCTTTCTGCACCTATATTCCTCTTTCTGCAGATCTCTTGCTTGTTTCTGCAGTTCTCTTGCCTCTTTCTGCAGTTCTCTTGCCTCTTTCTGCACTTCTCTTGCCTCTTTATGCACCCCTCTTGCTTCTTTCTCCACCTCTCTTGCCTCTTTCATCACTTCTCTTGCTTTTTTCTGCACCTCACTTGCTACTTTCGGCACCTCACTTGCTTCTTTCTGCACCTCTCTTGCTTCTTTCTGCACATCTTTTGCCTCTTGCTGCTCCTCACTCTTTCCTTTCTGCACCTCTCTTGCTTTTTCTGCACTTCTGTGGCTTCTTTCTACACCTCTCTTGCCTCTTTCTGCACCTCAATTGCTTCTTTCTGCATCTCTCTTGCTTCTTTCTGTACCTCTCTTGCTTCTTTCCGCATACCTCTTGCCTCTTCTGCACTTCTCTTGCTTCTTTCTCCACCTCTCTTGCTTCTTTCATCACTTCTCTTGCTTCTTTCTGCACCTCACTTGCTACTTTCGGCACCTCACTTGCTTCTTTCTGCACCTCTCTTGCTTCTTTCTGCACATCTTTTGCCTCTTCCTGCACCTCACACTTTCCTTTCTGCACCTCTCTTGCTTTTTTCTGCACTTCTGTGGCTTCTTTCTACACCTCTCTTGCCTCTTTCTGCACCTCAATTGCTTCTTTCTGCATCTCTCTTGCTTCTTTCTGTACCTCTCTTGCTTCTTTCCGCATACCTCTTGCCTCTTTCTACACCTCTCTTGCCTCTTTCTACACTTCTCTTGCCTCTTTATGCACCTCTCTTGCTTTTTTCTCCACCTCTCTTGCCTCTTTCATCACTTCTCTTGCTTCTTTCTGCACCTCACTTGCTTCTTTCGGCACCTCACTTGCTTCTTTCTGCAACTCTCTTGCCTCTTTCTGCATTTTCTCCTGCTTCTTTCTGCATCTTTCTTCCTTTTTCTGCTCTTCTCTGGCCTCTTTCTGCACTTCTCTTGCTTCTTTCTGCACCTCAATTGCTTCTTTCTGCACTTCTCTTGCTTCTTTCTGTACCTTTCTTCTTCTTTCTACACTTCTCTTGCTTCTTTCTGCACCTCTCTTGCTTCTTTCTGCACATCTCTTGCCTCTTCCTGCACCTCTCTTGCTTCTTTCTGCACCTCTCTTGCTTTTTTCTGCACTTCTCTGGCTTCTTTCTACACCTCTCTTGCCTCTTTCTGCACCTCAATTGCTTCTTTCTGCATCTCTCTTGCTTCTTTCTGCATACCTCTTGCCTCTTTCTGCACCTCTCTTGCTTCTTTCTGTACCCTTCTTCCTCTTTCTGCACTCCTCTTGATCTTTCTCCACTTCTCTTGCTTCTTTCTGTACCTTTCTTGCCTCTTTCTGTACATTTCTTCCTCTTTCTGTACCTCTCTTGCTTCTTTCTGCACTTCTTTTGCTTCTTTTGTACCTCTCTTGCCTCTTTCTGCATTTCTCGTTCTACTTTCTGCACCTTTCTTGCCTCTTTCTGCACATTTCTTCCTCTTTCTATACCTCTCTTGTTTCTTTATGCATTTCTCTAGCCTCTTTCTGCACTTCTCTTGCCTCTTTCTTCACCTCTCTTCCCTCTTTCTGTACATGTCTTCCTCTTTCTGTACCTCTCTTGCTTCTTTCTGCACCGCTCTTGCCTCTTTCTGCATTTCTCTTGCTACTTTCTGCACCGTTCTTTTTCATTCTGCACCTATATTCCTCTTTATGCAGTTCTCTTGCTTGTTTCTGCAGTTCTCTTGCCTCTTTCTGCACCTATCTTGCCTCTTTCTGCACTTTTCTTGCCTCTTTCTGCACCTCTTTTGCTTCTTTCTCCACCTCTCTTGCCTCTTGCCTCTTTCATCACTTTTCTTGCTTCTTTCTGCACCTCACTTGCTTCTTTTGGCACCTCACTTGCTTCATTGCTGCACCTCTCTTGCTTCTTTCTGCACATCTTTTGCCTCTTCCTCCACCTCTCTTGCTTCCTTCTGCACCTCTCTTGATTTTTTCTGCACTTCTGTAGCTTCTTTCTACACCTCTCTAGCCTCTTTCTGCACCTCAATTGCTTCTTTCTGCATCACTCTTGCTTCTTTCTGCACCTCTCTTGCTTCTTTCTGCATACCTCTTGCCTCTTTCTCCACCTCTCTTGCCTCTTTCTGCACCTCACTCTTTCCTTTCTGTACCTCTCTTGCTTCTTTCTGCAGCTATATTCCTCTTTATGCAGTTCTCTTGCTTGTTTCTGCAGTTCTCTTGCCTCTTTCTGCACCTCTCTTGTCTCTTTCTGCACTTCTCTTGCCTCTTTCTGCACCTCTCTTGCTTCTTTCTCCACCTCTCTTGCCTCTTTCATCACTTCTCTTGCCTCTTTATGCATTTCTCTTGCTTCTTTCTGTACCTTTCTTCCTCTTTCTGCACCTTTATTCCTCTTTCTGCAGTTCTCTTGCTTGTTTATACACTTCTGTTGCCTCTTTCTGCACCTCTTGCTTATTTCTGCACCTCACTTGCTTCTTTCTGCACTTCTCTTGCTTCTTTCTGCACCTCTCTTGCCTCTTTCTGCATTTCTCTTGCTTTTTTCTGTACCTTTCTTCCTCTTTCTGCACTCCTCTTGCTTCTTTCTGCACCTCTCATGCTTCTTTCTGCACCTCTCTTGCTTCTTTCTGCACTTCTCTTGCTTCTTTCTGCACCTCTCTTGCCTCTTTCTGCATTTCTCTTGCTTTTTTCTGTACCTTTCTTGCCTCTTTCTGCACATGTCTTCCTCTTTCTGTACCTCTATTGCTTCTTTCTGCACTTCTTTTGCTTCTTTCTGCACCCTCCTTGCCTCTTTCTGCATTTCTCTTGCTACTTTCTGCACCTTTCTTGCCTCTTTCTGCACTTCTCTTGCCTGTTTCTGCACCTCTCTTGCCTCTTTCTTCATTTAGCTTGCTACTTACTGCACCTTTCTTTTCTTTTTGCACCTATATTCCTCTTTATTCAGTTCTCTTGCCTCTTTCTGCACCTCTCTTGACTCTTTCTGCGCCTCTCTTGCTTCTTTCTCCACCTCTCTTGCCTCTTTCATCACTTCTCTTGCTTCTTTCTGCACCTCACTTGCTTCTTTCGGCACCCGACTTGCTTCTTTCTGCACATCTTTTGCCTCTTCCTGCACCTCTCTTGCTTCCTTCTGCACCTCTCTTGATTTTTTCTGCACTTCTGTAGCTTCTTTCTACACCTCTCTAGCCTCTTTCTGCACTCCTCTAGCCTCTTTCTGCACCTCTCATGCTTCTTTCTGCACCTCTCTTGCTTCTTTCTGCACCTTACTTGCCTCTTTCTGCACTTCTCTTGCTTCTTTCTGCACCCCTCCTGCCTCTTTCTGCACTTCCCTTGCTTCTTTCTGTACCTCTCTTGCTTCTTTCTGCACATGTCTTCCTCTTTCTGCACTTCTCTTGCTTCTTTCTGCACCTCTCTTGCTTCTTTCTGCAAGTCTCTTGCTTCTTTCTGCATCTCTCTTGCTTATTTCTGCACCTTTCTTTATCTTTCTTGCACCTCTATTCCTCTTTCTGCAGTTCTCTTGCCTCTTTATGTACCTCTCTTGCTTCTTTCTGCACCCCTCTTGCTTCTTTCTCCACCTCTCTTGCCTCTTTCATGCACTTCTCTTGCTTCTTTCTGCACTTCTCTTGCTTCTTTCTGCACTCTCTTGCTTCTTTCTGCACTCCTCTTGCTTCTTTCTGCACCTCTCTTGCCTCTTTCTGCACCATTTCTTGCCTCTTGCTGTACCTCTTTGCTTCTTTCTGCACTTCTCTTGCTTCTTTCTGCACCTCTCTTGCCTCTTTCTACATTTCTCTTGCTACTTTCTGCACCTTTCTTGCCTCTTTCTGCACCTATATTCCTCTTTCTGCAGTTCTCTTGCTTGTTTCTGCACTTCACTTGCTCTTTCTGCACTTCTTTGCCTTTTCTGCACTTCTCTTGCCTCTTTCTGCACCTCTCTTGCTTCTTTCTCTGCCTCTTTCTGCACATCTCTTGCTTCTTTCTCCACTTCTCTTGCCTCTTTCATCACTTCTCTTGCTTCTTTCTGCACCTCATTTGCTTCTTTCAGCACCTTAATTGCTTCTTTCTGCACTTCTCTTGCTTCTTTCTGAACCTCTCTTGCCTCTTTCTGCATTTTTTCCTGTTTGTTTCTGCATCTTTCTTCCTTTTTCTGTTCTTCTCTGGCCTCTTTCTGCACTTCTCTTGCTTATGTCTGTACCTTTCTTCTTCTTTCTACACTTCTCTTGCTACTTTCTGCACCTTTCTTTTTCTTTCTGCACCTATATTCCTCTTTCTGCAGTTCTCTTGCTTGTTTCTGCAGTTCTCTTGCCTCTTTCTGCACCTCTCTTGCCTCTTTCTGCACTTCTCTTGCCTCTTTATGCACCTCTCTTGCTTCTTTCTCCACCTCTCTTGCCTCTTTCATCACTTCTCTTGCTTCTTTCTGCACCTCACTTGCTACTTTCGGCACCTCACTCGCTTCTTTCTGCACCTCTCTTGCTTCTTTCTGCACATCTTTTGCCTCTTCCTGCACCTCACTCTTTCCTCTCTGCACCTCTCTTGCTTTTTTCTGCACTTCTGTGGCTTCTTTCTTCACCTCTCTTGCCTCTTTCTGCACCTCAATTGCTTCTTTCTGCATCTCTCTTGCTTCTTTCTGTACCTCTCTTGCTTCTTTCCGCATACCTCTTGCCTCTTTCTGCACCTTTCTTGCCTCTTTCTGCACCTCACTCTTTCCTTTCTGCACCTCTCTTGCTTCTTTCTGCAGCTCGCTTGCTTCTTTCTGCACTTCTCTTGCTTCTTTCTGTGCCCTTCTTCCTCTTTCTGCACCTTTATTCCTCTTTCTGCAGTACTCTTGCTTGTTTATACACTTCTCTTGGCTCTTTCTGCACCTCTCTTGCTTCTTTCTGAACCTCTCTTGCTTCTTTCTGCACCTCACTTGCTTCTTTCTGCACTTCTCTTGCTTCTTTCTGCACCTCTCTTGCCTCTTTCTGCATTTTTCTTGCTTCTTTCTGCGCTTTGCTTCCTCTTTCTGCACTCCTCTTGCTTCTTTCTGCACCTCTCATGCTTCTTTCTGCACCTCTCTTGCTTCTTTCTGCACCCCACTTGCTTCTTTCTGCACTTCTCTTGCTTCTTTCTGCACCTCTCTTGCCTCTTTCTGCATTTCTCTTGCTTTTTTCTGTACTTTTCTTGCCTCTTTCTGCACATGTCTTCCTCTTTCTGTACCTCTCTTGCTTCTTTCTGCACTTCATTTGCTTCTTTCTACACCTCTCTTGCCTCTTTCTGCATTCCTCTTGCTACTTTCTGCACCTTTCTTGCCTCTCTCTGCACCTTTCTTCCTCTTTCTGCATATCTCTTGCTTCTTTCTCCACTTCTCTTGCCTCTTTCATCACTTCTCTTGCTTCTTTCTGCACCTCATTTGCTTCTTTCGGCACCTTAATTGCTTCTTTCTACACTTCTATTGCTTCTTTCTGCACCTCTCTTGCCTCTTTCTGCATTTTTTCCTGTTTGTTTCTGTATCTTTCTTCCTTTTTCTGTTCTTCTCTGGCCTCTTTCTGCACTTCTCTTGCTTCTGTCTGAACCTTTCTTCTTCTTTCTACACTTCTCTTGCTACTTTCTGCACCTTTCTTTTTCTTTCTGCACCTATATTCCTCTTTCTGCAGATCTCTTGCTTGTTTCTGCAGTTCTCTTGCCTCTTTCTGCACCTCTCTTGCCTCTTTCTGCACTTCTCTTGCCTCTTTATGCACCCCTCTTGCTTCTTTCTCCACCTCTCTTGCCTCTTTCATCACTTCTCTTGCTTCTTTCTGCACCTCACTTGCTACTTTCGGCACCTCACTTGCTTCTTTCTGCACCTCTCTTGCTTCTTTCTGCACATCTTTTGCCTCTTCCTGCTCCTCACTCTTTCCTTTCTGCACCTCTCTTGCTTTTTCTGCACTTCTGTGGCTTCTTTCTACACCTCTCTTGCCTCTTTCTGCACCTCAATTGCTTCTTTCTGCATCTCTCTTGCTTCTTTCTGTACCTCTCTTGCTTCTTTCCGCACTACCTCTTGCCTCTTTCTGCACCTCTCTTGCTTCTTTCTCCACCTCTCTTGCTTCTTTCATCACTTCTCTTGCTTCTTTCTGCACCTCACTTGCTACTTTCGGCACCTCACTTGCTTCTTTCTGCACCTCTCTTGCTTCTTTCTGCACATCTTTGCCTCTTCCTGCACCTCACACTTTCCTTTCTGCACCTCTCTTGCTTTTTCTGCACTTCTGTGGCTTCTTTCTACACCTCTCTTGCCTCTTTCTGCACCTCAATTGCTTCTTTCTGCATCTCTCTTGCTTCTTTCTGTACCTCTCTTGCTTCTTTCTGCATACCTCTTGCCTCTTTCTCCACCTCTCTTGCCTCTTTCTGCACCTCACTCTTTCCTTTCTGTACCTCTCTTGCTTCTTTCTGCACCTCATATTGCCTCTTTATGCACTTCTCTTGCTTCTTTCTGCACTTCTCTTGCCTCTTTCTGCACCTCTCTTGCTCTCTTTCTGCACTTCTCTTGCCTCTTTCTGCACCTCTCTTGCTTCTTTCTCCACCTCTCTTGCCTCTTTCATGCACCTCTCTT
Organism: Calotriton arnoldi; assembly: GCA_963921515.1. Taxonomy (NCBI): domain Eukaryota; kingdom Metazoa; phylum Chordata; class Amphibia; order Caudata; family Salamandridae; genus Calotriton; species Calotriton arnoldi. The sequence goes on from CAWUFW010004329.1 coordinate 1,402,595, forward strand.
GCCTCTTTCTGCATTTCTCTTGCTTCTTTCTGTACCTTTCTTCCTCTTTCTGCACCTCTCTTGCCTCTTTCTGCAGCTTCTCTTGCTTGTTTCTGCACTTCTCTTGCCTCTTTCTGCACCTCTCTTGCTTCTTTCTGCACCTCTCTTGCTTCTTTCTGCCTCTCTTGCCTCTTTCTGCATTTCTCTTGCTTCTTTCTGTACCTTTCTTGCCTCTTTCTGCACTCCTCTTGCCTCTTTCTGCACCTCTCTTGCTTCTTTCTGCACCTCTCTTGCTTCTTTCTGCACTCTCTTGCCTCTTTCTGCACCTCTCTTGCTTCTTTCTGCACTTCTCTTGCTTCTTTCTGCACCTCTCTTGCCTCTTTCTGCATTTCTCTTGCTTCTTTCTGTACCTTTCTTGCCTCTTTCTGCACATGTCTTCCTCTTTCTGTACCTCTCTTGCTTCTTTCTGTACTTATCTTGCTTCTTTCTGCACCTCTCTTGCTTCTTTCTGCATTTCTCTTGCTACTTTCTGTACCTTTCTTGCCTCTTTCTGCACTTCTCTTGCCTCTTTCTGCACCTCTCTTGCCTCTTTCTTCATTTAACTTGCTACTTACTGCACCTTTCTTCTTCTTTCTGCACCTATATTCCTCTTTCTGCAGTTCTCTTGCCTCTTTCTGCACCTCTCTTGCCTCTTTCTGCACCTCTCTTGCTTCTTTCTCCACCTCTCTTGCCTCTTTCATCACTTCTCTTGCTTCTTTCTGCACCTCACTTGCTTCTTTCAGCACCTCTCTTGCTTCTTTCTGCACATCTTTTGCCTCTTCCTGCACCTCTCTTGCTTCCTTCTGCACCTCTCTTGATTTTTTCTGCACTTCTGTGGCTTCTTTCTTCACCTCTCTAGCCTCTTTCTGCACCTCAATTGCTTCTTTCTGCATCACTCTTGCTTCTTTCTGCACCTCTCTTGCTTCTTTCTGCATACCTCTTGCCTCTTTCTGCACCTCTCTTGCCTCGTTCTGCACCTCACTCTTTCCTTTCTGTACCTCTCTTGCTTCTTTCTGCAGCTATATTCCTCTTTATGCAGTTCTCTTGCTTGTTTCTGCAGTTCTCTTGCCTCTTTCTGCACCTCTCTTGTCTCTTTCTGCACTTCTCTTGCCTCTTTCTGCACCTCTCTTGCTTCTTTCTCCACCTCTCTTGCCTCTTTCATCACTTCTCTTGCCTCTTTCTGCATTTCTCTTGCTTCTTTCTGCACCTTTCTTCCTCTTTCTGCACCTTTATTCCTCTTTCTGCAGTTCTCTTGCTTGTTTATACACTTCTCTTGCCTCTTTCTGCACCTCTCTTGCTTCTTTCTGCACCTCACTTGCTTCTTTCTGCACTTCTCTTGCTTCTTTCTGCACCTCTTTTGCTTCTTTCTGCACCTCTATTGCTTCTTTGTGCACCTCTCTTTCTTCTTTCTGCACCTCTCTTGCCTCTTTCTGCATTTCTCCTGCTTCTTTCTGCATCTTTCTTGCCTCTTTCTGTACCTTCTCTTGGCCTCTTTCTGCACTTCTCTTGCTTCTTTCTGTACCTTTCTTGCTTCTTTCTGCATTTCTCTTGCTTCTTTCTGCACCTTTCTTGCCTCTTTCTTGCCCCTTTCTTCCTCTTTCTGCACCTCTCTTGCTTCTTTCTGCACTTCTCTTGCTTCTTTGTGCACCTCCTTTGCCTCTTTCTGCACCTCTCTTGCTTCTTTCTGCACCTCTCTTGCTTCTTTCTGCACTTCTCTTGCCTCTTTCTGCACCTCTCTTGCTTCTTTCTGCACCCCTCTTGCTTCTTTCTGCACTTCTCTTGCTTCTTTCTGCACCTCTCTTGCCTCTTTCTGCACCTCACTTGCTTCTTTCTGCATCTCTCTTGCCTCTTTCTGCACTTCTCTTGCTTCTTTCTGCACCTCTCTTGCCTCTTTCTGCACCTCTCTTGCTTCGTTCTGCACCTCTCTTGCTTCTTTCTGAACTTCTCTTGCCTGTTTCTGCACCTCTCTCTTCTTTTTCCACCTTTCTTCCTCTTTCTGCAGTTCTCTTGCTTCTTTCTACACTTCTCTTGCCTCTTTCTGCACCTCTCTTGCTTCTTTCTGCACCTCTCTTGCTTCTTTCTGCACCTCACTTGCTTCTTTCTGCACTTCTCTTGCTTCTTTCTGCACCTCTTTTGCTTCTTTCTGTACTTCTCTTGCTTCTTTCTGCACCTCTCTTTCCTCTTTCTGCACTCCTCTTGCTTCTTTCTGCACCTCTCTTGCTTCTTTCTGCACCTCTCTTGCTTCTTTCTTCACCTCTCTTGCTTCTTTCTGAACCTCTCTTGCTTCTTTCTGCACCTCTCTTGCCTCTTTCTGCACTTCTCTTGCTTCTTTCTGTACCTTTCTTGCCTCTTTCTGCACATGTCTTCCTCTTTCTGTACCTCTCTTGCTTCTTTCTGCACTTCTTTTGCTTCTTTCTGCACCTCTCTTGCCTCTTTCTGCATTCCTCTTGCTACTTTCTGCACCTTTCTTGCCTCTCTCTGCACCTTTCTTCCTCTTTCTGCATATCTCTTGCTTCTTTCTCCACTTCTCTTGCCTCTTTCATCACTTCTCTTGCTTCTTTCTGCCTATTTCTTCTTTCGACCTCTATTGCTTCTTTCTGCACTTCTCTTGCTTCTTTCTGCACCTCTCTTGCCTCTTTCTGCATCTTTCCTGTTTGTTTCTGTATCTTTCTTCCTTTATCTGTTCCTCTCTTGCTTCTTTCTGCACTTCTCTTGCTTCTGTCTGCACCTTTCTTGCTTCTTTCTACATTTCTCTTGCTACTTTCTGCACTTTCTTCTTCTTTCTGCACCTATATTCCTCTTTCTGCAGTTCTCTTGCTTGTTTCTGCAGTTCTCTTGCCTCTTTCTGCACCTCTCTTGCCTCTTTCTGCACTTCTCTTGCCTCTTTATGCACCTCTCTTGCTTCTTTCTGCACCTCTCTTTCATCACTTCTCTTGCTTCTTTCTGCATCTCACTTGCTTCTTTCTGTACCTCACTTGCTTCTTTCTGCACCTCTCTTGCTTCTTTCTGCACATCTTTTGCCTCTTTCTGCCTCACTCTTTCCTTTCTGCACCTCTCTTGCTTTTTCTGCACTTTCTGTGCTTCTTTCTGCACCTCTCTTGCCTCTTTCTGCACCTCACTTGCTTCTTTCTGCATCTCTCTTGCTTCTTTCTGTACCTCTCTTGCTTCTTTGCTGCCTCTTGCCTCTTCTGCATCTCTTGCTTCTTTCTGCACCTCTCTTGCTTCTTTCATGCACTTCTCTTGCTTCTTTCTGCACCTCTACTTGCTTCTTTCTGCACCTCTCTTGCTTCTTTCTGCACCTCTCTTGCCTCTTTCTGCACCTCTCTTGCCTCTTTCTGCACCTCTCTTGCTCTTTCTGCACTTCTCTGGCTTCTTTCTGCACCTCTCTTGCCTCTTTCTGCACCTCTATTGCTTCTTTCTGCACCTCTCTTGCTTCTTTCTGTACCTCTCTTGCTTCTTTCTGCATACCTCTTGCCTCTTTCTACACCTCTCTTGCCTCTTTCTGCACTTCTCTTGCCTCTTTATGCACTCTCTCTTGCTTCTTCTCGCACCTCTCTTGCCTCTTTCATCACTTCTCTTGCTTCTTTCTGCACCTCACTTGCTTCTTTCTGCACCTCACTTGCTTCTTTCTGCAACTCTCTTGCCTCTTTCTGCATTTTCTCCTGCTTCTTTCTGCATCTTTCTTCCTCTTTCTGCTCTTCTCTGGCCTCTTTCTGCACTTCTCTTGCTTCTTTCTGTACCTCACTTGCTTCTTTCTGCACTTCTCTTGCTTCTTTCTGCACCTCTCTTGACTGTTTTTGAATTACTCTTGCTTCTTTCTGCACCTCTCTTGCTTCTTTCTGCACATCTCTTGCCTCTTTCTGCACCTTTCTTGCTTCTTTCTGCACCTCTCTTGCTTCTTTCTGCACTTCTCTGGCTTCTTTCTACACCTCTCTTGCCTCTTTCTGCACCTCAATTGCTTCTTTCTGCACCTCTCTTGCTTCTTTCTGCATACCTCTTGCCTCTTTCTGCACCTCTCTTGCTTCTTTCTGTGCCCTTCTTCCTCTTTCTGCACTCCTCTTGCCTCTTTCTCCACTTCTCTTGCTTCTTTCTGTACCTTTCTTGCCTCTTTCTGTACATTTCTTCCTCTTTCTGTACCTCTCTTGCTTCTTTCTGCACTTCTTTTGCTTTTTTCTGTACCTCTCTTGCCTCTTTCTGCATTTCTCGTTCTACTTTCTGCACCTTTCTTGCCTCTTTCTGCACATTTCTTCCTCTTTCTGTACCTCTCTTGCTTCTTTATGCATTTCTCTAGCCTCTTTCTGCACTTCTCTTGCCTCTTTCTTCACCTCTCTTCCCTCTTTCTGTACATGTCTCTGGCCTCTTTCTGTACCTCTCTTGCTTCTTTCTGCACCGCTCTTGCCTCTTTCTGCATTTCTCTTGCTACTTTCTGCACCGTTCTTTTTCATTCTGCACCTATATTCCTCTTTATGCAGTTCTCTTGCTTGTTTCTGCAGTTCTCTTGCCTCTTTCTGCACCTATCTTGCCTCTTTCTGCACTTCTCTTGCCTCTTTCTGCACCTCTTTTGCTTCTTTCTCCACCTCTCTTGCCTCTTGCCTCTTTCATCACTTTTCTTGCTTCTTTCTGCACCTCACTTGCTTCTTTTGGCACCTCACTTGCTTCATTGCTGCACCTCTCTTGCTTCTTTCTGCACATCTTTTGCCTCTTCCTCCACCTCTCTTGCTTCCTTCTGCACCTCTCTTGATTTTTCTGCACTTCTGTAGCTTCTTTCTACACCTCTCTAGCCTCTTTCTGCACCTCAATTGCTTCTTTCTGCATCACTCTTGCTTCTTTCTGCACCTCTCTTGCTTCTTTCTGCATACCTCTTGCCTCTTTCTCCACCTCTCTTGCCTCTTTCTGCACCTCACTCTTTCCTTTCTGTACCTCTCTTGCTTCTTTCTGCAGCTATATTGCCTCTTTATGCAATTCTCTTGCTTGTTTCTGCAATTCTCTTGCCTCTTTCTGCACCTCTCTTGTCTCTTTCTGCACTTCTCTTGCCTCTTTCTGCACCTCTCTTGCTTCTTTCTCCACCTCTCTTGCCTCTTTCATCACTTCTCTTGCCTCTTTCTGCATTTCTCTTGCTTCTTTCTGTACCTTTCTTCCTCTTTCTGCACCTTTATTCCTCTTTCTGCAGTTCTCTTGCTTGTTTATACACTTCTCTTGCCTCTTTCTGCACCTCTTGCTTCTTTCTGCACCTCACTTGCTTCTTTCTGCACTTCTCTTGCTTCTTTCTGCACCTCTCTTGCCTCTTTCTGCATTTCTCTTGCTTCTTTCTGCACCTTTCTTCCTCTTTCTGCACTCCTCTTGCTTCTTTCTGCACCTCTCTTGCTTCTTTCTGCACCTCACTTGCTTCTTTCTGCACCTCACTTGCTTCTTTCTGCACTTCTCTTGCTTCTTTCTGCACCTCTCTTGCCTCTTTCTGCATTTCTCTTGCTTTTTTCTGTACTTTTCTTGCCTCTTTCTGCACATGTCTTGCCTCTTTCTGTACCTCTCTTGCTTCTTTCTGCACTTCTCTTGCTTCTTTCTGCACCTCTCTTGCCTCTTTCTGCATTTCTCTTGCTACTTTCTGCACCTTTCTTGCCTCTTTCTGCACTTCTCTTGCCTCGTTTCTGCACCTCTCTTGCCTCTTTCTGCATCTCTCTTGCTACTTTCTGCACCTTTCTTTTTCTTTTTGCACCTATATTCCTCTTTCTGCAGTTCTCTTGCTTCTTTCTGCACCTCTCTTGCCTCTTTCTGCGCCTCTCTTGCTTCTTTCTGCACCTCTCTTGCCTCTTTCTATCACTTCTCTTGCTTCTTTCTGCACCTCTACTTCGCTTCTTTCTGCACCTCGACTTGCTTCTTTCTGCACTTCTCTTGCCTCTTCCTGCACCTCTCTTGCTTCCTTCTGCCCCACTCTTGCTTCTTTTTGCACTTGTCTTGCTTCTTTCTGCACGTCTCTTGAGTCTTTCTGCACCTCACTTGCTTCTTTCTGCATCTCTCTTGCTTCTTTCTGCACCTCTCTTGCTTCTCTCTGCACCACTCTTGCCTCTTTTTGTACCTCTATTGCTTCTTTCTGCACCTCTCTCTTCCTCTTTCTGCACCTCTCTTGCTTCTTTCTGCACCTCTATTGCTTCTTTATGCATGTTCTCTTGCCTCTTTCTGCACTTCTCTTGCCTCTTTCTGCACCTCTCTTGTCTCTTTCTGCACTTCTCTTGCCTCTTTCTGCACCTCTCTTGCTTCTTTCTGCACTTCTCTTGCTTCTTTCATGCACTTCTCTTGCCTCTTTCTGCATTTCTCTTGCTTCTTTCTGCACCTTTCTTCCTCTTTCTGCACCTTTATTCCTCTTTCTGCAGTTCTCTTGCTTGTTTCTGCACTTCTATTGCCTCTTTCCGCACCTCTTCTGCTATTTCTGCACCTCTCTTGCTACTTTCTGCCCCTCTCTTGCTTCTTTTTGCACCTCACTTGCTTCTTTCTGCACCTTTCTTTGTCTTTCTGCACTTCTCTTGCTTCTTTCTGCACCTCTCTTGCCTCTTTCTGCATTTTTCCTGTTTGTTTCTGCATCTTTCTTCCTTTTTCTGTTCTTCTCTGGCCTCTTTCTGCACTTCTCTTGCTTCTGTCTGTACCTTTCTTCTTCTTTCTACACTTCTCTTGCTACTTTCTGCACCTTTCATTTTCTTTCTGCACCTGTATTCCTCTTTCTGCAGTTCTCTTGCTTGTTTCTGCAGTTCTCTTGCCTCTTTCTGCACCTCACTTGCTACTTTCGGCACCTCACTCGCTTCTTTCTGCACCTCTCTTGCTTCTTTCTGCACATCTCTTGCCTCTTCCTGCACCTCACTCTTTCCTCTCTGCACCTCTCTTGCTTTTTCTGCACTTCTGTAGCTTCTTTCTTCACCTCTCTTGCCTCTTTCTGCACCTCAATTGCTTCTTTCTGCATCTCTCTTGCTTCTTTCTGTACCTCTCTTGCTTCTTTCTGCATACCTCTTGCCTCTTTCTGCACCTTTCTTGCCTCTTTCTGCACCTCACTCTTTCCTTTCTGCACCTCTCTTGCTTCTTTCTGCAGCTCGCTTGCTTCTTTCTGCACTTCTCTTGCTTCTTTCTGTGCCCTTCTTCCTCTTTCTGCACCTTTATTCCTCTTTCTGCAGTATCTCTTGCTTGTTTATACACTTCTCTTGCCTCTTTCTGCACCTCTCTTGCTTCTTTCTGAACCTCTCTTGCTTCTTTCTGCACCTCACTTGCTTCTTTCTGCACTTCTATTGCTTCTTTCTGCACCTCTCTTGCCTCTTTCTGCATTTCTCTTGCTTCTTTCTGCACTTTGCTTCCTCTTTCTGCACTCCTCTTGCTTCTTTCTGCACCTCTCATGCTTCTTTCTGCACCTCTCTTGCTTCTTTCTGCACCCTACTTGCTTCTTTCTGCACTTCTCTTGCTTCTTTCTGCACCTCTCTTGCACTCTTTCTGCATTTCTCTTGCTATTTTCTGTACCTTTCTTGCCTCTTTCTGCACATGTCTTCCTCTTTCTGTACCTCTCTTGCTTCTTTCTGCACTTCATTTGCTTCTTTCTACACCTCTCTTGCCTCTTTCTGCATTCCTCTTGCTACTTTCTGCACCTTTCTTGCCTCTCTCTGCACCTTTCTTCCTCTTTCTGCACATCTCTTGCTTCTTTCTCCACTTCTCTTGCCTCTTTCATCACTTCTCTTGCTTCTTTCTGCACCTCATTTGCTTCTTTCGGCACCTTAATTGCTTCTTTCTGCACTTCTATTGCTTCTTTCTGCACCTCTCTTGCCTCTTTCTGCATTTTTTCCTGTTTGTTTCTGTATCTTTCTTCCTTTTTCTGTTCTTCTCTGGCCTCTTTCTGCACTTCTCTTGCTTCTGTCTGAACCTTTCTTCTTCTTTCTACACTTCTCTTGCTACTTTCTGCACCTTTCTTTTTCTTTCTGCACCTATATTCCTCTTTCTGCAGTTCTCTTGCTTGTTTCTGCAGTTCTCTTGCCTCTTTCTGCGCCTCTCTTGCCTCTTTCTGCACTTCTCTTGCCTCTTTATGCACCCCTCTTGCTTCTTTCTCCACCTCTCTTGCCTCTTTCATCACTTCTCTTGCTTCTTTCTGCACCTCACTTGCTACTTTCGGCACCTCACTTGCTTCTTTCTGCACCTCTCTTGCTTCTTTCTGCACATCTTTTGCCTCTTCCTGCTCCTCACTCTTTCCTTTCTGCACCTCTCTTGCTTTTTTCTGCACTTCTGTGGCTTCTTTCTACACCTCTCTTGCCTCTTTCTGCACCTCAATTGCTTCTTTCTGCATCTTTCTTGCTTCTTTCTGTACCTCTCTTGCTTCTTTCCGCATACCTCTTGCCTCTTTCTGCACTTCTCTTGCCTCTTTATGCACCTCTCTTGCTTATTTCTCCACCTCTCTTGCTTCTTTCATCACTTCTCTTGCTTCTTTCTGCAACTCACTTGCTACTTTCGGCACCTCACTTGCTTCTTTCTGCACCTCTCTTGCTTCTTTCTGCACATCTTTTGCCTCTTCCTGCACCTCACACTTTCCTTTCTGCACCTCTCTTGCTTTTTTCTGCACTTCTGTAGCTTCTTTCTACCCTCTCTTGCCTCTTTCTGCACCTCAATTGCTTCTTTCTGCATCTCTCTTGCTTCTTTCTGTACCTCTCTTGCTTCTTTCTGCATACCTCTTGCCTCTTTCTACACCTCTCTTGCCTCTTTCTACACTTCTCTTGCCTCTTTATGCACCTCTCTTGCTTCTTTCTGCACCTCACTTGCTTCTTTCGGCACCTCACTTGCTTCTTTCTGCACCTCTCTTGCCTCTTTCTGCATTTTCTCCTGCTTCTTTCTTCCTTTTTCTGCTCTTCTCTGGCTTCTTTCTACACTTCTCTTGCTTCTTTCTGCACCTCTCTTGCTTCTTTCTGCACATCTCTTGCTTCTTTCTGCACATCTCTTGCCTCTTCCTGCACCTCTCTTGCTTCTTTCTGCACCTCTCTTGCTTTTTTCTGCACTTCTCTGGCTTCTTTCTACACCTCTCTGGCCTCTTTCTGCACCTCAATTGCTTCTTTCTGCATCTCTCTTGCTTCTTTCTGAATACTTTTTGCCTCTTTCTGCACCTCTCTTGCCTCTTTCTACACCTCTCTTTCCTCTTTCTGCACCTCACTCTTTCCTTTCTGCACCTCTCTTGTTTCTTTCTGCAGCTCTCTTGCTCCTTTCTGTACTTCTCTTGCTTCATTCTGTACTTCTCTTGCTTCTTTCTGTGCCGTTCTTCCTCTTTCTGCACTTTTATTCCTCCTTCTGCACCTTTATTCCTCTTTCTGCAGTTCTCTTGCTTGTTTATACACCTCTCTTGCCTCTTTCTGCATTTCTCTTGCTTCTTTCTGTACCTTTCTTCCTCTTTCTGCACTCCTCTTGCCTCTTTCTCCACTTCTCTTGCTTCTTTCTGTACCTTTCTTGCCTCTTTCTGTACATTTCTTCCTCTTTCTGTACCTCTCTTGCTTCTTTCTGTACTTCTTTTGCTTCTTTCTGTACCTCTCTTGCCTCTTTCTGCATTTCTCGTTCTACTTTCTGCACCTTTCTTGCCTATTTCTGCACATTTCTTCCTCTTTCTGTACCTCTTTTGCTTCTTTATGCATTTCTCTAGCCTCTTTCTGCACTTCTCTTGCCTCTTTCTTCACCTCTCTTGCCTCTTTCTGTACATGTCTTCCTCTTTCTGTACCTCTCTTGCTTCTTTCTGCACTTCTCTTGCTTCTTTCTGCACCGCTCTTGCCACTTTCTGCATTTCTCTTGCTACTTTCTGCACCGTTCTTCTTCATTCTGCACCTATATTCCTCTTTATGCAGTTCTCTTGCTTGTTTCTGCAGTTCTCTTGCCTCTTTCTGCACCTATCTTGCCTCTTTCTGCACTTCTCTTGCCTCTTTCTGTACCTCTTTTGCTTCTTTCTCCACCTCTATTGCCTCTTTCATCACTTTTTTTGCTTCTTTCTGCACCTCACTTGCTTCTTTCTGTACCTCAATTGCTTCTTTCTGCACTTCTCTTGCTTCTTTCTGCATCTCTCTTGCCTCTTTCTGCATTTTCTCCTGCTTCTTTCTGCATCTTTCTTCCTCTTTCTGTTCTTCTCTGGCCTCTTTCTGCACTTCTCTTGCTTCTTTCTGTACCTTTATTCTTTCTACACTTCTCTTGCTTCTTTCTGTACCTCTCTTGCTTCTTTCTGCACATCTCTTGCTTCTTCCTGCACCTCTCTTCCTTCTTTCTGCACCTCTCATGCTTTTCTCTGCACTTATGTGGCTTCTTTCTGCATCTCTCTTGCTTCTTTCTGCACCTCTCTTGCTTCTTTCTGCATCCCTCTTGCCTCTTTCTGCACCTCTCTTTTCTCTTTCTGCACCTCACTCTTTTCTTTCTGCACCACTCTTTCTTCTTTCTGCACCGCTTTTGCTCCTTTCTGCACTTTTCTTGCTTTATTCTGTACATCTCTTGCTTCTTTCTGTGCCGTTCTTCCTCTTTCTACACCTTTATTCCTCTTTCTGCACCTTTATTCCTCTTTCTGCAGTTCTCTTGCTTGTTTATACACTTCTCTTGCCTCTGTCTGCACCTCTCATGCTTCTTTCTGCACCCCTTGCTTCTTTTTGCACCTCTCTTGCTTCTTTCTGCACTTCTCTTGCTTCTTTCTGCACCTCTCTTGCCTCTTTCTGCATTTCTCTTGCTTCTTTCTGCACCTTTCTTTCTCTTTCTCCACTCCTCTTGCCTCTTTCTGCAATTCTCTTGCTTCTTTCTGTACCTTTCTTCCTCTTTCTGCACTTCTCTTGCTTTTTTCTGTACCTTTCTTGCTTGCTTCTTTATGCATTTCTCTTGCCTCTTTCTGCACTTCTCTTGCCTCTTTCTGCACCTCTCTTGCCCCTTTCTGCACATTTCTTCCTCTTGCTGTACCTATTTTGCTTCTTTCTGCACTTCTTTGCTTCTTTCTGCACCTCTCTTGACTCTTTCTGCATTTTGCTTGCTAATTTTTGCACCTTTCTTTCTCTTTCTGCACCTATATTCCTCTTTCTGCAGTTCTCTTGCGTGTTTCTGCAGTTCTCTTGCCTCTTTCTGCACCTCTCTTGCCTCTTTCTGCACTTCTCTTGCCTCTTTCTGCACCTCACTTGCTTATTTCGGCACCTCACTTGCTTCTTTCTGCACTTCTCTTGCTTCTTTCTGTACCTCTCTTGCCTCTTTCTGCATTTTCTCCTGCTTCTTTCTGCATCTTTCTTCCTTTTTCGGCTCTTCTCTGGCCTCTTTCTGCACTTCTCTTGCTTCTTTCTGTACCTTTCTTCTTCTTTCTACACTTCTCTTGCTTCTTTCTGCACCTCTCTTGCTTCTTTCTGCACATCTCTTGCATCTTCCTGCACCTCTCTTGCTTCTTTCTGCACCTCTCTTGCTTTTTTCTGCACTTCTCTGGCTTCTTTCTACACCTCTCTTGCCTCTTTCTGCACCTCAATTGCTTCTTTCTGCATCTCTCTTGCTTCTTTCTGCATACCTCTTGCCTTTTTCTGCACCTCTCTTGCCTCTTTCTGCATCTCTCTTTCCTCTTTCTGCACCTCACTCTTTCCTTTCTGCACCTCTCTTGCTTCTTTCTGCAGCTCTCTTGCTCCTTTCTGCACTTCTCTTGCTTCATTCTGTACTTCTCTTGCTTCTTTCTGTGACGTTCTTCCTCTTTCTGCACTTTTATTCCTCCTTCTGCACCTTTATTCCTCTTTCTGCAGTTCTCTTGCTTGTTTATACACCTCTCTTGCCTCTTTCTGCACCTCGCTTGCTTCTTTCTGCACTTCTCTTGCTTCTTTCTGTACCTCTCTTGCCTCTTTCTGCATTTCTCTTGCTTCTTTCTGTACCTTTCTTCCTCTTTCTGCACTCCTCTTGCCTCTTTCTCCACTTCTCTTGCCTCTTTCTGTACCTCTCTTGTCTCTTTCTGCACATTTCTTCCTCTTTCTGTACCTCTCTTGCTTCTTTCTGTACTTCTTTTGCTTCTTTCTGTACCTCTCTTGCTTCTTTATGCATTTCTCTAGCCTCTTTCTGCACTTCTCTTGCCTCTTTCTTCACCTCTCTTGCCTCTTTCTGTACATGTCTTCCTCTTTCTGTACCTCTCTTGCTTCTTTCTGCACTTCTCTTGCTTCTTTCTGCACCGCTCTTGCCACTTTCTGCATTTCTCTTGCTACTTTCTGCACCGTTCTTCTTCATTCTGCACCTATATTCCTCTTTATGCAGTTCTCTTGCTTGTTTCTGCAGTTCTCTTGCCTCTTTCTGCACCTATCTTGCCTCTTTCTGCACTTCTCTTGCCTCTTTCTGTACCTCTTTTGCTTCTTTCTCCACCTCTATTGCCTCTTTCATCACTTTTTTGCTTCTTTCTGCACCTCACTTGCTTCTTTCTGTACCTCAATTGCTTCTTTCTGCACTTCTCTTGCTTCTTTCTGCATCTCTCTTGCCTCTTTCTGCATTTTCTCCTGCTTCTTTCTGCATCTTTCTTCCTCTTTCTGTTCTTCTCTGGCCTCTTTCTGCACTTCTCTTGCTTCTTTCTGTACCTCTCTTGCTTCTTTCTGCACATCTCTTGCTTCTTCCTGCACCTCTCTTCCTTCTTTCTGCACCTCTCATGCTTTTCTCTGCACTTATGTGGCTTCTTTCTGCATCTCTCTTGCTTCTTTCTGCACCTCTCTTGCTTCTTTCTGCATCCCTCTTGCCTCTTTCTGCTCCTCTCTTTTCTCTTTCTGCACCTCACTCTTTTCTTTCTGCACCACTCTTGCTTCTTTCTGCACCGCTTTTGCTCCTTTCTGCACTTTTCTTGCTTCATTATGTACTTCTCTTGCTTCTTTCTGTGCCATTCTTCCTCTTTCTACACCTTTATTCCTCTTTCTGCACCTTTATTCCTCTTTCTGCAGTTCTCTTGCTTGTTTATACACTTATCTTGCCTCTTTCTGCACCTCTCATGCTTCTTTCTGCACCTCTTGCTTCTTTTTGCACCTCACTTGCTTCTTTCTGCACTTCTCTTGCTTCTTTCTGCACCTCTCTTGCCTCTTTCTGCATTTCTCTTGCTTCTTTCTGCACCTTTCTTCCTCTTTCTGCACTCCTCTTGCCTCTTTCTGCAATTCTCTTGCTTCTTTCTGTACCTTTCTTCCTCTTTCTGCACTTCTCTTGCTTTTTTCTGTACTTTTCTTGCTTGCTTCTTTATGCATTTGTCTTGCCTCTTTCTGCACTTCTCTTGCCTCTTTCTGCACCTCTCTTACTCCTTTCTGCACATTTCTTCCTCTTGCTGTACCTATTTTGCTTCTTTCTGCACTTCTTTGCTTCTTTCTGCACCTCTCTTGACTCTTTCTGCATTTCGCTTGCTAATTTTTGCACCTTTCTTTCTCTTTCTGCACCTATATTCCTCTTTCTGTACCTCTCTTGCTTCTTTCTGCACTTCATCTTGCTTCTTTCTACACCTCTCTTGCCTCTTTCTGCATTCCTCTTGCTACTTTCTGCACCTTTCTTGCCTCTCTCTGCACCTTTCTTCCTCTTTCTGCACATCTCTTGCTTCTTTCTCCACTTCTCTTGCCTCTTTCATCACTTCTCTTGCTTCTTTCTGCACCTCATTTGCTTCTTTCGGCACCTTAATTGCTTCTTTCTGCACTTCTATTGCTTCTTTCTGCACCTCTCTTGCCTCTTTCTGCATTTTTTCCTGTTTGTTTCTGTATCTTTCTTCCTTTTTCTGTTCTTCTCTGGCCTCTTTCTGCACTTCTCTTGCTTCTGTCTGAACCTTTCTTCTTCTTTCTACACTTCTCTTGCTACTTTCTGCACCTTTCTTCTTCTTTCTGCACCTATATTCCTCTTTCTGCAGTTCTCTTGCTTGTTTCTGCAGTTCTCTTGCCTCTTTCTGCACCTCTCTTGCCTCTTTCTGCACTTCTCTTGCCTCTTTCTGCACCTCTCTTGCTTCTTTCTCCACTTCTCTTGCCTCTTTCATCACTTCTCTTGCTTCTTTCTGCACCTCACTTGCTACTTTCGGCACCTCACTTGCTTCTTTCTGCACCTCTCTTGCTTCTTTCTGCACATCTTTTGCCTCTTCCTGCTCCTCACTCTTTCCTTTCTGCACCTCTCTTGCTTTTTTCTGCACTTCTGTGGCTTCTTTCTACACCTCTCTTGCCTCTTTCTGCACCTCAATTGCTTCTTTCTGCATCTTCTCTTGCTTCTTTCTGTACCTCTCTTGCTTCTTTCCGCATACCTCTTGCCTCTTTCTGCACTTCTCTTGCCTCTTTATGCACCTCTCTTGCTTCTTTCTCCACCTCTCTTGCTTCTTTCATCACTTCTCTTGCTTCTTTCTGCAACTCACTTGCTACTTTCGGCACCTCACTTGCTTCTTTCTGCACCTCTCTTGCTTCTTTCTGCACATCTCTTGCCTCTTCCTGCACCTCACACTTCTTTCTGCACTCTCTTGCTTTTCTGCACTTCTCTTGCTTCTTTCTGCACCTCTCTTGCCTCTTTCTGCACCTCATTGCTTCTTTCTGCATCTCTCTTGCTTCTTTCTGTACCTCTCCTGCTTCTTTCTGCACCTCAATTGACTCTTTCTGCACCTCACCCTCTTCTTTCTGCACCTCTCTTGCTTTTATGCACCTCTCTTGCTTCTTTCTGCACCTCACTTGCTTCTTTCTGCACTTCTCTTGCTTCTTTCTGTACCTCTCTTGCCTCTTTCTGCATTTTCTCCTGCTTCTTTCTTCCTTTTTCGGCTCTTCTCTGGCCTCTTTCTGCACTTCTCTTGCTTCTTTCTGTACCTTTCTTCTTCTTTCTACACTTCTCTTGCTTCTTTCTGCACCTCTCTTGCTTCTTTCTGCACATCTCTTGCTTCTTTCTGCACATCTCTTGCCTCTTCCTGCACCTCTCTTGCTTCTTTCTGCACCTCTCTTGCTTTTTCTGCACTTCTCTGGCTTCTTTCTACACCTCTCTTGCCTCTTTCTGCACCTCAATTGCTTCTTTCTGCATCTCTCTTGCTTCTTTCTGCATACCTCTTGCCTCTTTCTGCACCTCTCTTGCCTCTTTCTGCACCTCTCTTTCCTCTTTCTGCACCTCACTCTTTCCTTTCTGCACCTCTCTTGCTTCTTTCTGCAGCTCTCTTGCTCCTTTCTGTACTTCTCTTGCTTCATTCTGTACTTCTCTTGCTTCTTTCTGTGCCGTTCTTCCTCTTTCTGCACTTTTATTCCTCCTTCTGCACCTTTATTCCTCTTTCTGCAGTTCTCTTGCTTGTTTATACACCTCTCTTGCCTCTTTCTGCATTTCTCTTGCTTCTTTCTGTACCTTTCTTCCTCTTTCTGCACTCCTCTTGCCTCTTTCTCCACTTCTCTTGCTTCTTTCTGTACCTTTCTTGCCTCTTTCTGTACATTTCTTCCTCTTTCTGTACCTCTCTTGCTTCTTTCTGTACTTCTTTTGCTTCTTTCTGTACCTCTCTTGCCTCTTTCTGCATTTCTCGTTCTACTTTCTGCACCTTTCTTGCCTATTTCTGCACATTTCTTCCTCTTTCTGTACCTCTTTTGCTTCTTTATGCATTTCTCTAGCCTCTTTCTGCACTTCTCTTGCCTCTTTCTTCACCTCTCTTGCCTCTTTCTGTACATGTCTTCCTCTTTCTGTACCTCTCTTGCTTCTTTCTGCACTTCTCTTGCTTCTTTCTGCACCGCTCTTGCCACTTTCTGCATTTCTCTTGCTACTTTCTGCACCGTTCTTCTTCATTCTGCACCTATATTCCTCTTTATGCAGTTCTCTTGCTTGTTTCTGCACTTCTCTTGCCTCTTTCTGCTACTGCCTCTTTCTGCACTTCTCTTGCTCTTTCTTACTTCTCTACCTCTGTGCCTCTTTCATCACTTTTTTGCTTCTTTCTGCACCTCACTTGCTTCTTTCTGTACCTCAATTGCTTCTTTCTGCACTTCTCTTGCTTCTTTCTGCATCTCTCTTGCCTCTTTCTGCATTTTCTCCTGCTTCTTTCTGCATCTTTCTTCCTCTTTCTGTTCTTCTCTGGCCTCTTTCTGCACTTCTCTTGCTTCTTTCTGTACCTTTATTCTTTCTACACTTCTCTTGCTTCTTTCTGTACCTCTCTTGCTTCTTTCTGCACATCTCTTGCTTCTTCCTGCACCTCTCTTCCTTCTTTCTGCACCTCTCATGCTTTTCTCTGCACTTATGTGGCTTCTTTCTGCATCTCTCTTGCTTCTTTCTGCACCTCTCTTGCTTCTTTCTGCATCCCTCTTGCCTCTTTCTGCACCTCTCTTTTCTCTTTCTGCACCTCACTCTTTTCTTTCTGCACCACTCTTTCTTCTTTCTGCACCGCTTTTGCTCCTTTCTGCACTTTTCTTGCTTTATTCTGTACTTCTCTTGCTTCTTTCTGTGCCGTTCTTCCTCTTTCTACACCTTTATTCCTCTTTCTGCACCTTTATTCCTCTTTCTGCAGTTCTCTTGCTTGTTTATGCACTTCTCTTGCCTCTGTCTGCACCTCTCATGCTTCTTTCTGCACCCCTTGCTTCTTTTTGCACCTCACTTGCTTCTTTCTGCACTTCTCTTGCTTCTTTCTGCACCTCTCTTGCCTCTTTCTGCATTTCTCTTGCTTCTTTCTGCACCTTTCTTCCTCTTTCTGCACTCCTCTTGCCTCTTTCTGCAATTCTCTTGCTTCTTTCTGTACCTTTCTTCCTCTTTCTGCACTTCTCTTGCTTTTTCTGTACCTTTCTTGCTTGCTTCTTTATGCATTTCTCTTGCCTCTTTCTGCACTTCTCTTGCCTCTTTCTGCACCTCTCTTGCCCCTTTCTGCACATTTCTTCCTCTTGCTGTACCTATTTTGCTTCTTTCTGCACTTCTTTGCTTCTTTCTGCACCTCTCTTGACTCTTTCTGCATTTCGCTTGCTAATTTTTGCACCTTTCTTTCTCTTTCTGCACCTATATTCCTCTTTCTGTACCTCTCTTGCTTCTTTCTGCACTTCATTTGCTTCTTTCTACACCTCTCTTGCCTCTTTCTGCATTCCTCTTGCTACTTTCTGCACCTTTCTTGCCTCTCTCTGCACCTTTCTTCCTCTTTCTGCACATCTCTTGCTTCTTTCTCCACTTCTCTTGCCTCTTTCATCACTTCTCTTGCTTCTTTCTGCACCTCATTTGCTTCTTTCGGCACCTTAATTGCTTCTTTCTGCACTTCTATTGCTTCTTTCTGCACCTCTCTTGCCTCTTTCTGCATTTTTTCCTGTTTGTTTCTGTATCTTTCTTCCTTTTTCTGTTCTTCTCTGGCCTCTTTCTGCACTTCTCTTGCTTCTGTCTGAACCTTTCTTCTTCTTTCTACACTTCTCTTGCTACTTTCTGCACCTTTCTTTTTCTTTCTGCACCTATATTCCTCTTTCTGCAGTTCTCTTGCTTGTTTCTGCAGTTCTCTTGCCTCTTTCTGCGCCTCTCTTGCCTCTTTCTGCACTTCTCTTGCCTCTTTATGCACCCCTCTTGCTTCTTTCTCCACCTCTCTTGCCTCTTTCATCACTTCTCTTGCTTCTTTCTGCACCTCACTTGCTACTTTCGGCACCTCACTTGCTTCTTTCTGCACCTCTCTTGCTTCTTTCTGCACATCTTTTGCCTCTTCCTGCTCCTCACTCTTTCCTTTCTGCACCTCTCTTGCTTTTTCTGCACTTCTGTGGCTTCTTTCTACACCTCTCTTGCCTCTTTCTGCACCTCAATTGCTTCTTTCTGCATCTTTCTTGCTTCTTTCTGTACCTCTCTTGCTTCTTTCCGCATACCTCTAGCCTCTTTCTGCACTTCTCTTGCCTCTTTATGCACCTCTCTTGCTTCTTTCTCCACCTCTCTTGCTTCTTTCATCACTTCTCTTGCTTCTTTCTGCAACTCACTTGCTACTTTCGGCACCTCACTTGCTTCTTTCTGCACCTCTCTTGCTTCTTTCTGCACATCTTTTGCCTCTTCCTGCACCTCACACTTTCCTTTCTGCACCTCTCTTGCTTTTTTCTGCACTTCTGTGGCTTCTTTCTACACCTCTCTTGCCTCTTTCTGCACCTCAATTGCTTCTTTCTGCATCTCTCTTGCTTCTTTCTGTACCTCTCTTGCTTCTTTCTGCATACCTCTTGCCTCTTTCTACACCTCTCTTACCTCTTTCTACACTTCTCTTGCCTCTTTATGCACCTCTCTTGCTTCTTTCTGCACCTCACTTGCTTCTTTCGGCACCTCACTTGCTTCTTTCTGCACCTCTCTTGCCTCTTTCTGCATTTTCTCCTGCTTCTTTCTTCCTTTTTCTGCTCTTCTCTGGCCTCTTTCTGCACTTCTCTTGCTTCTTTCTGTACCTTTCTTCTTCTTTCTACACTTCTCTTGCTTCTTTCTGCACCTCTCTTGCTTCTTTCTGCACATCTCTTGCTTCTTTCTGCACATCTCTTGCCTCTTCCTGCACCTCTCTTGCTTCTTTCTGCACCTCTCTTGCTTTTTTCTGCACTTCTCTGGCCTCTTTCTGCACCTCAATTGCTTCTTTCTGCATCTCTCTTGCTTCTTTCTGCATACCTTTTGCCTCTTTCTGCACCTCTCTTGCCTCTTTCTACACCTCTCTTTCCTCTTTCTGCACCTCACTCTTTCCTTTCTGCACCTCTCTTGCTTCTTTCTGCAGCTCTCTTGCTCCTTTCTGTACTTCTCTTGCTTCATTCTGTACTTCTCTTGCTTCTTTCTGTGCCGTTCTTCCTCTTTCTGCACTTTTATTCCTCCTTCTGCACCTTTATTCCTCTTTCTGCAGTTCTCTTGCTTGTTTATACACCTCTCTTGCCTCTTTCTGCATTTCTCTTGCTTCTTTCTGTACCTTTCTTCCTCTTTCTGCACTCCTCTTGCCTCTTTCTCTACTTCTCTTGCTTCTTTCTGTACCTTTCTTGCCTCTTTCTGTACATTTCTTCCTCTTTCTGTACCTCTCTTGCTTCTTTCTGTACTTCTTTTGCTTCTTTCTGTACCTCTCTTGCCTCTTTCTGCATTTCTCGTTCTACTTTCTGCACCTTTCTTGCCTATTTCTGCACATTTCTTCCTCTTTCTGTACCTCTTTTGCTTCTTTATGCATTTCTCTAGCCTCTTTCTGCACTTCTCTTGCCTCTTTCTTCACCTCTCTTGCCTCTTTCTGTACATGTCTTCCTCTTTCTGTACCTCTCTTGCTTCTTTCTGCACTTCTCTTGCTTCTTTCTGCACCGCTCTTGCCACTTTCTGCATTTCTCTTGCTACTTTCTGCACCGTTCTTCTTCATTCTGCACCTATATTCCTCTTTATGCAGTTCTCTTGCTTGTTTCTGCAGTTCTCTTGCCTCTTTCTGCACCTATCTTGCCTCTTTCTGCACTTCTCTTGCCTCTTTCTGTACCTCTTTTGCTTCTTTCTCCACCTCTATTGCCTCTTTCATCACTTTTTTGCTTCTTTCTGCACCTCACTTGCTTCTTTCTGTACCTCAATTGCTTCTTTCTGCACTTCTCTTGCTTCTTTCTGCATCTCTCTTGCCTCTTTCTGCATTTTCTCCTGCTTCTTTCTGCATCTTTCTTCCTCTTTCTGTTCTTCTCTGGCCTCTTTCTGCACTTCTCTTGCTTCTTTCTGTACCTTTATTCTTTCTACACTTCTCTTGCTTCTTTCTGTACCTCTCTTGCTTCTTTCTGCACATCTCTTGCTTCTTCCTGCACCTCTCTTCCTTCTTTCTGCACCTCTCATGCTTTTCTCTGCACTTATGTGGCTTCTTTCTGCATCTCTCTTGCTTCTTTCTGCACCTCTCTTGCTTCTTTCTGCATCCCTCTTGCCTCTTTCTGCACCTCTCTTTTCTCTTTCTGCACCTCACTCTTTTCTTTCTGCACCACTCTTTCTTCTTTCTGCACCGCTTTTGCTCCTTTCTGCACTTTTCTTGCTTTATTCTGTACTTCTCTTGCTTCTTTCTGTGCCGTTCTTCCTCTTTCTACACCTTTATTCCTCTTTCTGCACCTTTATTCCTCTTTCTGCAGTTCTCTTGCTTGTTTATACACTTCTCTTGCCTCTGTCTGCACCTCTCATGCTTCTTTCTGCACCCCTTGCTTCTTTTTGCACCTCTCTTGCTTCTTTCTGCACTTCTCTTGCTTCTTTCTGCACCTCTCTTGCCTCTTTCTGCATTTCTCTTGCTTCTTTCTGCACCTTTCTTTCTCTTTCTCCACTCCTCTTGCCTCTTTCTGCAATTCTCTTGCTTCTTTCTGTACCTTTCTTCCTCTTTCTGCACTTCTCTTGCTTTTTCTGTACCTTTCTTGCTTGCTTCTTTATGCATTTCTCTTGCCTCTTTCTGCACTTCTCTTGCCTCTTTCTGCACCTCTCTTGCCCCTTTCTGCACATTTCTTCCTCTTGCTGTACCTATTTTGCTTCTTTCTGCACTTCTTTGCTTCTTTCTGCACCTCTCTTGACTCTTTCTGCATTTTGCTTGCTAATTTTTGCACCTTTCTTTCTCTTTCTGCACCTATATTCATCTTTCTGCAGTTCTCTTGCGTGTTTCTGCAGTTCTCTTGCCTCTTTCTGCACCTCTCTTGCCTCTTTCTGCACTTCTCTTGCCTCTTTCTGCACCTCACTTGCTTATTTTGGCACCTCACTTGCTTCTTTCTGCACTTCTCTTGCTTCTTTCTGTACCTCTCTTGCCTCTTTCTGCATTTTCTCCTGCTTCTTTCTGCATCTTTCTTCCTTTTTCGGCTCTTCTCTGGCCTCTTTCTGCACTTCTCTTGCTTCTTTCTGTACCTTTCTTCTTCTTTCTACACTTCTCTTGCTTCTTTCTGCACCTCTCTTGCTTCTTTCTGCACATCTCTTGCATCTTCCTGCACCTCTCTTGCTTCTTTCTGCACCTCTCTTGCTTTTTTCTGCACTTCTCTGGCTTCTTTCTACACCTCTCTTGCCTCTTTCTACACCTCAATTGCTTCTTTCTGCATCTCTCTTGCTTCTTTCTGCATACCTCTTGCCTTTTTCTGCACCTCTCTTGCCTCTTTCTGCACCTCTCTTTCCTCTTTCTGCACCTCACTCTTTCCTTTCTGCACCTCTCTTGCTTCTTTCTGCAGCTCTCTTGCTCCTTTCTGCACTTCTCTTGCTTCATTCTGTACTTCTATTGCTTCTTTCTGTGACGTTCTTCCTCTTTCTGCACTTTTATTCCTCCTTCTGCACCTTTATTCCTCTTTCTGCAGTTCTCTTGCTTGTTTATACACCTCTCTTGCCTCTTTCTGCATTTCTCTTGCTTCTTTCTGTACCTTTCTTCCTCTTTCTGCACTCCTCTTGCCTCTTTCTCCACTTCTCTTGCTTCTTTCTGTACCTCTCTTGCCTCTTTCTGCATTTCTCTTGCTTCTTTCTGTACCTTTCTTCCTCTTTCTGCACTCCTCTTGCCTCTTTCTCCACTTCTCTTGCTTCTTTCTGTACCTTTCTTGCCTCTTTCTGCACATTTCTTCCTCTTTCTGTACCTCTCTTGCTTCTTTCTGTACTTCTTTTGCTTCTTTCTGTACCTCTCTTGTCTCTTTCTGCATTTCTCGTTCTACTTTCTGCACCTTTCTTGCCTATTTCTGCAAATTTCTTCCTCTTTCTGTACCTCTCTTGCTTCTTTATGCATTTCTCTAGCCTCTTTCTGCACTTCTCTTGCCTCTTTCTTCACCTCTCTTGCCTCTTTCTGTACATGTCTTCCTCCTTCTGTACCTCTCTTGCTTCTTTCTGCAGCTCTCTTGCTCCTTTCTGTACTTCTCTTGCTTCATTCTGTACTTCTCTTGCTTCTTTCTGTGCCGTTCTTCCTCTTTCTGCACTTTTATTCCTCCTTCTGCACCTTTATTCCTCTTTCTGCAGTTCTCTTGCTTGTTTATACACCTCTCTTGCCTCTTTCTGCATTTCTCTTGCTTCTTTCTGTACCTTTCTTCCTCTTTCTGCACTCCTCTTGCCTCTTTCTGCTACTTCTCTTGCTTCTTTCTGTACCTTTCTTGCCTCTTTCTGTACATTTCTTCCTCTTTCTGTACCTCTCTTGCTTCTTTCTCCACTTCTCTTGCCTCTTTCTGTACCTCTCTTGTCTCTTTCTGCATTTCTCGTTCTACTTTCTGCACCTTTCTTGCCTATTTCTGCACATTTCTTCCTCTTTCTGTACCTCTCTTGCTTCTTTATGCATTTCTCTAGCCTCTTTCTGCACTTCTCTTGCCTCTTTCTTCACCTCTCTTGCCTCTTTCTGTACATGTCTTCCTCTTTCTGTACCTCTCTTGCTTCTTTCTGCACTTCTCTTGCTTCTTTCTGCACCGCTCTTGCCACTTTCTGCATTTCTCTTGCTACTTTCTGCACCGTTCTTCTTCATTCTGCACCTATATTCCTCTTTATGCAGTTCTCTTGCTTGTTTCTGCAGTTCTCTTGCCTCTTTCTGCACCTATCTTGCCTCTTTCTGCACTTCTCTTGCCTCTTTCTGTACCTCTTTTGCTTCTTTCTCCACCTCTATTGCCTCTTTCATCACTTTTTTGCTTCTTTCTGCACCTCACTTGCTTCTTTCTGTACCTCAATTGCTTCTTTCTGCACTTCTCTTGCTTCTTTCTGCATCTCTCTTGCCTCTTTCTGCATTTTCTCCTGCTTCTTTCTGCATCTTTCTTCCTCTTTCTGTTCTTCTCTGGCCTCTTTCTGCACTTCTCTTGCTTCTTTCTGTACCTTTATTCTTTCTACACTTCTCTTGCTTCTTTCTGTACCTCTCTTGCTTCTTTCTGCACATCTCTTGCTTCTTCCTGCACCTCTCTTCCTTCTTTCTGCACCTCTCATGCTTTTCTCTGCACTTATGTGGCTTCTTTCTGCATCTCTCTTGCTTCTTTCTGCACCTCTCTTGCTTCTTTCTGCATCCCTCTTGCCTCTTTCTGCACCTCTCTTTTCTCTTTCTGCACCTCACTCTTTTCTTTCTGCACCACTCTTTCTTCTTTCTGCACCGCTCTTGCTCCTTTCTGCACTTTTCTTGCTTTATTCTGTACTTCTCTTGCTTCTTTCTGTGCCGTTCTTCCTCTTTCTACACCTTTATTCCTCTTTCTGCACCTTTATTCCTCTTTCTGCAGTTCTCTTGCTTGTTTATACACTTCTCTTGCCTCTGTCTGCACCTCTCATGCTTCTTTCTGCACCCCTTGCTTCTTTTTGCACCTCTCTTGCTTCTTTCTGCACTTCTCTTGCTTCTTTCTGCACCTCTCTTGCCTCTTTCTGCATTTCTCTTGCTTCTTTCTGCACCTTTCTTCCTCTTTCTGCACTCCTCTTGCCTCTTTCTGCAATTCTCTTGCTTCTTTCTGTACCTTTCTTCCTCTTTCTGCACTTCTCTTGCTTTTTCTGTACCTTTCTGCTTGCTTCTTTATGCATTTCTCTTGCCTCTTTCTGCACTTCTCTTGCCTCTTTCTGCACCTCTCTTGCCCCTTTCTGCACATTTCTTCCTCTTGCTGTACCTCTTTTGCTTCTTTCTGCACTTCTTTGCTTCTTTCTGCACCTCTCTTGACTCTTTCTGCATTTCTCTTGCTAATTTTTGCACCTTTCTTTCTCTTTCTGCACCTATATTCCTCTTTCTGCAGTTCTCTTGCTTGTTTCTGCAGTTCTCTTGCCTCTTTCTGCACCTCTCTTGCCTCTTTCTATAGTTCTATTGCCTCTTTCTGCACCTCTCTTGCTTCTTTCTGGACCTCACTTGCTTCTTTCTGCACTTCTCTTGCTTCTTTCTGCACCTCTCTTGCCTCTTTCTGCATTTCTCCTGCTTCTTTCTGCACCTTTCTTCCTTTTTCGGCTCTTCTCTGGCCTCTTTCTGCACTTCTCTTGCTTCTTTCTGTACCTCTCTTGCTTCTTTCTGCACTTCTCTTGCTTCTTTCTGCACCTCTCTTGCTTCTTTCTGCACATCTCTTGCCTCTTCCTGCACCTCTCTTGCTTCTTTCTGCACCTCTCTTGCTTTTTCTACACTTCTCTGGCTTCTTTCTACACCTCTCTTGCCTCTTTCTGCACCTCATATTGCTTCTTTCTGCATCTCTCTTGCTTCTTTCTGCATACTCTCTTGCCTCTTTCTGCACCTCTCTTGCCTCTTTCTGCACCTCTCTTGC
Source organism: Calotriton arnoldi (assembly GCA_963921515.1). NCBI lineage: Eukaryota > Metazoa > Chordata > Amphibia > Caudata > Salamandridae > Calotriton > Calotriton arnoldi. Next base: position 1,426,645 of record CAWUFW010004329.1, read on the forward strand.
CTCTTTCTGCACCTCACTCTTTCCTTTCTGCACCTCTCTTGCTTCTTTCTGCAGCTCTCTTGCTCCTTTCTGCACTTCTCTTGCTTCATTCTGTACCTCTCTTGCTTCTTTCTGTACGTTCTTCCTCTTTCTGCACTTTATTCCTCCTTCTGCACCTTTATTCCTCTTTCTGCAGTTCTCTTGCTTGTTTATACACCTCTCTTGCCTCTTTCTGCACTTCTCTTGCTTCTTTCTGCACCTCTCTTGCCTCTTTCTGCACCTCCTCTTGCTTCTTTCTGCACCTCTCTTGCTTCTTTCTGTACCTCTATTGCCTCTTTCTGCATTTCTCGTGCTTCTTTCTGTACCTTTCTTCCTCTTTCTGCACTTCTCTTGCCTCTTTCTGCACTTCTCTTACTTCTTTCTGTACCTTTCTTCCTCTTTCTGCACTTCTCTTGCCTCTTTCTGCACCTCTCTTTCTTCTTTCTGCACTTCTCTTGCTTCTTTCTGCACCCTCTTGCCTCTTTCTGCATTTCTCTTGCTACTTTCTGCACCTTTCTTGCCTTTTTCTGCACATTTCTTCCTCTTTCTGTACCTCTCTCACTTCTTTCTGCATCCCTCTTGCCTCTTTCTGCTCCTCTCTTTTCTCTTTCTGCACCTCTCATGCTTCTTTCTGCACCTCTCTTGCTTTTTTGTGCACCTCTCTTTCTTCTTTCTGCACTTCTCTTGCTTCTTTCTGTCCTCCTCTTGCCTCTTTCTGCACTTCTCTTGCCTCTTTCTGCACTTCTCTAGACTCTTTCTGCACCTCTCTTCCCTCTTTCTGCACCTCACTTCCTTCTTTCTGCACTTCTCTAGCTTCTTTCTGCACCTCTCTTGCCTCTTTCTGCATTTTCTCCTGCTTCTTTCTGCATCTTTCTTCCTTTCTGCTCTTCTCTGGCCTCTTTCTGCACTTCTCTTGCTTCTTTCTGTACCTTTCTTCTTCTTTCTACACTTCTCTTGCTTCTTTCTGCACCTCTCTTGCTTCTTTCTGCACATCTCTTGCCTCTTCCTGCACCTCTCTTGCTTCTTTCTGCACCTCTCTTGCTTTTTTCTGCACTTCTCTGGCTTCTTTCTACACCTCTCTTGCCTCTTTCTGCACCTCAATTGCTTCTTTCTGCATCTCTCTTGCTTCTTTCTGCATACCTCTTGCCTTTTTCTGCACCTCTCTTGCCTCTTTCTGCACCTCTCTTTCCTCTTTCTGCACCTCACTCTTTCCTTTCTGCACCTCTCTTGCTTCTTTCTGCAGCTCTCTTGCTCCTTTCTGCACTTCTCTTGCTTCATTCTGTACTTCTCTTGCTTCTTTCTGTGCCGTTCTCCCTCTTTCTGCACTTTTATTCCTCTTTCTGCACCTTTATTCCTCTTTCTGCAGTTTTCTTGCTTGTTTATACACCTCTCTTGCCTCTTTCTGCACCTCGCTTGCTTCTTTCTGCACTTCTCTTGCTTCTTTCTGTACCTCTCTTGCCTCTTTCTGCATTTCTCTTGCTTCTTTCTGTACCTTTCTTCCTCTTTCTGCACTCCTCTTGCCTCTTTCTCCACTTCTCTTGCTTCTTTCTGTACCTTTCTTGCCTCTTTCTGCACATTTCTTCCTCTTTCTGTACCTCTCTTGCTTCTTTCTGTACTTCTTTTGCTTCTTTCTGTACCTCTCTTGTCTCTTTCTGCATTTCTCGTTCTACTTTCTGCACCTTTCTTGCCTATTTCTGCACATTTCTTCCTCTTTCTGTACCTCTCTTGCTTCTTTATGCATTTCTCTAGCCTCTTTCTGCACTTCTCTTGCCTCTTTCTTCACCTCTCTTGCCTCTTTCTGTACGTGTCTTCCTCTTTCTGTACCTCTCTTGCTTCTTTCTGCACTTCTCTTGCTTCTTTCTGCACCGCTCTTGCCACTTTCTGCATTTCTCTTGCTACTTTCTGCACCGTTCTTCTTCATTCTGCACCTATATTCCTCTTTATGCAGTTCTCTTGCTTGTTTCTGCAGTTCTCTTGCCTCTTTCTGCACCTATCTTGCCTCTTTCTGCACTTCTCTTGCCTCTTTCTGTACCTCTTTTGCTTCTTTCTCCACCTCTATTGCCTCTTTCATCACTTTTTTGCTTCTTTCTGCACCTCACTTGCTTCTTTCTGTACCTCAATTGCTTCTTTCTGCACTTCTCTTGCTTCTTTCTGCATCTCTCTTGCCTCTTTCTGCATTTTCTCCTGCTTCTTTCTGCATCTTTCTTCCTCTTTCTGTTCTTCTCTGGCCTCTTTCTGCACTTCTCTTGCTTCTTTCTGTACCTTTATTCTTTCTACACTTCTCTTGCTTCTTTCTGTACCTCTCTTGCTTCTTTCTGCACATCTCTTGCTTCTTCCTGCACCTCTCTTCCTTCTTTCTGCACCTCTCATGCTTTTCTCTGCACTTATGTGGCTTCTTTCTGCATCTCTCTTGCTTCTTTCTGCACCTCTCTTGCTTCTTTCTGCATCCCTCTTGCCTCTTTCTGCACCTCTCTTTTCTCTTTCTGCACCTCACTCTTTTCTTTCTGCACCACTCTTTCTTCTTTCTGCACCGCTTTTGCTCCTTTCTGCACTTTTCTTGCTTTATTCTGTACTTCTCTTGCTTCTTTCTGTGCCGTTCTTCCTCTTTCTACACCTTTATTCCTCTTTCTGCACCTTTATTCCTCTTTCTGCAGTTCTCTTGCTTGTTTATGCACTTCTCTTGCCTCTGTCTGCACCTCTCATGCTTCTTTCTGCACCCCTTGCTTCTTTTTGCACCTCACTTGCTTCTTTCTGCACTTCTCTTGCTTCTTTCTGCACCTCTCTTGCCTCTTTCTGCATTTCTCTTGCTTCTTTCTGCACCTTTCTTCCTCTTTCTGCACTCCTCTTGCCTCTTTCTGCAATTCTCTTGCTTCTTTCTGTACCTTTCTTCCTCTTTCTGCACTTCTCTTGCTTTTTCTGTACCTTTCTTGCTTGCTTCTTTATGCATTTCTCTTGCCTCTTTCTGCACTTCTCTTGCCTCTTTCTGCACCTCTCTTGCCCCTTTCTGCACATTTCTTCCTCTTGCTGTACCTATTTTGCTTCTTTCTGCACTTCTTTGCTTCTTTCTGCACCTCTCTTGACTCTTTCTGCATTTCGCTTGCTAATTTTTGCACCTTTCTTTCTCTTTCTGCACCTATATTCCTCTTTCTGTACCTCTCTTGCTTCTTTCTGCACTTCATTTGCTTCTTTCTACACCTCTCTTGCCTCTTTCTGCATTCCTCTTGCTACTTTCTGCACCTTTCTTGCCTCTCTCTGCACCTTTCTTCCTCTTTCTGCACATCTCTTGCTTCTTTCTCCACTTCTCTTGCCTCTTTCATCACTTCTCTTGCTTCTTTCTGCACCTCATTTGCTTCTTTCGGCACCTTAATTGCTTCTTTCTGCACTTCTATTGCTTCTTTCTGCACCTCTCTTGCCTCTTTCTGCATTTTTCCTGTTTGTTTCTGTATCTTTCTTCCTTTTTCTGTTCTTCTCTGGCCTCTTTCTGCACTTCTCTTGCTTCTGTCTGAACCTTTCTTCTTCTTTCTACACTTCTCTTGCTACTTTCTGCACCTTTCTTTTTCTTTCTGCACCTATATTCCTCTTTCTGCAGTTCTCTTGCTTGTTTCTGCAGTTCTCTTGCCTCTTTCTGCACCTCTCTTGCCTCTTTCTGCACTTCTCTTGCTTCTTTCTCCCCTCTCTTGCCTCTTTCATCACTTCTCTTGCTTCTTTCTGCACCTCACTTGCTACTTTCGGCACCTCACTTGCATCTTTCTGCACCTCTCTTGCTTCTTTCTGCACATCTTTTGCCTCTTCCTGCTCCTCACTCTTTCCTTTCTGCACCTCTCTTGCTTTTTCTGCACTTCTGTGGCTTCTTTCTACACCTCTCTTGCCTCTTTCTGCACCTCAATTGCTTCTTTCTGCATCTTTCTTGCTTCTTTCTGTACCTCTCTTGCTTCTTTCCGCATACCTCTAGCCTCTTTCTGCACTTCTCTTGCCTCTTTATGCACCTCTCTTGCTTCTTTCTCCACCTCTCTTGCTTCTTTCATCACTTCTCTTGCTTCTTTCTGCAACTCACTTGCTACTTTCGGCACCTCACTTGCTTCTTTCTGCACCTCTCTTGCTTCTTTCTGCACATCTTTTGCCTCTTCCTGCACCTCACACTTTCCTTTCTGCACCTCTCTTGCTTTTTCTGCACTTCTGTGGCTTCTTTCTACACCTCTCTTGCCTCTTTCTGCACCTCAATTGCTTCTTTCTGCATCTCTCTTGCTTCTTTCTGTACCTCTCTTGCTTCTTTCTGCATACCTCTTGCCTCTTTCTACACCTCTCTTGCCTCTTTCTACACTTCTCTTGCCTCTTTATGCACCTCTCTTGCTTCTTTCTGCACCTCACTTGCTTCTTTCGGCACCTCACTTGCTTCTTTCTGCACCTCTCTTGCCTCTTTCTGCATTTTCTCCTGCTTCTTTCTTCCTTTTTCTGCTCTTCTCTGGCCTCTTTCTGCACTTCTCTTGCTTCTTTCTGTACCTTTCTTCTTCTTTCTACACTTCTCTTGCTTCTTTCTGCACCTCTCTTGCTTCTTTCTGCACATCTCTTGCTTCTTTCTGCACATCTCTTGCCTCTTCCTGCACCTCTCTTGCTTCTTTCTGCACCTCTCTTGCTTTTTTCTGCACTTCTCTGGCTTCTTTCTACACCTCTCTGGCCTCTTTCTGCACCTCAATTGCTTCTTTCTGCATCTCTCTTGCTTCTTTCTGCATACCTTTTGCCTCTTTCTGCACCTCTCTTGCCTCTTTCTACACCTCTCTTTCCTCTTTCTGCACCTCACTCTTTCCTTTCTGCACCTCTCTTGCTTCTTTCTGCAGCTCTCTTGCTCCTTTCTGTACTTCTCTTGCTTCATTCTGTACTTCTCTTGCTTCTTTCTGTGCCGTTCTTCCTCTTTCTGCACTTTTATTCCTCCTTCTGCACCTTTATTCCTCTTTCTGCAGTTCTCTTGCTTGTTTATACACCTCTCTTGCCTCTTTCTGCATTTCTCTTGCTTCTTTCTGTACCTTTCTTCCTCTTTCTGCACTCCTCTTGCCTCTTTCTACACTTCTCTTGCTTCTTTCTGTACCTTTCTTGCCTCTTTCTGTACATTTCTTCCTCTTTCTGTACCTCTCTTGCTTCTTTCTGTACTTCTTTTGCTTCTTTCTGTACCTCTCTTGCCTCTTTCTGCATTTCTCGTTCTACTTTCTTCACCTCTCTTGCCTCTTTCTGTACATTTCTTCCTCTTTCTGTACCTCTCTTGCTTCTTTCTGCACTTCTCTTGCTTCTTTCTGCACCGCTCTTGCCACTTTCTGCATTTCTCTTGCTACTTTCTGCACCGTTCTTCTTCATTCTGCACCTATATTCCTCTTTATGCAGTTCTCTTGCTTGTTTCTGCAGTTCTCTTGCCTCTTTCTGCACCTATCTTGCCTCTTTCTGCACTTCTCTTGCCTCTTTCTGTACCTCTTTTGCTTCTTTCTCCACCTCTATTGCCTCTTTCATCACTTTTTTGCTTCTTTCTGCACCTCACTTGCTTCTTTCTGTACCTCAATTGCTTCTTTCTGCACTTCTCTTGCTTCTTTCTGCATCTCTCTTGCCTCTTTCTGCATTTTCTCCTGCTTCTTTCTGCATCTTTCTTCCTCTTTCTGTTCTTCTCTGGCCTCTTTCTGCACTTCTCTTGCTTCTTTCTGTACCTTTATTCTTTCTACACTTCTCTTGCTTCTTTCTGTACCTCTCTTGCTTCTTTCTGCACATCTCTTGCTTCTTCCTGCACCTCTCTTCCTTCTTTCTGCACCTCTCATGCTTTTCTCTGCACTTATGTGGCTTCTTTCTGCATCTCTCTTGCTTCTTTCTGCACCTCTCTTGCTTCTTTCTGCATCCCTCTTTTCTCTTTCTGCACCTCACTCTTTTCTTTCTGCACCACTCTTTCTTCTTTCTGCACCGCTTTTGCTCCTTTCTGCACTTTTCTTGCTTTATTCTGTACTTCTCTTGCTTCTTTCTGTGCCGTTCTTCCTCTTTCTACACCTTTATTCCTCTTTCTGCACCTTTATTCCTCTTTCTGCAGTTCTCTTGCTTGTTTATACACTTCTCTTGCCTCTGTCTGCACCTCTCATGCTTCTTTCTGCATCCCTTGCTTCTTTTTGCACCTCTCTTGCTTCTTTCTGCACTTCTCTTGCTTCTTTCTGCACCTCTCTTGCCTCTTTCTGCATTTCTCTTGCTTCTTTCTGCACCTTTCTTCCTCTTTCTGCACTCTTCTTGCCTCTTTCTGCAATTCTCTTGCTTCTTTCTGTACCTTTCTTCCTCTTTCTGCACTTCTCTTGCTTTTTTCTGTACCTTTCTTGCTTGCTTCTTTATGCATTTGTCTTGCCTCTTTCTGCACTTCTCTTGCCTCTTTCTGCACCTCTCTTACTCCTTTCTGCACATTTCTTCCTCTTGCTGTACCTCTTTTGCTTCTTTCTGCACTTCTTTGCTTCTTTCTGCACCTCTCTTGACTCTTTCTGCATTTCTCTTGCTAATTTTTGCACCTTTCTTTCTCTTTCTGCACCTATATTCCTCTTTCTGCAGTTCTCTTGCTTGTTTCTGCAGTTCTCTTGCCTCTTTCTGCACCTCTCTTGCCTCTTTCTGCACTTCTCTTGCCTCTTTCTGCACCTCTCTTGCTTCTTTCTCTGCCTTTCTGCACCTCTCTTGCTTCTTTCTCTACTTCTCTTGCCTCTTTCATCACTTCTCTTGCTTCTTTCTGCACCTCATTTGCTTCTTTTGGCACCTTACTTGCTTCTTTCTGCACTTCTCTTGCTTCTTTCTGCACCTCTCTTGCCTCTTTCTGCATTTTTTCCTGCTTGTTTCTGTACCTTTCTTCCTTTTTCTGTTCTTCTCTGGCCTCTTTCTGCACTTCTCTTGCTTCTTTCTGTACCTTTCTTCTTCTTTCTACACTTCTCTTGCTACTTTCTGCACCTTTCTTTTTCTTTCTGCACCTGTATTCCTCTTTCTGCAGTTCTCTTGCTTGTTTCTGCACTTCTCTTGCCTCTTTCTGCACCTCTCTTGCTTCTTTCTGCACCTCTCTTGCCTCTTTCTGCACCTCTCTTGCTTCTTTCTGCCACTTCTCTCTTGCCTCTTTCTGCACCTCACTCTTTCCTTTCTGCACCTCTCTTGCTTCTTTCTGCAGCTCTCTTGCTCCTTTCTGCACTTCTCTTGCTTCTTTCTGCTGCCCTTCTTCCTCTTTCTGCACCTTTATTCCTCTTTCTGCAGTTCTCTTGCTTGTTTATATACTTCTCTTGCCTCTTTCTGCACCTCTCTTGCTTCTTTCTGCACCTCACTTGCTTCTTTCTGCACTTCTCTTGCTTCTTTCTGCACCTCTCTTGCCTCTTTCTGCACTTCTCTTGCCTCTTTCTGTACCATTCTTCCTCTTTGTGCACTTCTCTTGTCTCTTTCTTCACCTCTCTAGCTTCTTTCTGCACCTCTCTTGCTTCTTTCTGCACTTCTCTTGCTTCTTTCTGCACCTCTCTTGCCTCTTTCTGCATTTCTCTTGCTTCTTTCTGTACCTTTCTTGCCTCTTTCTGCACATGTCTTCCTCTTTCTGTACCTCTCTTGCTTCTTTCTGCACTTCTTTTGCTTCTTTCTGCACCTCTCTTGCCTCTTTCTGCATTTCTCTTGCTACTTTCTGCACCTTTCTTGCCTCTTTCTGCACTTCTCTTGCCTCTTTCTGCACCTCTCTTGCCTCTTTCTGCATTTCGCTTGCCTACTTTCTGCACCTTCTCTTCTTCTTTCTGCACCTCTCTTGCCTCTTTCTACACCTCTCTTGCATCTTTCTACACTTCTCTTGCCTCTTTCTGCACCTCTCTTGCTTCTTTCTGCACTTCTCTTGCCTCTTTCTGTAGTTCTCTTGCCTTTTTCTACACCTCTCTTGCCTCTTTCTGCACCTTTCTTCCTCTTTCTGTACCTCTCTTGCTTCTTTCTGCACTTCTCTTGCTTCTTTCTGCACCTCTCTTGCCTCTTTCTGCATTTCTCTTGCTTCTTTCTGCACCTTTCTTGCTCTCTTTCTGCACCTATATTCCTCTTTCTGCACTTCTCTTGCTTCTTTCTGCAGTTCTCTTGCTTCTTTCTGCACTTCTCTTGCCTCTTTCTGCACTTGTCTAGTCCCTTTCTGTGCTTCCCTTGCCTCTTTCTACACATCTCTTGCTTCTTTCTGCACTTCTCTTGCCTCTTTCATGCACTTCTCTTGCTTCTTTCTGCACCTCTCTTGCTTCTTTCTGCACCTCTATTGCTTCTTTCTGCACTTCTCTTGCTTCTTTCTGCACCTCTCTTGCCTCTTTCTGCATTTCTCTTGCTTCTTTCTGCACCCTTCTTCCTCTTTCTGCACTTCTCTTGCCTCTTTCTGCACTTCTCTTGCTTCTTTCTGTACCTCTCTTGCTTCTTTCTGCACTTCTCTTGCTTCTTTCTGCACCTTTCTTCCTCTTTCTCCACTTATCTTACCTCTTTCTGCACTTCTCTTGCTTCTTTCTGCAGTTCTCTTGCCTCCTTCTGTACCTCTGTTGCCTCTTTCTGCACTTCTCTTGCCTCTTTCTGCACCTCACTTGCTTCTTTCTGCACCTCACTTGCTTCTTTCTGCACTTCTCTTGCTTCTTTCTGTACCTCTCTTGCCTCTTTCTGCATTTTCTCCTGCTTGTTTCTGCATCTTTCTTCCTCTTTCTGCTCTTCTCTGGCCTCTTTCTGCACTTCTCTTGCTTCTTTCTGTACCTTTCTTGCTTCTTTCTACACTTCTCTTGCTTCTTTCTGCACCTCTCTTGCTTCTTTCTGCACATCTCTTGCCTCTTTCTGCACCTCTCTTGCTTCTTTCTGCACCTCTCTTGCCTCTTTATGCACCTCTCTTGCTTCTTTCTCCACCTCTCTTGCCTCTTTCATCACTTCTCTTGCTTCTTTCTGCACCTCACTTGCTACTTTCGGCACCTCATTTGCTTCTTTCTGCACCTCTCTTGCTTCTTTCTGCACATCTTTTGCCTCTTCCTGCACTTCACTCTTTCATTTCTGCACCTCTCTTGCTTTTTTCTGCACTTCTGTGGCTTCTTTCTATACCTCTCTTGCCTCTTTCTGCACCTCAATTGCTTCTTTATGTATCTCTCTTGCTTCTTTCTGTACCTCTCTTGCTTCTTTCTGCATACCTCTTGCCTCTTTCTGCACCTCTCTTGCCTCTTTCTGCACCTCACTCTTTCCTTTCTGCACATCTCTTGCTTCTTTCTGCAGCTCTCTTGCTCCTTTCTGCACTTCTCTTGCTTCTTTCTGTGCCCTTCTTCCTCTTTCTGCACCTTTATTTCTCTTTCTGCAGTTCTCTTGCTTGTTTATACACTTCTCTTGCCTCTTTCTGCACCTCTCTTGCTTCTTTCTGCACCTCTCTTGCTTCTTTCTGCACCTCTCTTGCCTCTTTCTGCATTTCTCTTGCTTCTTTCTGCACCTTTCTTGCCTCTTTCTGCACTCCTCTTGCTTCTTTCTGCACCTCTCATTGCTTCTTTCTGCACCTCTCTTGCTTCTTTCTGCACCTCACTTGCTTCTTTCTGCACTTCTCTTGCTTCTTTCTGCACCTCTCTTGCCTCTTTCTGCATTTCTCTTGCTTTTTCTGTTTCTTTCTTGCTTCTTTCTGCACCTCTCTTGCTTCTTTCTGCACCTCTCTTGCTTCTTTCTGCACCTCTCTTGCTTCTTTCTGCACTTCTATGGCTTCTTTCTGCATCTCTCTTGCTTCTTTCTGCACCTCTCTTGCTTCTTTCTGCACCTCTCTTGCTTCTTTCTGCATCCCTCTTGCCTCTTTCTGCACCTCTCTTTCCTCTTTCTGCACCTCACTCTTTTCTTTCTGCACCACTCTTGCTTCTTTCTGCTCCTCTTTTGCTCCTTTCTGCACTTTTCTTGCTTCATTCTGTACTTCTCTTGCTTCTTTCTGTGCCGTTCTTCCTCTTTCTGCACCTTTATTCCTCTTTCTGCACCTTTATTCCTCTTTCTGCAGTTCTCTTGCTTGTTTATACACTTCTCTTGCCTCTTTCTGCACCTCTCTTGCTTCTTTCTGCACCTCTCTTGCTTCTTTCTGCACTTCTCTTGCTTCTTTCTGCACCTCTCTTGCCTCTTTCTGCAATTCTCTTGCTTCTTTCTGCACCTTTCTTCCTCTTTCTGCACTCCTCTTGCCTCTTTCTGCAATTCTCTTGCTTCTTTCTGTACCTTTCTTCCTCTTTCTGCACTTCTCTTGCTTCTTTCTGTACCTTTCTTGCTTGCTTCTTTATGCATTTCTCTTGCCTCTTTCTGCACATTTCTTCCTCTTTCTGTACCTCTTTTGCTTCTTTCTGCACTTCTCTTGCTTCTTTCTGCACCTCTCTTGCCTCTTTCTGCATTTCTCTTGCTACTTTCTGCACCTTTCTTTCTCTTTCTGCACCTATATTCCTCTTTCTGCAGTTCTCTTGCTTGATTCTGCAGTTCTCTTGCCTCTTTCTGCACTTCTCTTGCCTCTTTCTGCACCTCTTTTGCTTCTTTCTCTGCCTTTCTGCACCTCTCTTGCTTCTTTCTCTACTTCTCTTGCCTCTTTCATCACTTCTCTTGCTTCTTTCTGCACCTCATTTGCTTCTTTCAGCACCTTACTTTCTTCTTTCTGCACCTCTCTTGCTTCTTTCTCTACTTCTCTTGCCTCTTTCTGCATTTTTCCTGCTTCTTTCTGCACCTCTTCCTTTTTCTGTTCTTCTCTGGCCTCTTTCTGCACTTCTCTTGCTTCTTTCTGTACCTTTCTTCTTCTTTCTACACTTCTCTTGCTTCTTTCTGTACCTTTTGTTCCTTCTTTCTGCACCTCTCTTGCTTAATTCTGCATTTCTCTTGCTTCTTTCTGCACTTCTCTTGCCTCTTTCTGCACTTCTCTTGCCTCTTTCTGCATCTATCTTGCCTCTTTCAGCACATTTTTTCCTCATTCTGCACATCTCTTGCTGCTTTCTGCACTTCTCTTGCCTCTTTCTGCACCTCACTTGCTTCTTTCTGCACTTCTCTTGCTTCTTTCTGCACCTCTCTTGCCTCTTTCTGCATTTCTCTTGCTTCTTTCTGCACCTTTCTTCCTCTTTCTGCACTCCTCTTGCCTCTTTCTGCAATTCTCTTGCTTCTTTCTGTACCTTTCTTCCTCTTTCTGCACTTCTCTTGCTTTTTTCTGTACCTTTCTTGCTTGCTTCTTTATGCATTTCTCTTGCCTCTTTCTGCACTTCTCTTGCCTCTTTCTGCACCTCTCTTGCCTCTTTCTGCACATTTCTTCCTCTTTCTGTACCTCTTTTGCTTCTTTCTGCACTTCTCTTGCTTCTTTCTGCACCTCTCTTGCCTCTTTCTGCATTTCTCTTGCTATCTTTCTGTACCTTTCTTTCTCTTTCTGCACCTATATTCCTCTTTCTGCAGTTCTCTTGCTTGTTTCTGCACTTCTCTTGCCTCTTTCTGCACTTCTCTTGCCTCTTTCTGCACCTCTCTTGCTTCTTTCTCCACTTCTCTTGCCTCTTTCATGCACTTCTCTTGCTTCTTTCTGCACCTCATTTGCTTCTTTCTGCACCTTACTTGCTTCTTTCTGCACTTCTCTTGCTTCTTTCTGCACCTCTCTTGCCTCTTTCTGCATTTCTCCTGCTTGTTTCTGCACCTCTCTTCCTTTTTCTGTTCTTCTCTGGCCTCTTTCTGCACTTCTCTTGCTTCTTTCTGTACCTTTCTTCTTCTTTCTACACTTCTCTTGCTTCTTTCTGCACCTTTCTTGCTTCTTTCTGCACCTATATTCCTCTTTCTGCAGTTCTCTTGCGTGTTTCTGCACTTCTCTTGCCTCTTTCTGCACCTCTCTTGCTTCTTTCTGCACCTCTCTTGCTTCTTTCTGCACCTCTCTTGCCTCTTTCTGCACTTCTCTTGCTTCTTTCTGCACCTCTCTTGCTACTTTCTGCACCTCTCTTGCTTCTTTCTGCACCTCTCTTGCTTCTTTCTGCACCTCTCTTGCTTCTTTCTGCACATCTCTTGCTTCTTTCTGCACCTCTCTTGCTTCTTTCTGTACCTCTCTTGCTTCTTTCTGCATACCTCTTGCCTCTTTCTGCACCTTTCTTGCCTCTTTCTGCACCTCACTCTTTCCTTTCTGCACCTCTCTTGCTTCTTTCTGCAGCTTCTCTTGCTCCTTTCTGCACTTCTCTTGCTTCTTTCTGTGCCTTTCTTCCTCTTTCTGCACCTTTATTCCTCTTTCTGCAGTTCTCTTGCTTGTTTATACACTTCTCTTGCCTCTTTCTGCACCTCTTGCTTCTTTCTGCACCTCTCTTGCCTCTTTCTGCATTTCTCTTGCTTCTTTCTGCACCTTTCTTCCTCTTTCTGCACTCCTCTTGCCTCTTTCTGCAATTCTCTTGCTTCTTTCTGTACCTTTCTTCCTCTTTCTGCACTTCTCTTGCTTTTTTCTGTACCTTTCTTGCTTGCTTCTTTATGCATTTCTCTTGCCTCTTTCTGCACTTCTCTTGCCTCTTTCTGCACCTCTCTTGCCCCTTTCTGCACATTTCTTCCTCTTGCTGTACCTATTTTGCTTCTTTCTGCACTTCTTTGCTTCTTTCTGCACCTCTCTTGACACTTTCTGCATTTTGCTTGCTATTTTTTGCACCTTTCTTTCTCTTTCTGCACCTATATTCCTCTTTCTGCAGTTCTCTTGCGTGTTTCTGCAGTTCTCTTGCCTCTTTCTGCACCTCTCTTGCCTCTTTCTGCACCTCTCTTGCTTCTTTCTCCACTTCTCTTGCCAGTTTCATCACTTCTCTTGCTTCTTTCTGCACCTCATTTGCTTCTTTTGGCACATTACTTGCTTCTTTCTGCACTTCTCTTGCTTCTTTCTGCACCTCTCTTGCCTCTTTCTGCATCTTCTCCTGCTTGCTTTCTGTACCTTTCTTCCTTTTTCTGTTCTTCTCTGGCCTCTTTCTGCACTTCTCTTGCTTCTTTCTGCACCTTTCTTCTTCTTTCTACACTTCTCTTGCTTCTTTCTGCACCTTTCTTTTCTTTTTGCACCTATATTCCTCTTTCTGCGGTTCTCTTGCGTGTTTCTGCACTTCTCTTGCCTCTTTCTGCACCTCTCTTGCTTCTTTCTGCACCTCTCTTGCTTCTTTCTGCACCTCTCTTGCCTCTTTCATCACTTCTCTTGCTTCTTTCTGCACCTCACTTGCTTCTTTCTGCACCTCTCTTGCTTCTTTCTGTACCTCTCTTGCTTCTTTCCGCATACCTCTTGCCTCTTTCTGCACCTTTCTTGCCTCTTTCTGCACCTCACTCTTTCCTTTCTGCTCCTCTCTTGCTTCTTTCTGCAGCTCGCTTGCTCCTTTCTGCACTTCTCTTGCTTCTTTCTGTGCCTTTCTTCCTCTTTCTGCACCTTTATTCCTCTTTCTGCAGTTCTCTTGCTTGTTTATATACTTCTCTTGCCTCTTTCTGCACCTCTCTTGCTTCTTTCTGCACCTCACTTGCTTCTTTCTGCACTTCTCTTGCTTCTTTCTGCACCTCTCTTGCCTCTTTCTACATTTCTCTTGCTTCTTTCTGTACCTTTCTTCCTCTTTCTGCACTCCTCTTGCTTCTTTCTGCACCTCTCATGCTTCTTTCTGCACCTCTCTTGCTTCTTTCTGCACCTCACTTGCTTCTTTCTGCACCTCTCTTGCCTCTTTCTGCATTTCTCTTGCTACTTTCTGTACCTTTCTTGCCTCTTTCTGCACTTCTCTTGCCTGCTTTCTGCACCTCTCTTGCCTCTTTCTGCATTTCGCTTGCTACTTACTGCACCTTTCTTCTTCTTTCTGCACCTATATTCCTCTTTCTGCAGCCTCTCTTGCCTCTTTCTGCACCTCTCTTGCCTCTTTCTGCACCTCTCTTGCTTCTTTCTCCACCTCTCTTGCCTCTTTCATGCACTTCTCTTGCTTCTTTCTGCACCTCACTTGCTTCTTTCTGCACCTCTCTTGCTCCTTTCTTCACCTCTATTGCTTCTTTCTGTACCTCTCTTGCCTCTTTCTGCACATTTCTTCCTCTTTCTGCACCTTTTTGCTTCTTTCTGCACTTCTCTTGCTTCTTTCTGCACCTCTCTTGCCTCTTTCTGCATTTCTCTTGCTACTTTCCGCACCTTTCTTTCTATTTCTGCACCTATATTCCTCTTTCTGCAGTTCTCTTGCTTGTTTCTGCAGTTCTCTTGCCTCTTTCTGCACTTCTCTTGCCTCTTTCTGCACTTCTCTTGCCTCTTTCTGCACCTCTCTTGCTTCTTTCTCTGCCTCTTTCTGCACATCTCTTGCTTCTTTCTCTACTTCTCTTGCCTCTTTCATCACTTCTCTTGCTTCTTTCTGCACCTCATTTGCTTCTTTCGGCACCTTACTTGCTTCTTTCTGCACTTCTCTTGCTTCTTTCTGCACCTCTCTTGCCTCTTTCTGCATTTTTTCCTGCTTGTTTCTGCACCTTTCTTCCTTTTTCCGTTCTTCTCTGGCCTCTTTCTGCACTTCTCTTGCTTCTTTCTGTACCTTTCTTCTTCTTTCTACACTTCTCTTGCGACTTTCTGCACCTTTCTTTTTCTTTCTGCACCTATATTCCTCTTTATGCAGTTCTCTTGCTTGTTTCTACAGTTCTCTTGCCTCTTTCTGCACCTCTCTTGCCTCTTTCTGCACTTCTCTTGCCTCTTTCTGCACCTCTCTTGCTTCTTTCTGCTCCTCTCTTTCATCACTTCTCTTGCTTCTTTCTGCACCTCACTTGCTTCTTTCTGTACCTCACTTGCTTCTTTCTGCACTTCTCTTGCTTCTTTCTGCACCTCTCTTGCCTCTTTCTGCATTTTCTCCTGCTTCTTTCTGCATCTTTCTTCCTCTTTCTGTTCTTCTCTGGCCTCTTTCTACACTTCTCTTGCTTCTTTCTGTACCTCTCTTGCTTCTTTCTGCACATCTCTTGCTTCTTCCTGCACCTCTCTTGCTTCTTTCTGCACCTCTCTTGCTGTTTTCTGCACTTCTGTGGCTTCTTTCTGCATCTCTCTTGCTTCTTTCTGCTCCTCTCTTGCTTCTTTCTGCACCTCTCTTGCTTCTTTCTGCATCCCTCTTGCCTCTTTCTGCACCTCTCTTTCCTCTTTCTGCACCTCACTCTTTTCTTTCTGCACCACTCTTGCTTCTTTCTGCACCTCTTTTGCTCCTTTCTGCACTTTTCTTGCTTCATTCTGTACTTCTCTTGCTTCTTTCTGTGCCGTTCTTCCTCTTTCTGCACCTTTTTTCCTCTTTCTGCAGTTCTCTTGCTTGTTTATACACTTCTCTTGCCTCTTTCTGCACCTCTTGTGCTTCTTTCTGCACCTTTCTTCTTCTTTCTGCACATCTCTTCCTTCTTTCTGCATCTCTCTTGATTCTTTCTGTACCTCTCTTGCTTCTTTATGCATTTAATTTGGCTCTGCACTTCTCTTGCTTCTTTCTGCACTTCTCTTGCTTCTTTCTGCACCTCTCTTGCCTCTTTCTGCATTTCTCTTGCTTCTTTCTGCACCTTTCTTCCTCTTTCTGCATCTATATTCCTCTTTCTGCAGTTCTCTTGCTTCTTTTTGCACTTCTCTTGTCTATTTCTCCAAGTCTCTTGCTTCTTTCTGCACTTTTCTTCCTCTTTCTGCACTTCTCTTGCTTCTTTCTGTACCTCATCTTGCTTCTTTCTGCATCTCTCTTGCTTCTTTCTGCATACTTCTTGCCTCTTTCTGTACCTCTCTTGCCTCTTTCTGCCACCTCTCTTTCCTCTTTCTGCACCTCACTCTTTCTCTTTCTGCACCTCTCTTGCTTCTTTCTGCAGCTCTCTTGTTCCTTTCTGCACTTCTCTTGCTTCATTCTGTACTTCTCTTGCTTCTTTCTGTGCCGTTCTTCCTCTTTCTGCACTTTTATTCCTCTTTCTACACCTTTATTACTCTTTCTGCATTTCTCTTGCTTGTTTATATACCTCTCTTGCCTCTTTCTGCACCTCTCTTGCTTCTTTCTGCACCTCTGTTGAGTCTTTCTGCACCTCGCTTGCTTTTTTCTGCACCTCATTTGCTTCTTTTGGCACATTACTTGCTTCTTTCTGCACTTCTCTTGCTTCTTTCTGCACCTCTCTTGCCTCTTTCTGCATTTTTTCCTGCTTGTTTCTGTACCTTTCTTCCTTTTTCTGTTCTTCTCTGGCCTCTTTCTGCACTTCTCTTGCTTCTTTCTGTACCTTTCCTCTTCTTTCTACACTTCTCTTGCTACTTTCTGCACCTTTCTTTTTCTTTTTGCACCTATATTCCTCTTTCTGCGGTTCTCTTGCGTGTTTCTGCACTTCTCTTGCCTCTTTCTGCACCTCTCTTGCTTCTTTCTCCACCTCTCTTGCCTCTTTCATCACTTCTCTTGCTTCTTTCTGCACCTCACTTGCTTCTTTCGGCACCTCTCTTGCTTCTTTCTGTACCTCTCTTGCTTCTTTCCGCATACCTCTTGCCTCTTTCTGCACCTTTCTTGCCTCTTTCTGCACCTCACTCTTTCCTTTCTGCTCCTCTCTTGCTTCTTTCTGCAGCTCGCTTGCTCCTTTCTGCACTTCTCTTGCTTCTTTCTGTGCCTTTCTTCCTCTTTCTGCACCTTTATTCCTCTTTCTGCAGTTCTCTTGCTTGTTTATATACTTCTCTTGCCTCTTTCTGCACCTCTCTTGCTTCTTTCTGCACCTCACTTGCTTCTTTCTGCACTTCTCTTGCTTCTTTCTGCACCTCTCTTGCCTCTTTCTACATTTCTCTTGCTTCTTTCTGTACCTTTCTTCCTCTTTCTGCACTCCTCTTGCTTCTTTCTGCACCTCTCATGCTTCTTTCTGCACCTCTCTTGCTTCTTTCTGCACCTCACTTGCTTCTTTCTGCACTTCTCTTGCTTCTTTCTGCACCTCTCTTGCCTCTTTCTGCATTTCTCTTGCTTTTTTCTGTACCTTTCTTGCCTCTTTCTGCACATGTCTTCCTCTTTCTGTACCTCTCTTGCTTCTTTCTGCACTTCTTTTTGCTTCTTTCTGCACCTCTCTTGCCTCTTTCTGCATTTCTCTTGCTACTTTCTGTACCTTTCTTGCCTCTTTCTGCACTTCTCTTGCCTGTTTCTGCACCTCTCTTGCCTCTTTCTGCATTTCGCTTGCTACTTACTGCACCTTTCTTTTTCTTTCTGCACCTATATTCCTCTTTATGCAGTTCTCTTGCCTCTTTCTGCACCTCTCTTGCCTCTTTCTGCACCTCTCTTGCTTCTTTCTCCACCTCTCTTGCCTCTTTCATCACTTCTCTTGCTTCTTTCTGCACCTCACTTGCTTCTTTCGGCACCCGACTTGCTTCTTTCTGCACTTCTCTTGCTTCTTTCTGTACCTCTCTTGCCTCTTTCTGCACATTTCTTCCTCTTGCTGTACCTCTTTTGCTTCTTTCTGCACTTCTCTTGCTTCTTTCTGCACCTCTCTTGCCTCTTTCTGCATTTCTCTTGCTACTTTCCGCACCTTTCTTTCTCTTTCTGCACCTATATTCCTCTTTCTGCAGTTCTCTTGCTTGTTTCTGCAGTTCTCTTGCCTCTTTCTGCACTTCTCTTGCCTCTTTCTGCACTTCTCTTGCCTCTTTCTGCACCTCTCTTGCTTCTTTCTCTGCCTCTTTCTGCACATCTCTTGCTTCTTTCTCCACTTCTCTTGCCTCTTTCATCACTTCTCTTGCTTCTTTCTGCACCTCACTTGCTTCTTTCGGCACCTCACTTGCTTCTTTCTGCACTTCTCTTGCTTCTTTCTGTACCTCTCTTGCGTCTTTCTGCATTTTCTCCTGCTTGTTTCTGCATCTTTCTTCCTTTTTCTGCTCTTCTCTGGCCTCTTTCTGCACTTCTCTTGCTTCTTTCTGTACCTTTCTTCTTCTTTCTACACTTCTCTTGCTTCTTTCTGCACCTCTCTTGCTTCTTTCTGCACATCTCTTGCCTCTTCCTGCACCTCTCTTGCTTCTTTCTGCACCTCTCTTGCCTCTTTATGCACCTCTCTTGCTTCTTTCTCCACCTCTCTTGCCTCTTTCATCACTTCTCTTGCTTCTTTCTGCACCTCACTTGCTACTTTCGGCACCTCATTTGCTTCTTTCTGCACCTCTCTTGCTTCTTTCTGCACATCTTTTGCCTCTTCCTGCACTTCACTCTTTCATTTCTGCACCTCTCTTGCTTTTTTCCGCACTTCTGTGGCTTCTTTCTACACCTCTCTTGCCTCTTTCTGCACCTCAATTGCTTCTTTATGTATCTCTCTTGCTTCTTTCTGTACCTCTCTTGCTTCTTTCTGCATACCTCTTGCCTCTTTCTGCACCTTTCTTGCCTCTTTCTGCACCTCACTCTTTCCTTTCTGCAAATCTCTTGCTTCTTTTTGCAGCTCGCTTGCTCCTTTCTGCACTTCTCTTGCTTCTTTCTGTGCCCTTCTTCCTCTTTCTGCACCTTTATTTCTCTTTCTGCAGTTCTCTTGCTTGTTTATACACTTCTCTTCCCTCTTTCTGCACCTCTCTTGCTTCTTTCTGCACCTCTCTTGCTTCTTTCTGCACCTCTCTTGCCTCTTTCTGCATTTCTCTTGCTTCTTTCCGCACCTTTCTTCCTCTTTCTGCACTCCTCTTGCTTCTTTCTGCACCTCTCATTCTTCTTTCTGCACCTCTCTTGCTTCTTTCTGCACCCCACTTGCTTCTTTCTGCACTTCTCTTGCTTCTTTCTGCACCTCTCTTGCCTCTTTCTGCATTTCTCTTGCTTTTTTCTGTTTCTTTCTTGCTTCTTTCTGCACCTCACTTGCTTCTTTCGGCACCTCTCTTGCTTCTTTCTGCACCTCTCTTGCTGTTTTCTGCACTTCTATGGCTTCTTTCTGCATCTCTCTTGCTTTTTTCTGCTCCTCTCTTGCTTCTTTCTGCACCTCTCTTGCTTCTTTCTGCATCCCTCTTGCCTCTCGCTGCATCTCTCTTTCCTCTTTCTGCACCTCACTCTTCTTTCTGCACCACTCTTGCTTCTTTCTGCTCCTCTTTTGCTCCTTTCTGCACTTTTCTTGCTTCATTCTGTACTTCTCTTGCTTCTTTCTGTGCCGTTCTTCCTCTTTCTGCACCTTTATTCCTCTTTCTGCACCTTTATTCCTCTTTCTGCAGTTCTCTTGCTTGTTTATACACTTCTCTTGCCTCTTTCTGCACCTCTTGTGCTTCTTTCTGCACCTCACTTGCTTCTTTCTGCACTTCTCTTGCTTCTTTCTGCACCTCTCTTGCCTCTTTCTGCAATTCTCTTGCTTCTTTCTGCACCTTTCTTCCTCTTTCTGCACTCCTCTTGCCTCTTTCTGCAATTCTCTTGCTTCTTTCTGTACCTTTCTTCCTCTTTCTGCACTTCTCTTGCTTCTTTCTGTACCTTTCTTGCTTGCTTCTTTATGCATTTCTCTTGCCTCTTTCTGCACTTCTCTTGCCTCTTTCTGCACCTCTCTTGCTTCTTTCTGCACATGTCTTCCTCTTTCTGTACTTCTTTTGCCTCTTTCTGCACTTCTCTTGCCTCTTTATGCATCTATCTTGCCTCTTTCAGCACATTTTTTCCTCATTCTGCACATCTCTTGCTGCTTTCTGCACTTCTCTTGCCTCTTTCTGCACCTCTCTTGCTTCTTTCTGTACCTCTCTTGCTTCTTTCTGTACCTCTCTTGCTTCTTTCTGCACCTCACTTGCTTCTTTCTGCACTTCTCTTGCTTCTTTCTGTACTTCTCTTGCTTCTTTCTGCCCCTCTCTTGCCTCTTTCTGTACTTCTCTTGCCTCTTTCTGCACCTCTCTTGCTTCTTTCTGTACCTTTATTCCTCTTTCTGTACTTCTCTTGCTTCTTTCTGCACCTTTCTTGCTTCTTTCTGCACATCTCTTCCTTCTTTCTGCACTCTCTTGATTCTTTCTGTACCTCTCTTGCTTCTTTATGCATTTCATTTGCTCTTTCTGCACTTCTCTTGCGCTCTTTCTGCACTTCTCTTGCTTCTTTCTGCACCTCTCTTGCCTCTTTCTACATTTCTCTTGCTTCTTTCTGCACCTTTCTTCCTCTTTCTGCATCTATATTCCTCTTTCTGCAGTTCTCTTGCTTGATTCTGCAGTTGTCTTGCGTCTTGCTACACTTCTCTTGCCTCTTTCTGCACCTCTTTTGCTTCTCTCTCTGCCTCTTTCTGCACCTCTCTTGCTTCTTTCTCCACTTCTCTTGCCTCTTTCATCACTTCTCTTGCTTCTTTCAGCACCTCATTTGATTCTTTCAGCACCTTACTTGCTTCTTTCTGCACTTCTCTTGCTTCTTTCTGCACCTCTCTTGCCTCTTTCTGCATTTTTTCCTGCTTCTTTCTGCACCCCTCTTCCTTTTTCTGTTCTTCTCTGGCCTCTTTCTGCACTTCTCTTGCTTCTTTCTGTACCTTTCTTCTTCTTTCTACACTTCTCTTGCTTCTTTCTGTACCTTTTGTTCCTTTTTCTGCACCTCTCTTGCTTAATTCTGCATTTCTCTTACCTCTTTCTGTACTTCTTTTGCCTCTTTCTGCACTTCTCTTGCCTCTTTATGCATCTATCTTGCCTCTTTCAGCACATTTTTTCCTCATTCTGCACATCTCTTGCTGCTTTCTGCACTTCTCTTGCCTCTTTCTGCACCTCTCTTGCTTCTTTCTGTACCTCTCTTGCTTCTTTCTGCACCTCACTTGCTTCTTTCTGCACTTCTCTTGTTTCTTTCTGTATTTCTCTTGCTTCTTCCTGCACCTTTCTTCCTCTTTCTGTACTTCTCTTGCCTCTTTCGGCACTTCTCTTGCTTCTTTCTGTACCTTTCTTCCTCTTTCTGTACTTCTCTTGCTTCTTTCTGCACCTTTCTTCTTCTTTCTGCACATCTCTTCCTTCTTTCTGCATCTCTCTTGATTCTTTCTGTACCTCTCTTGCTTCTTTATGCATTTCATTTGCCTCTGCACTTCTCTTGCGTCTTTCTGCACTTCTCTTGCTTCTTCCTGCACCTCTCTTGCCTCTTTCTACATTTCTCTTGCTTCTTTCTGTACCTTTCTTCCTCTTTCTGCATCTATATTCCCCTTTCTGCAGTTCTCTTGCTTGTTTTTGCACTTCTCTTGTCTATTTCTCCAAGTCTCTTGCTTCTTTCTGCACTTTTATTCCTCTTTCTGCACTTCTATTGCTTCTTTCTGCACCTCAATTGCTTCTTTCTGCATCTCTATTTCTTCTTTCTGCATACCTCTTGCCTCTTTCTGTACCTCTCTTGCCTCTTTCTGCCCCTCTCTTTCCTCTTTCTGCACCTCACTCTTTCCTTTCTGCACCTCTCTTGCTTCTTTCTGCAGCTCTCTTGTTCCTTTCTGCAGTTCTCTTGCTTCATTCTGTACTTCTCTTGCTTCTTTCTGTGCAGTTCTTCCTCTTTCTGCACTTTTATTCCTCTTTCTGCACCTTTATTCCTCTTTCTGCATTTCTCTTGCTTGTTTATATACCTATCTTGCCTCTTTCTGCACCTCTCTTGCTTCTTTCTGCACCTCTGTTGATTCTTTCTGCACCTCACTTTCTTTTTTCTGCACCTCTCTTGCCTCTTTCTGCATTTCTCTTGCTTCTTTCTGCATTTCTCTTGCTTCTTTCTGCACCTTTCTTCCTCTTTCTGCACACCTCTTGCCTCTTTCTCCACTTCTCTTGCTTCTTGCTGTACCTAACTACCTCTTTCTGCACTTCCCTTGCTTCTTTCTGTACCTTTCTTGCCTCTTTCTGCATATTTCTTCCTCTTTCTGTACCTCTCTTGCTTCTTTCTGCACTTCTCTTGCTTCTTTCTGTACCTCTCATGCCTCTTTCTGCATTTCTCTTGCTACTTTCTGCACCTTTCTTGCCTCTTTCTGCACATTTCTTCCTCATTCTGTACCTCTCTTGCTTCTTTATGCATTTCTCTTGCCTCTTTCTGCACTTCTCTTGCCTCTTTCTGTACCGCTCTTGCCTCTTTCTGCACGTCTTCCTCTTTTTGTACCCCTCTTGCTTCTTTCTGCACTTCTCTTGCTTCTTTCTGCACCTCTCTTGCCTCTTTCTGCATTTCTCTTGCTACTTTCTGCACCTTTCTTTCTGCACCTATATTCCTCTTTATGCACCTCTCTTGCTTCTTTCTCAACCTCTCTTGCCTCTTTCAACACTTTTCTTGCTTCTTTCTGCACCTCACTTGCTTCTTTCTGCACCTCAATTGCTTCTTTCTGCACTTCTCTTGCTTCTTTCTGCATCTCTCTTCCCTCTTTCTGCATTTTCTCCTGCTTCTTTCTGCATTTTTCTTCTTTTCTGTTCTTCTCTGGCCTCTTTCTACACCTTTCTTCTTTCTACACTTCTCTTGCTTCTTTCTGCACATCTCTTACTTCTTCCTGCACCTCTCTTGCTTCTTTCTGCACCTCTCTTGCTGTTTTCTGCACTCCTATGGCTTCTTTCTGCATCTCTCTTGCTTCTTTCTGCTCCTCTCTTGCTTCTTTCTGCACCTCTCTTGCTTCTTTCTGCATCCCTCTTGCCTCTCGCTGCATCTCTCTTTCCTCTTCTGCACCTCACTCTTTTCTTTCTGCACCACTCTTGCTTCTTTCTGTACCTCTTTTGCTCCTTTCTGCACTTTTCTTGCTTCATTCTGTACTTCTCTTGCTTCTTTCTGTGCCGTTCTTCCTCTTTCTGCACCTTTATTCCTCTTTCTGCACCTTTTTTCCTCTTTCTGCAGTTCTCTTGCTTGTTTATACACTTCTCTTGCCTCTTTCTGCACCTCTTGTGCTTCTTTCTGTACCTTTCTTCTTCTTTCTGCACATCTCTTCCTTCTTTCTGCATCTCTCTTGATTCTTTCTGTACCTCTCTTGCTTCTTTATGCATTTAATTTGGCTCTGCACGTCTCTTGCGTCTTTCTGCACTTCTCTTGCTTCTTTCTGCACCTCTCTTGCCTCTTTCTACATTTCTCTTGCTTCTTTCTGCACCTTTCTTCCTCTTTCTGCATCTATATTCCCCTTTCTGCAGTTCTCTTGCTTGTTTTTGCACTTCTCTTGTCTATTTCTCCAAGTCTCTTGCTTCTTTCTGCACTTTTCTTCCTCTTTCTGCACTTCTATTGCTTCTTTCTGTGCCTCAATTGCTTCTTTCTGCATCTCTCTTTCTTCTTTCTGCATACTTCTTGCCTCTTTCTGTACCTCTCTTGCCTCTTTCTGCCACCCCCTCTTTCCTCTTTCTGCACCTCACTCTTTCCTTTCTGCACCTCTCTTGCTTCTTTCTGAAGCTCTCTTGTTCCTTTCTGCACTTCTCTTGCTTCATTCTGTACTTCTCTTGCTTCTTTCTGTGCCGTTCTTCCTCTTTCTGCACTTTTATTCCTCTTTCTACACCTTTATTACTCTTTCTGCATTTCTCTTGCTTGTTTATATACCTCTCTTGCCTCTTTCTGCACCTCTCTTGCTTCTTTCTGCACCTCTGTTGATTCTTTCTGCACCTCGCTTGCTTTTTTCTGCACCTCATTTGCTTCTTTTGGCACATTACTTGCTTCTTTCTGCACTTCTCTTGCTTCTTTCTGCACCTCTCTTGCCTCTTTCTGCATTTTTTCCTGCTTGTTTCTGTACCTTTCTTCCTTTTTCTGTTCTTCTCTGGCCTCTTTCTGCACTTCTCTTGCTTCTTTCTGTACCTTTCCTCTTCTTTCTACACTTCTCTTGCTACTTTCTGCACCTTTCTTTTTCTTTTTGCACCTATATTCCTCTTTCTGCGGTTCTCTTACGTGTTTCTGCACTTCTCTTGCCTCTTTCTGCACCTCTCTTGCTTCTTTCTCCACCTCTCTTGCCTCTTTCATCACTTCTCTTGCTTCTTTCTGCACCTCACTTGCTTCTTTCGGCACCTCTCTTGCTTCTTTCTGTACCTCTCTTGCTTCTTTCCGCATACCTCTTGCCTCTTTCTGCACCTTTCTTGCCTCTTTCTGCACCTCACTCTTTCCTTTCTGCTCCTCTCTTGCTTCTTTCTGCAGCTCGCTTGCTCCTTTCTGCACTTCTCTTGCTTCTTTCTGTGCCCTTCTTCCTCTTTCTGCACCTTTATTCCTCTTTCTGCAGTTCTCTTGCTTGTTTATATACTTCTCTTGCCTCTTTCTGCACCTCTCTTGCTTCTTTCTGCACCTCACTTGCTTCTTTCTGCACTTCTCTTGCTTCTTTCTGCACCTCTCTTGCCTCTTTCTGCATTTCTCTTGCTTCTTTCTGTACCTTTCTTCCTCTTTCTGCACTCCTCTTGCTTCTTTCTGCACCTCTCATGCTTCTTTCTGCACCTCTCTTGCTTCTTTCTGCACCTCACTTGCTTCTTTCTGCACTTCTCTTGCTTCTTTCTGCACCTCACTTGCCTCTTTCTGCATTTCTCTTGCTTTTTTCTGTACCTTTCTTGCCTCTTTCTGCACATGTCTTCCTCTTTCTGTACCTCTCTTGCTTCTTTCTGCACTTCTTTTGCTTCTTTCTGCACCTCTCTTGCCTCTTTCTGCATTTCTCTTGCTACTTTCTGTACCTTTCTTGCCTCTTTCTGCACTTCTCTTGCCTGTTTCTGCACCTCTCTTGCCTCTTTCTGCATTTCGCTTGCTACTTACTGCACCTTTCTTTTTCTTTCTGCACCTATATTCCTCTTTATGCAGTTCTCTTGCCTCTTTCTGCACCTCTCTTGCCTCTTTCTGCACCTCTCTTGCTTCTTTCTCCACCTCTCTTGCCTCTTTCATCACTTCTCTTGCTTCTTTCTGCACCTCACTTGCTTCTTTCGGCACTTCGACTTGCTTCTTTCTGCACTTCTCTTGCTTCTTTCTGTACCGCTCTTGCCTCTTTCTGCACATTTCTTCCTCTTGCTGTACCTCTTTTGCTTCTTTCTGCACTTCTCTTGCTTCTTTCTGCACCTCTCTTGCCTCTTTCTGCATTTCTCTTGCTACTTTCTGCACCTTTCTTTCTCTTTCTGCACCTATATTCCTCTTTCTGCAGTTCTCTTGCTTGTTTCTGCAGTTCTCTTGCCTCTTTCTGCACTTCTCTTGCCTCTTTCTGCACTTCTCTTGCCTCTTTCTGCACCTCTCTTGCTTCTTTCTCTGCCTCTTTCTGCACATCTCTTGCTTCTTTCTCCACTTCTCTTGCCTCTTTCATCACTTCTCTTGCTTCTTTCTGCACCTCATTTGCTTCTTTCGGCACCTTAATTGCTTCTTTCTGCACTTCTCTTGCTTCTTTCTGCACCTCTCTTGCCTATTTCTGCATTTTTTCCTGCTTGTTTCTGCACCCTTCTTCCTTTTTCTGTTCTTCTCTGGCCTCTTTCTGCACTTCTCTTGCTTCTTTTTGTACCTTTCTTCTTCTTTCTACACTTCTCTTGCTACTTTCTGCACCTTTCTTTTTCTTTCTGCACCTATATTCCTCTTTATGCAGTTCTTTTGCTTGTTTCTACAGTTCTCTTGCCTCTTTCTGCACCACTCTTGCCTCTTTCTGCACTTCTCCTGCCTCTTTCTGCACCTCTCTTGCTTCTTTCTCCACCTCTCTTGCCTCTTTCATCACTTCTCTTGCTTCTTTCTGCACCTCACTTGCTTCTTTCGGCACCTCACTTGCTTCTTTCTGCACTTCTCTTGCTTCTTTCTGTACCTCTCTTGCCTCTTTCTGCATTTTCTCCTGCTTGTTTCTGCATCTTTCTTCCTTTTTCTGCTCTTCTCTAGCCTCTTTCTGCACTTCTCTTGCTTCTTTCTGTACCTTTCTTCTTCTTTCTGCACTTCTCTTGCTTCTTTCTGTACCTTTCTTGCTTCTTTCTGCACTTCTCTTGCTACTTTCTGCACCTTTCTTTTTCTTTCTGCACCTATATTCCTCTTTATGCAGTTCTCTTGCTTGTTTCTACAGTTCTCTTGCCTCTTTCTGCACCTCTCTTGCCTCTTTCTGCACTTCTCTTGCCTCTTTCTGCACCTCTCTTGCTTCTTTCTCCACCTCTCTTGCCTCTTTCATCACTTCTCTTGCTTCTTTCTGCACCTCACTTGCTTCTTTCGGCACCTCACTTGCTTCTTTCTGCACTTCTCTTGCTTCTTTCTGTACCTCTCTTGCCTCTTTCTGCATTTTCTCCTGGTTGTTTCTGCATCTTTCTTCCTTTTTCTGCTCTTCTCTGGCCTCTTTCTGCACCTCTCTTGCTTCTTTCTGCACATCTCTTGCCTCTTCCTGCACCTCACTTGCTACTTTCGGCACCTCATTTGCTTCTTTATGCACCTCTCTTGCCTCTTTCTGCACCTCAATTGCTTCTTTATGTATCTCTCTTGCTTCTTTCTGTACCTCTCTTGCTTCTTTCTGCATACCTCTTGCCTCTTTCTGCACCTTTCTTGCCTCTTTCTGCA
Organism: Calotriton arnoldi; assembly: GCA_963921515.1. Lineage (NCBI taxonomy): Eukaryota > Metazoa > Chordata > Amphibia > Caudata > Salamandridae > Calotriton > Calotriton arnoldi. Next base: position 1,452,909 of record CAWUFW010004329.1, read on the forward strand.
CCTCACTCTTTCCTTTCTGCAAATCTCTTGCTTCTTTTTGCAGCTCGCTTGCTCCTTTCTGCACTTCTCTTGCTTCTTTCTGTGCCCTTCTTCCTCTTTCTGCACCTTTATTTCTCTTTCTGCAGTTCTCTTGCTTGTTTATACACTTCTCTTCCCTCTTTCTGCACCTCTCTTGCTTCTTTCTGCACCTCTCTTGCCTCTTTCTGCATTTCTCTTGCTTCTTTCCGCACCTTTCTGCCTCTTTCTGCACTCCTCTTGCTTCTTTCTGCACCCCACTTGCTTCTTTCTGCACTTCTCTTGCTTCTTTCTGCACCTCTCTTGCCTCTTTCTGCATTTCTCTTGCTTTTTTCTGTTTCTTTCTTGCTTCTTTCTGCACCTCACTTGCTTCTTTCGGCACCTCTCTTGCTTCTTTCTGCACCTCTCTTGCTGTTTTCTGCACTTCTATGGCTTCTTTCTGCATCTCTCTTGCTTTTTTCTGCTCCTCTCTTGCTTCTTTCTGCATCCCTCTTGCCTCTCGCTGCATCTCTCTTTCCTCTTTCTGCACCTCACTCTTTTCTTTCTGCACCACTCTTGCTTCTTTCTGCTCCTCTATTGCTCCTTTCTGCACTTTTCTTGCTTCATTCTGTACTTCTCTTGCTTCTTTCTGTGCCGTTCTTCCTCTTTCTGCACCTTTATTCCTCTTTCTGCACCTTTATTCCTCTTTCTGCAGTTCTCTTGCTTGTTTATACACTTCTCTTGCCTCTTTCTGCACCTCTTGTGCTTCTTTCTGCACCTCACTTGCTTCTTTCTGCACTTCTCTTGCTTCTTTCTGCACCTCTCTTGCCTCTTTCTGCATTTCTCTTGCTTCTTTCTGCACCTTTCTTCCTCTTTCTGCACTCCTCTTGCCTCTTTCTGCAATTCTCTTGCTTCTTTCTGTACCTTTCTTCCTCTTTCTGCACTTCTCTTGCTTCTTTCTGTACCTTTCTTGCTTGCTTCTTTATGCATTTCTCTTGCCTCTTTCTGCACTTCTCTTGCCTCTTTCTGCACCTCTCTTGCCTCTTTCTGCACATTTCTTCCTCTTTCTGTACCTCTTTTGCTTCTTTCTGCACTTCTCTTGCTTCTTTCTGTACCTCTCTTGCCTCTTTCTGCATTTCTCTTCCTACTTTCTGCACCTTTCTTTCTCTTTCTGCACCTATATTCCTCTTTCTGCAGTTCTCTTGCTTGATTCTGCAGCTTTGTCTTGCCTCTCTTGCTACACTTCTCTTGCCTCTTTCTGCACCTCTCTTGCTTCTCTCTCTGCTCTTTCTGCACCTCTCTTGCTTCTTTCTCCACTTCTCTTGCCTCTTTCATCACTTCTCTTGCTTCTTTCAGCACCTCATTTGATTCTTTCAGCACCTTACTTGCTTCTTTCTGCACTTCTCTTGCTTCTTTCTGCACCTCTCTTGCCTCTTTCTGCATTTCTCCTGCTTCTTTCTGCACCTCTCTTCCTTTTTCTGTTCTTCTCTGGCCTCTTTCTGCACTTCTCTTGCTTCTTTCTGTACCTTTCTTCTTCTTTCTACACTTCTCTTGCTTCTTTCTGTACCTTTTGTTCCTTTTTCTGCACCTCTCTTGCTTATTTCTGCATTTCTCTTACCTCTTTCTGTACTTCTCTTGCCTCTTTCTGCACTTCTCTTGCCTCTTTATGCATCTATCTTGCCTCTTTCAGCACATTTTTTCCTCATTCTGCACATCTCTTGCTGCTTTCTGCACTTCTCTTGCCTCTTTCTGCACCTCTCTTGCTTCTTTCTGTACCTCTCTTGCTTCTTTCTGTACCTCACTTGCTTCTTTCTGCACTTCTCTTGTTTCTTTCTGTATTTTTCTTGCTTCTTCCTGCACCTTTCTTCCTCTTTCTGTACCTTTCTTCCTCTTTCTGTACTTCTCTTGCTTCTTTCTGTACCTTTCTTCTTCTTTCTGCACATCTCTTCCTTCTTTCTGCATCTCTCTTGCTTCTTTCTGTACCTCTCTTGCTTCTTTATGCATTTCATTTGCTCTTTCTGCACTCTCTCTTGCGTCTTTCTGCACTTCTCTTGCTTCTTTCTGCACCTCTCTTGCCTCTTTCTACATTTCTCTTGCTTCTTTCTGCACCTTTCTTCCTCTTTCTGCATCTATATTCCTCTTTCTGCAGTTCTCTTGCTTGTTTCTGCACTTCTCTTGTCTATTTCTCCAAGTCTCTTGCTTCTTTCTGCACTTTTCTTCCTCTTTCTGCACTTCTATTGCTTCTTTCTGCACCTCAATTGCTTCTTTCTGCATCTCTCTTTCTTCTTTCTGCATACCTCTTGCCTCTTTCTGTACCTCTCTTGCCTCTTTCTGCCCCTCTCTTTCCTCTTTCTGCACCTCACTCTTTCCTTTCTGCACCTCTCTTGCTTCTTTCTGCAGCTCTCTTGTTCCTTTCTGCACTTCTCTTGCTTCATTCTGTACTTCTCTTGCTTCTTTCTGTGCGGTTCTTCCTCTTTCTGCACTTTTATTCCTCTTTCTGCACCTTTATTACTCTTTCTGCATTTCTCTTGCTTGTTTATATACCTATCTTGCCTCTTTCTGCACCTCTCTTGCCTCTTTCTCCACTTCTCTTGCTTCTTGCTGTACCTAACTTACCTCTTTCTGCACTTCCCTTGCTTCTTTCTGTACCTTTCTTGCCTCTTTCTGCATATTTCTTCCTCTTTCTGTACCTCTCTTGCTTCTTTCTGCACTTCTCTTGCTTCTTTCTGTACCTCTCATGCCTCTTTCTGCATTTCTCTTGCTACTTTCTGCACCTTTCTTGCCTCTTTCTGCACATTTCTTCCTCATTCTGTACCTCTCTTGCTTCTTTATGCATTTCTCTTGCCTCTTTCTGCACTTCTCTTGCCTCTTTCTGTACCTCTCTTACCTCTTTCTGCACATTTCTTTCTCTTTCTGTACCTCTCTTGCTTCTTTCTGCACTTCTCTTGCTTCTTTCTGCACCTCTCTTGCCTCTTTCTGCATTTCTCTTGCTACTTTCTGCACCTTTCTCTTTCTGCACCTATATTCCTCTTTATGCAGTTCTCTTGCTTGTTTCTGCAGTTCTCTTGCCTCTTTCTGCACCTCTCTTGCCTCTTTCTGCACTTCTCTTGCCTCTTTCTGCACCTCTCTTGCTTCTTTCTCAACCTCTCTTGCCTCTTTCAACACTTTTCTTGCTTCTTTCTGCACCTCACTTTTTTCTTTCTGCACCTTAATTGCTTCTTTCTGTACTTCTCTTGCTTCTTTCTGCATCTCTCTTCCCTCTTTCTGTATTTTCTCCTGCTTCTTTCTGCATCTTTCTTCTTTTCTGTTCTTCTCTGGCCTCTTTCTACACCTTTCTTCTTTCTACACTTCTCTTGCTTCTTTCTGCACATCTCTTGCTTCTTCCTGCACCTCTCTTGCTTCTTTCTGCACCTCTCTTGCTGTTTTCTGCACTTCTATGGCTTCTTTCTGCATCTCTCTTGCTTCTTTCTGCTCCTCTCTTGCTTCTTTCTGCACCTCTCTTGCTTCTTTCTGCATCCCTCTTGCCTCTCGCTGCATCTCTCTTTCCTCTTCTGCACCTCACTCTTTTCTTTCTGCACCACTCTTGCTTCTTTCTGCACCTCTTTTGCTCCTTTCTGCACTTTTCTTGCTTCATTCTGTACTTCTCTTGCTTCTTTCTGTGCCGTTCTTCCTCTTTCTGCACCTTTATTCCTCTTTCTGCACTTTTTTCCTCTTTCTGCAGTTCTCTTGCTTGTTTATACACTTCTCTTGCCTCTTTCTGCACCTCTTGTGCTTCTTTCTGCACCTTTCTTCTTCTTTCTGCACATCTCTTCCTTCTTTCTGCATCTCTCTTGATTCTTTCTGTACCTCTCTTGCTTCTTTATGCATTTCATTTGCCTCTGCACTTCTCTTGCGTCTTTCTGCACTTCTCTTGCTTCTTTCTGCACCTCTCTTGCCTCTTTCTACATTTCTCTTGCTTCTTTCTGCACCTTTCTTCCTCTTTCTGCATCTATATTCCCCTTTCTGCAGTTCTCTTGCTTGTTTCTGCACTTCTCTTGTCTATTTCTCCAAGTCTCTTGCTTCTTTCTGCACTTTTCTTCCTCTTTCTGCACTCCTCTTGCCTCTTTCTCCACTTCTCTTGCTTCTTGCTGTACCTAACTACCTCTATCTGCACTTCCCTTGCTTCTTTCTGTACCTTTCTTGCCTCTTTCTGCATATTTCTTCCTCTTTCTGTACCTCTCTTGCTTCTTTCTGCACTTCTCTTGCTTCTTTCTGTACCTCTCTTGCCTCTTTCTTCATTTCTCTTCCTACTTTCTGCACCTTTCTTGCCTCTTTCTGCACATTTCTTCCTCATTCTGTACCTCTCTTGCTTCTTTATGCATTTCTCTTGCCTCTTTCTGCACGTCTTCCTCTTTCTGTACCTCTCTTGCTTCTTTCTGCACTTCTCTTGCTTCTTTCTGCACCTCTCTTGCTTCTTTCTGCATCTCTCTTTCTTCTTTCTGCATACTTCTTGCCTCTTTCTGTACCTCTCTTGCCTCTTTCTGCCACCCCCTCTTTCCTCTTTCTGCACCTCACTCTTTCCTTTCTGCACCTCTCTTGCTTCTTTCTGAAGCTCTCTTGTTCCTTTCTGCACTTCTCTTGCTTCATTCTGTACTTCTCTTGCTTCTTTCTGTGCCGTTCTTCCTCTTTCTGCACTTTTATTCCTCTTTCTGCACCTTTATTACTCTTTCTGCATTTCTCTTGCTTGTTTATATACCTCTCTTGCCTCTTTCTGCACCTCTCTTGCTTCTTTCTGCACTTCTGTTGATTCTTTCTGCACCTCGCTTGCTTTTTTCTGCACTTCTCTTGCTTCTTTCTGACCTCTCTTGCCTCTTTCTGCATTTCTCTTGCTTCTTTCTGTACCTTTCTTCCTCTTTCTGCACTCCTCTTGCCTCTTTCTCCACTTCTCTTGCTTCTTGCTGTACCTAACTACCTCTTTCTGCACTTCCCTTGCTTCTTTCTGTACCTTTCTTGCCTCTTTCTGCATATTTCTTCCTCTTTCTGTACCTCTCTTGCTTCTTTCTGCACTTCTCTTGCTTCTTTCTGTACCTCTCTTGCCTCTTTCTTCATTTCTCTTCCTACTTTCTGTACCTTTCTTGCCTCTTTCTGCACATTTCTTCCTCATTCTGTACCTCTCTTGCTTCTTTATGCATTTCTCTTGCCTCTTTCTGCACTTCTCTTGCCTCTTTCTGCACCTCTCTTGCCTCTTTCTGCACTGTCTTCCTCTTTCTGTACCTCTCTTGCTTCTTTCTGCACTTCTCTTGCTTCTTTCTGCACCTCTCTTGCCTCTTTCTGCATTTCTCTTGCTACTTTCTGCACCTTCTTTCTTTCTGCACCTATATTCCTCTTTATGCAGTTCTCTTGCTTGTTTCTGCAGTTCTCTTGCCTCTTTCTGCACCTCTCTTGCCTCTTTCTGCACTTCTCTTGCCTCTTTCTGCACCTCTCTTGCTTCTTTCTCCACCTCTCTTGCCTCTTTCAACACTTTTCTTGCTTCTTTCTGCACCTCACTCTTTTCTTTCTGCACCTCAATTGCTTCTTTCTGTACTTCTCTTGCTTCTTTCTGCATCTCTCTTCCCTCTTTCTGCATTTTTTCCTGCTTCTTTCTGCAACTTTCTTCTTTTCTGTTCTTCTCTGGCCTCTTTCTACACCTTTCTTCTTTCTACACTTCTCTTGCTTCTTTCTGCACCTCTCTTGCTTAATTCTGCACATCTCTTGCTTCTTCCTGCACCTCTCTTGCTTCTTTCGGCACCTCTCTTCCCTCTTTCTGCATTTTCTCCTGCTTCTTTCTGCATCTTTCTTCTTTTCTGCTCTTCTCTGACCTCTTTCTACACCTTTCTTCTTTCTACACTTCTCTTGCTTCTTTCTGCACCTCTCTTGCTTAATTCTGCACATCTCTTGCTTCTTCCTGCACCTCTCTTGCTTCTTTCTGCACCTCTCTTGCTGTTTTCTGTACTTCTATGGCTTCTTTCTGCATCTCTCTTGCTTCTTTCTGCTCCTCTCTTGTTTCTTTCTGCACCTCTCTTGCTTCTTTCTGCATCCCTCTTGCCTCTCGCTGCATCTCTCTTTCCTCTTTCTGCACCTCACTCTTTTCTTTCTGCACCACTTTTGCTTCTTTCTGCACCTCTTTTGCTCCTTTCTGCACTTTTCTTGCTTCATTCTGTACTTCTCTTGCTTCTTTCTGTGCCGTTCTTCCTCTTTCTGCACCTTTATTCCTCTTTCTGCACCTTTTTTCCTCTTTCTGCAGTTCTCTTTCTTGTTTATACACTTCTCTTGCCTCTTTCTGCACCTCTTGTGCTTCTTTCTGCACCTTTCTTCTTCTTTCTGCACATCTCTTCCTTCTTTCTGCATCTCTCTTGATTCTTTCTGTACCTCTCTTGCTTCTTTATGCATTTCATTTGCCTCTGCACTTCTCTTGCGTCTTTCTGCACTTCTCTTGCTTCTTTCTGCACCTCTCTTGCCTCTTTCTACATTTCTCTTGCTTCTTTCTGCACCTTTCTTCCTCTTTCTGCATCTATATTCCCCTTTCTGCTGTTCTCTTGCTTGTTTTTGCACTTCTCTTGTCTATTTCTCCAAGTCTCTTGCTTCTTTCTGCACTTTTATTCCTCTTTCTGCACTTCTATTGCTTCTTTCTGTGCCTCAATTGCTTCTTTCTGCATCTCTCTTTCTTCTTTCTGCATACCTCTTGCCTCTTTCTGTACCTCTCTTGCCTCTTTCTGCCACCCACTCTTTCCTCTTTCTGCACCTCACTCTTTCCTTTCTGCACCTCTCTTGCTTCTTTCTGCAGCTCTCTTGTTCCTTTCTGCACTTCTCTTGCTTCATTCTGTACTTCTCTTGCTTCTTTCTGTGCCATTCTTCCTCTTTCTGAACTTTTATTAATCTTTCTGTACCTTTATTACTCTTTCTGCACCTTTATTACTCTTTCTGCATTTCTCTTGCTTGTTTATATACCTCTCTTGCCTCTTTCTGCACCTCTCTTGCTTCTTTCTGCACCTCTCTTGATTCTTTCTGCACCTCGCTTGCTTTTTTCTGCACTTCTCTTGCTTCTTTCTGCACCTCTCTTGCCTCTTTCTGCATTTCTCTTGCTTCTTTCTGCACCTTTCTTCCTCTTTCTGCACTCCTCTTGCCTCTTTCTCCACTTCTCTTGCTTCTTGCTGTACCTAACTACCTCTTTCTGCACTTCCCTTGCTTCTTTCTGTACCTTTCTTGCCTCTTTCTGCATATTTCTTCCTCTTTCTGTACCTCTCTTGCTTCTTTCTGCACTTCTCTTGCTTCTTTCTGTACCTCTCTTGCCTCTTTCTTCATTTCTCTTGCTACTTTCTGCACCTTTCTTGCCTCTTTCTGCACATTTCTTCCTCATTCTGTACCTCTCTTGCTTCTTTATGCATTTCTCTTGCCTCTTTCTGCACTTCTCTTGCCTCTTTCTGTACCTCTCTTGCCTCTTTCTGCACGTCTTCCTCTTTCTGTACCTCTCTTGCTTCTTTCTGCACTTCTCTTGCTTCTTTCTGCACCTCTCTTGCCTCTTTCTGCATTTCTCTTGCTACTTTCTGCACCTTTCTTTCTGCACCTATATTCCTCTTTATGCAGTTCTCTTGCTTGTTTCTGCAGTTCTCTTGCCTCTTTCTGCACCTCTCTTGCCTCTTTCTGCACTTCTCTTGCCTCTTTCTGCACCTCTCTTGCTTCTTTCTCCACCTCTCTTGCCTCTTTCAACACTTTTCTTGCTCTTTCTGCACCTCACTCTTTTCTTTCTGCACCTCAATTGCTTCTTTCTGTACTTCTCTTGCTTCTTTCTGCATCTCTCTTCCCTCTTTCTGCATTTTCTCCTGCTTCTTTGTGCATCTTTCTTCTTTTCTGTTCTTCTCTGGCCTCTTTCTACACCTTTCTTCTTTCTACACGTCTCTTGCTTCTTTCTGCACCTCTCTTGCTTAATTCTGCACATCTCTTGCTTCTTCCTGAACCTCTTTTGCTTCTTTCGGCACCTCTCTTGCTGTTTTCTGCACTTCTATGGCTTCTTTCTGCATCACTCTTGCTTCTTTCTGCTCCTCTCTTCCTTCTTTCTGCACCTCTCTTGCTTCTTTCTGCATCCCTCTTGCCTCTCCCTGAATCTCTCTTCCACTTTCTGCACCTCACTCTTTTCTTTCTGCACCTCTCTTGCTTTTTCCGCACTTCTGTGGCTTCTTTCTACACCTCTCTTGCCTCTTTCTGCACCTCAATTGCTTCTTTATGTATCTCTCTTGCTTCTTTCTGTACCTCTCGTGCTTCTTTCTGCATACCTCTTGCCTCTTTCTGCACCTTTCTTACCTCTTTCTGCACCTCACTCTTTCCTTTCTGCAAATCTCTTGCTTCTGTTTGCAGCTCGCTTGCTCCTTTCTGCACTTCTCTTGCTTCTTTCTGTGCCCTTCTTCCTCTTTCTGCACCTTTATTTCTCTTTCTGCAGTTCTCTTGCTTGTTTATACACTTCTCTTCCCTCTTTCTGCACCTCTCTTGCTTCTTTCTGCACCTCTCTTGCTTCTTTCTGCACCTCTCTTGCCTCTTTCTGCATTTCTCTTGCTTCTTTCCGCACCTTTCTGCCTCTTTCTGCACTCCTCTTGCTTCTTTCTGCACCTCTCATTCTTCTTTCTGCACCTCTCTTGCTTCTTTCTGCACCCCACTTGCTTCTTTCTGCACTTCTCTTGCTTCTTTCTGCACCTCTCTTGCCTCTTTCTGCATTTCTCTTGCTTTTTCTGTTTCTTTCTTGCTTCTTTCTGCACCTCTTTTGCTCCTTTCTGCACTTTTCTTGCTTCATTCTGTACTTCTCTTGCTTCTTTCTGTGCCGTTCTTCCTCTTTCTGCACCTTTATTCCTCTTTCTGCACCTTTATTCCTCTTTCTGCAGTTCTCTTGCTTGTTTATACACTTATCTTGCCTCTTTCTGCACCTCTTGTGCTTCTTTCTGCACCTCACTTGCTTCTTTCTGCACTTCTCTTGCTTCTTTCTGTACCTCTCTTGCCTCTTTCTGCAATTCTCTTGCTTCTTTCTGCACCTTTCTTCATCTTTCTACACTCCTCTTGCCTCTTTCTGCAATTCTCTTGCTTCTTTCTGTACCTTTCTTCCTCTTTCTGCACTTCTCTTGCTTCTTTCTGTACCTTTCTTGCTTGCTTCTTTATGCATTTCTCTTGCCTCTTTCTGCACTTCTCTTGCAACTTTCTGCACCTCTCTTGCCTCTTTCTGCACATTTCTTCCTCTTTCTGTACCTCTTTTGCTTCTTTCTGTACTTCTCTTGCTTCTTTCTGTACCTCTCTTGCCTCTTTCTGCATTTCTCTTCCTACTTTCTGCACCTTTCTTTCTCTTTCTGCACCTATATTCCTCTTTCTGCAGTTCTCTTGCTTGATTCTGCAGTTGTCTTGCCTCTTGCTACACTTCTCTTGCCTCTTTCTGCACCTCTTTTGCTTCTCTCTCTGCCTCTTTCTGCACCTCTCTTGCTTCTTTCTCCACTTCTCTTGCCTCTTTCATCACTTCTCTTGCTTCTTTCAGCACCTCATTTGCTTCTTTCGGCACCTTACTTGCTTCTTTCTGCACTTCTCTTGCTTCTTTCTGCACCTCTCTTGCCTCTTTCTGCATTTTTTCCTGCTTCTTTCTGCACCTTTCTTCCTTTTTCTGTTCTTCTCTGGCCTCTTTCTGCACTTCTCTTGCTTCTTTCTGTACCTTTCTTCTTCTTTCTACACTTCTCTTGCTTCTTTCTGTACATTTTTTTCCTTTTTCTGCACCTCTCTTGCTTAATTCTGCATTTATCTTACCCTTTCTGTACTTCTTTTGCCTCTTTCTGCACTTATCTTGCCTCTTTCTGCACCTATCTTGCCTCTTTCAGCACATTTTTTCTCATTCTGCACATCTCTTGCTGCTTTCTGCACTTCTCTTGCCTCTTTCTGTACCTCTCTTGCTTCTTTCTGTACCTCTCTTGCTTCTTTCTGCACCTCACTTGCTTCTTTCTGCACTTCTCTTGTTTCTTTCTGTATTTCTCTTGCTTCTTCCTGCACCTTTCTTCCTCTTTCTGTACTTCTCTTGCCTCTTTCGGCACTTCTCTTGCTTCTTTCTGTACCTTTCTTCCTCTTTCTGTACTTCTCTTGCTTCTTTCTGCACCTTTCTTCTTCTTTCTGCACATCTCTTCTTTCTTTCTGCATCTCTCTTGATTCTTTCTGTACCTCTCTTGCTTCTTTATGCATTTCATTTGCTCTCTGCACTTCTCTTGCGTCTTTCTGCACTTCTCTTGCTTCTTTCTGCACCTCTCTTGCCTCTTTCTACATTTCTCTTGCTTCTTTCTGCACCTTTCTTCCTCTTTCTGCATCTATATTCCCCTTTCTGCAGTTCTCTTGCTTGTTTTTGCACTTCTCTTGTCTATTTCTCCAAGTCTCTTGCTTCTTTCTGCACTTTTCTTCCTCTTTCTGCACTTCTATTGCTTCTTTCTGCACCTCTCTTGCTTCTTTATGCACTTCTTGTGCCTCTTTCTACACCTCTCTTGCTTCTTTCTGTACCTTTCTTGCTCTTTCTGCATGTCTCTTGCCTATTTCTGCACTTCTCTTGCCTCTTTCTGTACCTCACTTGCTTCTTTCTGCACCTCTTTTGCTTCCTACTGCACTACTCTTGCCTCTTTCTGCACCTCTCTTGCTTCTTTCTGCACCTTTCCTCTTCTTTCAGCTCCTCTCTTGCCTCTTTCTGCACCTCTCTTGCCTCTTTTTGCACCTCTCTTGCTTCTTTCTGTACTTCTCTTGCCTCTTTCTGTACATTTCTTCCTCTTTCTGTACCTCTCTTGCCTCTTTCTGTACATTTCTTCCTCTTTCTGCACCTCTCTTCTTCTTTCTGCACTTCTCTTGCTTCTTTCTGCACCTCTCTTGTCTCTTTCTGCATTTCTCGTGCTTCTTTCTGTACCTTTCTTCCTCTTTCTGCACCTATATTCTCCTTTCTGCACCTCTCTTGTGTCTTTCTGCACTTCTCTTGCCTCTTTCTGCACCTCTCTTGCTACTTTCGGAACCTTTCTTCCTCTTTCTGCACCTCTTTTGCTTCTTTCTGCACCTCTCTTGCTTCTTTCTGCACCTCTCATGCCTCTTTCTGCACCTTTCTTCCTCTTTCTGCACATCTCTTGCCTCTTTCTGCACTTCTCCTGTCTCTCTGTACCGCTCTTGCTTCTTTTGCTTTTTTCTGTACCTCACTCTCTTCTTTCTGCACTTCACTTCTTTCTGCACTTCTCTTGCCTCTTTCTGCACCTCACTTGCTTCTTTCTGCATCTCTTTTGCCTCTCACTGCACTTTTCTTATCCCTTTCTGCACCTCTCTTGCTTCTTTCTGCTTCTCTCTTGCTTCTTTCTGCACCTTTCTTCCTCTTTCTGCATGTCTCTTGGCTCTTTTTTGCACTTCTCTTGTCTCTTTCTGTACCTCTCTTGCTTCTTTTGCATCTTTCTGCACCACACTCTCTTCTTTCTGTACTTCACTTCTTTCTGCACTTCTCTTGCCTCTTTCTGTACCTCACTTGCTTCTTTCTGCACCTCTTTTGCTTCTTACTGCACTTCTCTTGCATCTTTCTGCATCTCTCTGGCTTCTTTCTGCACCTTTCTTCTTCTTTCTGCACCTCTCTTCCTTCTTTCTGTACCTCTCTTGCTTCTTTATGCATTTCTCTTGCCTCTTTCTGCACTTCTCTTGCCTCTTTCTGCACCTCTCTTGCTTCTTTCTGCACATTTCTTCCTCATTCTGCACCTCTCTTGCTTCTTTCTGCATCTCTCTTGCTTCTTTCTGCACCTCTCTTGCCTCTTTCTGTATTTCTCGTGCTTCCTTCTGCACCTTTCTTCCTCTTTCTGCACCTATATTCTCCTTTCTGCAGTTCTCTTGCTTGCTTCTCCACTTCTCTTGCCTCTTTCTGCACCTCTCTTGCTTCTTTCTGCACTTTTCTTCCTTTTTCTGGACCTCTATTGCTTCTTTCTGCATCTCTCTTGCTTCTTTCTGCACTTCTCTTGCCTCTTTCTGTACCTCTCTTGCTACTTTCTGCACCTTTCTTCCTCTTTCTTCACCTCTCTTGCCTCTCTCTGCACCTCTCTTGCTTCTTTCTGCACCTCTCTTGCCTTTTTCATCACTTCTCTTGCTTCTTTCTGCACCTCTTTTGCTTCTTTCGGCACCTTTCTTCCTCTTTCTGCATGTCTCTTGCCTCTTTCTGCACTTCTCTTGTCTCTCTCTGCACCTCTCTTGCTTCTTTCTGCACCTCACTCTCTTCTTTCTGCACTTCTCTTTCTTCTTTCTGCACTTCTCTTCCCTCTCTCTGCACCTCACTGCTTCTTTCTGCACCTCGTTTGCTTTTTACTGCACTTCTCTTGCCTCTTTCTGCACCTCTCTTGCTTCTTTCTGCACCTTTCTTCCTCTTTCTGCACCTCTCTTGCCTCTTTCTGTACCTCTCTTGCCTCTTTTTGCAGCTCTCTTGCTTCTTTCTGTACCTCACTTGCTTCTTTCAACATCTCTCTTGCTTTTGTGACTCTCGTGACACAGGTATGTGTCTACCTGTACATGTATTCTGACACGTGCTGTGCGTCTGAAGATGCTAGCTGAAAAACCTGGGAGCTTCTCATACAGGTGCACAAATCTTCTCAGTTGCACTCTATCATTCGGTTGCAGAGGGAGACATATCTTATCTATGTAGGTGTCACAGAAGCCCTCAAATAGACTGTTGAATACCCATGTGCCCTGTTTTATGAGCAGAAAGGAATACATACACGTTATTTTACAGAAACGTAGAGAGCATATGGTCTGAAATACAGGTATTCTACTATTTCTAGGTTTCTTTTTATGTATCATGTCACTAGGAAAAGGCACAGACACCCGCATTGAAGCCTTCGGAAACATGGTGAGACTTACAACAGTGACATGGGAAGGGTTGCTATTTTATATTTGGCTAGGCCCAACATTCTGAGCAGTCGGTGAATAGTGAAGCTGCCAAAGAAAAGGCTCTACTATTACACTCATCCAATTCCTCAGGCACTACTCTTGCACTCAGTCATTCACTTAGGTACTACCCATGCACTCATCCAATCACTCACACACCATCCTTGCTCTCAACCATTCACTCAAGTACTATGCATACACTCCTGCATTCTCTATCTACCCATGCACTTATCCATTTACCCGGGCACTTCCAATGCACTCATCCAATCACTCAGGTACTACCCATGCACTCCTCCAATCATTCAGGCACTACCCATGCACTCATCCAAACACTCAGGCACTACCCTTGCACTCAACCATTCACTGAGGTTCTACCCATGCACCATTCATTCTCTCAGGCACTACCCATGCACTTATGCAATGACCCAGGCACTACCCTTGCACTTATCCATTCACTCAATGACTACCCATGTACTCCGTCAATCACCCAGGCACTACCTTTGCACTCATGCATTAATTGAGGCACTACCCATGCACTCATCTACTCAACCAGGCACTAAGCATGCAGTCATGCCATCACACATGCACTGGTCGTGCAGTCATCCAATCACCCAGACACTACAATTACAGTCAAACATTAAAATATATTTACAAAATCTTTTTTGTAATGTATATATATATATTCATAAAAAAACAGGTTTCAGGGATGTTATAGTTAGCAATTAGCATTTAAAAACCTTAGAAATTCACTGAAAAAACCACAGGTTTCAGGGACATTATAGTTAGGAATTAGCATTCATAAAAACCTTAGAAATTCACTGAAAAAAACCACAGGTTTCAGGGACGTTATAGTTAGAAATTAGCATTTAAAAACCTTAGATATTCACTGAAAAAAAACAAAGGTTACAGGGACGTTATAGTTAGGCTGACATTTCACTCATACAAAACCAGAGAAATTCAGCCGTTATAGTTAGCTCAGCTAACTATAACTCCCGCCCCTGCAATACACTGCTAATGACCTTACATATTACATCACTCATGACATGGTCAGTGACATCACTGATGACATCTCAAATGACATCACTCATGACATCATCCAGTGAATGTGAGTCTCTTTAAAAGTTTATGAGTGTTAAATATATATATACCAAGGTGTATTAGGAATTAGTGGGTGTATGAGTGCCTTATTGGATGATTCAGTGGGTGTGTGACTAACTGTATAAGTGAGTGATTAGGTGCCTTAGAGAATGTATGGGTGAGTGACTGATTGCATGAATGTCTCTATCTGTCTGTCAGTTGGTGTTTAAGTGGATGTATGGGTATGTGAGTGGGTATGTGAGTTTCTATATGGGTGAGTGTTTGGTTGTATGAGTACCTCTATGGTTGTCTGAGTATCTGTGTGGGTGGGTGAGGGGTTTGTGACTGCCTGTATGGATAAGTGACTGGGTGAGTCAGTGGCTGCATAGGTTAGTGAGTACAAGTGTGAGGGGCTCTATGGGTGAGTGAGTGTGTGTATGGCTGTGTCAGTGAGTGAGTACATGTGTCAGTGGTATATTGGTGAGTAACTGAGTGTGTGTAAGGCAGTATAGGTGAGTGATGGGTTATGTGAGTGACTGTATGGGTGAGTGAGTGAGTGAATGTGAGAGTGGGTGTATGAGTGAGTGTGGTCTTGTGTCAGTGACTGTATAAGTGAGTGAGTATGTGTTAGTATCTGTATGAGTAAGTGAGTGAGTGTATATATAACTGTATGGGTGAGTAACTGGCTGTGTGATTGACTGCATGAGTGAGTGAGTAGGTATGTGAGTAGCTCTATGGGTGACTGACTCAGTGTGTAAGTAGCTGAATGGGTGTATGAGTGGATATGTAAGTGGCTATATTAGTTATTGAGTGGGTGTATGAGTGGCTATATGGGTGAGTGCTAGGGTATGTGTGTTGATCTATGAATCAGTGAAAGGCTGTGTAAGTACTGGTATGGGTGTGTGAATGGGTTTGAGAATGGTAGTATGGAAGTTGGAGTGGGTGTGTGAAAGGTTATATGGGGGTGTGAGTGGGTGCATCAGAGATTCTATGGATGATGTCATCTGTGATGTCATTTGAGATGTCATCAGTGATGTCACTGACCATGTCATGAGTGATATTATATGTAAGGTCATAAGCAGTGCATTGCGGGGGGCACAAGTGATAGTTAGCTCACTAACTATAATGGCGGAATTTCTCTGGTTTTGTATGAGTGAAACATCAGCCTAAGTATAACGTCGCAATAACCTTTGTTTTTTTCAGTGAATTTCTAAGTTTTTTAAAATTCCATTTCCTAACTATAACTTCCCTGTAACCTTTGTTTTTTTCAATGAATTTCTATGATTGTTTAGGTCTCGACTACACAGCGCTTGCACTGTGTTTGTGAAATCTATTGTTTTTAATATAAACTTAAAAGGGGCTTACATTCTGTCCCTTCTCTTTCCTGCCTTTTCCTTTGTTCCTGTACTTGCAGCTTACTTTTCTTCCATTTCTATTGGCTGTAGTATATTTTCCTGCATTTACCAATGCTTGTTCCTCATCTGCTTCTTCCCTCAGTTTCCCGTCGCCGAAATACTATTAACATCCACTTTGGTGGAACTATTTTTGCATAAAGTTTTGCCTCTTTCTGCTTTTTCATCTTGCAGCAGATTTATATAGTTCCACTTATTATCGGGAGAGATTAAGTGATTTGCCCAGAATCACAGGATGTTGCATGGCCGAGACTCAAACTGAGAGCTCCAGCTGTAGAGTCAGCAACTCTGGCCGCTGTGCCACATCCTATCCAATCTTGTGATGCTTGCAAGGGAGCTGTTTCCTTTGTCCCAGACGGTGATTGAGAAAAGCAGCGTATTATTCATTACATAGGCGAAACCCATGCATTACCAATGTTTGTTTATATTGCACTCAATACTGTTGTTCAGCCTCTTCTTAATCACTATATTTTCACTTAAAGGATCATAGTAACATTACAATGTCTTCACCGAATCTCACACTTTTGATCAAGCGGGGAGTTATAACTGCATCCCCAAGTCCCCTATTTCTGAAGTTTTAAATTTAAGCACTTAACTGCTGCTCTTTCTATAGCATATCTACTTGGGAAACATGCTTACCCTTTCAAATGTCAAAAAAGCACAGACGTAAGCAATCCTGCACTGCTTCTGCTTAGAATATGTATTGTACAGATATTCGCTGTATTTAGCGTTTATATGCAGTGGAGATTTAGTGATTTTCCCAGGATGACAAGATGCTGAGCCGAGGCTGGGACTAGAACCATGTCCCCAGTTCCAAAGCCTGCAGCTCTGGCTGTTAGGCCACTTCTACTTTCTCTGTGTGGTTACAAAGAATACGCAACAGCATTTACATATCTCAAACATGTTGGATTAATTGGGCAAAGGAGTGGGACTAGGGAGATAGTGGCGGTGTCACTACGCTTATATCTCTGTAAGGGTATGGATGAAAGGTGGTCATAGGAGCTGAGCTCGAGAGAACAAACTGAACCTCAAGTTTGAATCCAGATTCCTCAGCAAACAAGCTTCCCACCGCAGATGGCTGCTTGGAGTCCATTCTAAACCAACATTTACTTTCCTGCCAGTTTGAGCAAGTGGCATGAAGTAAAGCATTTCAAATGTCATTCTGGCTGTGGCCCAAGGTCTGTGCAGGTCATCAAATGGGATTAGTTTACCTTCTCTGAAATGCATTCTGTAGTCTCTGAATTGTTTTGTGTGGGGCTAGAGACATTAGCTATCACCCCCTCCTTCTTGGTTGGTTGTAAGGTAAGTGAACATTTGTCTCGGTTAGTCTGTGGTCAAGCCCAATCTTCTGCCCTGCTTGCTGTACGGCATCCGTAAGAAATGATACAATTGTGTTTTTAAACAGTTGATATGGGATACAAAAGTATGAGTCACTGATCACACAAAAAATCCAGGGAAAACAATATTATATACTCCGTGCAACGCCCTTGCTTTAAATCTGTTCAGTGGTTAAATAAGGCCATTTTTGTATATTTAGATTTTCTGTTGGGTTTCATAAATGTTTCTGAGACTCAAAGATATATAGTAAGCTACTGCATAATTTACATTAATATTGTTTTTAAACTAGCACTGAGTGATACTGTTTCTAACATATGTCATCTGAGAGGGTGTGTGACTGTATCAGTGTGGGAGTGGGTGTCTGAGTGCTGTATGTGCATGAGTGGGTGTGTGAGTGGATGTATAGGTGAAAAGGGGATGTGTGAGTAGCTGTATGGGTGTGCGATAGCTGTATGATTGGCTGTATGGGTGAGTGAGTGGCTGTGAGTGGCTGCCTTAGTGGCTATATGGATGGGGGAGTGTGTGAGTAACTGTTTTGGTGACTGAGTGGCTATGTGACTGGCTCTATGGGTAGGAGAGTGGGTGTGTTAGTAGCTGTATGGGTAAGTTAGTGACTGTGTGAGTGGCTGATTTGCACATTAAATGTATGCATGAGTGGCTGTGTAGGAGAGTGAGTGGGTGTGTGACTACTTGTATGGATATATGAATGGGTATGTATGTGGTCAACTGGATTAATTAATGAATGTGTGAGTAGCTGTATGGGTAGGTGAGTGGCTGTGTGAGTAGCTGTATGGGTGAGTGAGTCCTAGTGTGAATGGCTGTGTGGGTGAGTGCGTACTAGTGTGAATGGCTGTGTGGGTGAGTGAGTGTTTGCATTAGTGAGTGGGTGGCTCTGAGAGTGGCTCTATGGGTAAGTGAATGCTATAGTGAGTAGCTATATGGGTAAGTGAGTGGGTATGTGAGTGGCTGAATGGGTGAGTGGGTGTATAAGGGACTTTAGGAGTGGGTGATTTGGCTGTGTTAGTGGCTGTGTGAGTGAGTGAGTGGGTATGTGTGAGTCATTGAATAGATTTGTGAATGGGTATATGAGTGGTTGTGTAGATGTGTGAGTGGATATATGAGAGGTTATATTGGGGTGTGAGTGGGTATGTGAGTGGTTCTGTGGATGATGTCATGAGTGATTTCATCAATGATGTTATTGAGATATCATCAGTGAAGTCATCAGTAATGCCACTAAGCATGTCATGAGAGATGTAACATGTGAGCTTATAAGCAGTGCATTGCTGGGGCATAAGTTATAGTTAGCTCAGGTAACTATAACTGCTGAATTTCAAAGGATTAATATGAGTGAAATCTGAGCCTAACTATAATGTCCCTGTAATCTTTGTTTTTTCAGTGAATTTCGAAGGTTTTTTTAAATTCTATTTCCCAACTATAATGTCCCTGTGACCTTTGGTCTTTTCAGTGAATGTCTATGTTTTTTTTAAAACTTTTTAATCTTAACTGTAACCTGTCACCTTTGAGAGTGGGTGTGTGAGTGGCTGTGTAGGTCTGTGAGTGGGTCTGTGAGTGCCTGTGTGAGTGTGTGAGTGGGTGTATGAGTGTCTATGTGGGGGTGTGTGTACCTGTGTGAGTGTGTGAGTACCTGTGTGTATCTTTGAGTAAGTCTGTGAGTGTCTGTGTGGGTTTGTGAATGGGTCTGTGAGTGCAAGTGTGGGTCTGTGAGTAGGGTGTTTGACTACCTGTTTATGTCTGTGAGTGTGTGTGTATGGTGCTATGCATTTTGGGCATTTGCATACTTAGTGTATTTAAAAGGGAGAGCCAGGGACTTTGCTCTCACCAGGAGATGACAAACGAAAACATTCATTACAGTCACTACACATCAGATTGTGCTTCAATAGATCAACGATGAATTCACTTCTGTTAAGGATTTCATATAGTTTTTAAATGTGGAATACGAGAGGAAACACATTTGCTTTGCCTTCGCTAAGCCCAAGAAGTAGGATCGTTTGTGCTTTACTGAAGTGGAGCTTCAACTGGGGCACCTGCTGTGTTTACATTTGTAAGTGCTTCCCACTGAGGTTTAATTTGGTGAAATCAGCACTAGGGCCGGAATCGAACCTAATTTTTTCCAAGAAGAGTCCCCAGTTTTTCCGAAAACATCTACCCAACTGGATTACTTTCATTTAGTTAATTAGTAAGTGCTACCTCGTTGGGTAAATGCCTTGTGCATATTCTGCACTACATCTTTTTAAAGGACCACAAGGTGTGCATGTAATTTCGGCAATGTGATTGTTCCTTGAGCATCTTCATCCACAAATCAGTGCTAAAGTGAATCCTCGTCAAGAGAAGATGACGAGACTACAAAGAGGTGCTTCTCCTTAACTAAATGATGTAAGTGCTTCTTTGTTTGGTGGAGATGTCCTCGTATAACTCTGCATCAATAATGCGTCACCAAATCAGCGGGAAACACGCTCGAGGCTCTTTTGTTAAGCTGTCCATCAACGTGAGAAAAGGTGGGAAGAACTTTGCATATTACTAAGAAAAACGGGGAGAGGCCAAATGGGCAGAGCTTGCAGATGATTTTGGGCATTTGGATACTCAAGGTAATTAAAAAGGAGAATCACGGACTCAGCTCTCCCCAAAAGACGACAAGAAAGAAATCACTCGTCACAGTCATACCAGACCAGATTGCCCTTCAATAGATTAATGATGCAGTCACCTTCATTAAGGATTCCAGATAGTTTTTAAACATGGAATACGAGAGGGAACGCACTTGTACACAGCAGTTACTGGAGGGGAGGGAGCTGCACAGCCCCCCTCGCCGGGCCAATTTTTGCCCTGGGGACCCCATCCCCTGGGGCCAGGCCAAAACTTATTGGGGGAGGGGGACAGCATGGCCCCCTGCCTGGGTTGATCATGGCCCCAGGGACCCCATCCCCCAGAGCATGGCTAAACTTCAATGGGGAAGAGCACCATGCGTCCCTCGTCCACAGGCTGATTTAGGTCCCAATGACCCCTTCTCCTGGGGCCCTGCCACGTGTACCTGGGTGCCCTGGCTCCACCCAGGGCACCCAGTGTGCTATGTTGGAGACTGCGGGGGGACCCTGAATGCCCCCATGGTCTTTGGATGGTGGGCACCCCGGGACATAGCAGGAGCCAGCCATGGGGGTAGTGGTCCCCAGAGCCATTAATGGCTCCAGGAGGGGGGCCGTGTGGTCCCCCTCCTTTACTTTTCACGGGCAGGCCCAGTGGAGGTGGTGGTCCCCAGGGCCTTATATGGCCCCCTCCTACTTTTTAAAGATATTTGGCCCAGAGGAGGTGGTGGTCCCTAGAGCCGAAAGGGGTTCACGCAGCCCCTCCATTACTTTTTATTTAGCCTTGAGAGGTAATGGTTACTGGGGCCTGGGGAAGAACGCACGCCCCCCCATTACTTTTTATATTTAGCCCCGGGGAGGTGCTGGTTCTCAAGGCTTCAAACAACCCCAGGATGGGGGGGTCCCCATGCCCCCTCTATTTCATAAATAAATCCCCAGGGAGGGGGTGTTCCCCGCAGTGCAAGGAGCCCAAAGTAGGGGGTTCCACCCGGACTCCTCCAATATTTGAATAAAGCCCCGGGGAGGTGGTAGACCCCGGGGCTCAAAAGAGCCACAGGAGAGGGGAGTGCGTGCACCCCCCTCCTTTTCTTTTTTATGCCCCTAGACCTGGCAGGAGCCCACACTTGTTTTTTGTCACAGATTTGCAACTGTCGCGATTTCTCAGCAAAAATTAAACAAAAACAAATGCTTTTTTGCCCTGGCAGGGTCCCAGGGGGACCCCAGAGCTGGAGGGTCAGGGTAATCCTAGACGGCCCCCTTTCCTTTTTTTTACATTTTTTTGGGGGGACACGGCTGAAGCAGAGTCCCAAGTTCGCTGCCAACACTTCCTGGTTGAAGTGTTGGCAGCTAATCAGAAAGGAGCACGGGAATTGTCAGATCCTCTGAGGATCTGTGTCCCTATATATACAAATTTGAATTTTCTTGACTATCTCCCAAGCTCTTGAATGGATTTACACCAAAGAACAAAAAGCATGCTTTATCGACCAAGAGCTACCTTTCTGCCAAATGTGGTGTAATTCCATCCAGGGGTTCGTGCTGTAGTCATAATCAAAATCTCTACGGGAATTAACATGGGAAAAACAAGTTTCGTCAAACAGTGCCAAAGAGATAGGCTAGTCAAAAAACATTTTTCCTATGGAAACTAGGTACTAACAATAACAACCGCAAAGTAGGTAATATATATCCAAATTGGTCTGTAGTGGCGCGGTCTTGTTACCATTGCTCACTTGGAGGTCAGACCACCTCTAAGAATCTTTGTAAACAAGGAAAAGTGGCACTCCAGGGTGGTTTCTGTATCATTTCTTTATTTACTCTACACACGGGTATGCTTGCAACTATGCAGGCTCGATCACTGCTGGTTGTCCTACAATTATTTCTACTTTTATAACAATTAAGAAATACTCATTAAGAAATTATACCAAATGCACCAACATTATGTCAATATAACCATATGGTTTCATGTTGCCAATGTGTGTATTATATGAGCAACTACATTTACCTTAATGGAGCAAAGAGACATGGCTGCAATGTTATGAAAGTAGAAATACTTGTAGGACCACCAGCCGTGATCAAGACTGCATTGTCAAAACATGTTGGCTTGGTACCCATGTAAACAGTGAATAAAAAACTGATATAGAGCCCACCTAGGGTGACACTTTTCCTTGTTTACAAACATATACATATACATATATATATATTCACTTAAAAAGCCAAAGGTTAAAGGGGCGTTATAGTTAGGTTTACATTTTACCCATACAAAATCATAGAAATTCAGCAGTTATAGTTACCTGAGCTAACTATAACTTACACCCCCGCAATGCTCTGCTTATGACCTCACATATTACATCACTCATGACATGGTCAGTGTCATCACTGATAACATCACTGATGACATCTCAAATGACATCACTGATGTCAGGTGGGTAGTTATAGTTTGGACCTAGTTTCCATAGAAAAAGCATTTTTTTGGCTGGTAACTTGTGCGCCGTTTAACAAATCTTCAAGAAATTTTCTAAATTAGTTTGACAGTCAGTTCAGCTGCTGTGTCGTGCATTTCAGGGTGATTCGTCAAGCAGGGGCCGAGAAAAAGGGGGGGTCCCAAAACGCTTTTCTCCCATGCAATTTCCCACAGGGATTTTGAACACGACAACAGCCTGAACCGCTGGATGGAATTACCCAAGTTTGGCAGAAATGTAGATCTTGCTTTAGAAAGTGACCTTTTTGTTGTTTGGTGTAAATCCATTCAATAGTTTTTGAGATACTAGAGGAAAAAGAAATATAGATATCTAGGGATGCAGATTTGCCACAGATCTACCCGCAGTGAATCCACGGCTCCATGCGCCACAGCAAGGCCCTGATTGGCTGGCTGCAACCTGAGAGAAAAGTTGCAGCTGACATTTTATGTGTCGGGAAACAGTCCCTGGGGCTGAAATGTTGTGTGTAAAACCGATGAAGATGCCAGGGTAGGAATATGACTCGTTACTACGTGAGTCATTACATCACGTGGCATTACAACGCGTTCGTTACAACTACCGCATTGTTACCACGCAATGCCATTACTACGCAAGTCATTACATCGACTTGCAGTAGATGGCGCGCTGACATTAGAAATATATCATTTACTATTCCAACTCCAGCCTATGCAACAGTAGGGAAGGTGTTGGAATAGTAAACTATACTATTCCTAATGTTAGCGCGCCATCTACTGCAAGTCGATGTAATGACTTGCGTAGTAATGGCATTACATGCTAACAACGCGGTCGTCGTAACAACCGCATTGTAATGGCATCGCGGTGTAATCACCGCAATGTAAAGGTCGTTTCCCCAGGGCAGAGGTTCCCTGACCCTATGTTTCTCTAACATAGGTAGCAAAAGTAGTCATGTTGGGCAAGAATTTGCCTAAAACCTTTTTTTCCCACATGCAAGATCCACAGATCCCTCGCAGTGCTCAACGCAGCCGTGTGTAACTCTGTGATGGATCTGCGGAGCTCCCCGTGAATTAAAAAAATATATATATAGATACTCACATACCCATTCACAGACTCACACAGATACTCTCACACCTACTCACAGGCCCAGAGAGATGCTCACACATCCACTCCACTCACTGACCCACAGAGACACTCACACACCCACTCACAGAACCACAGAGACACTCACACACCCACTCACATACCCACACAGATACTCTCACACCCACCCACAGGCCCAGTGAGACACTCACAAACCCACTCACAGACCCACAGAGACATTAACACACACAGTCACAGACCCACACAGTCACTCACACACCCACTCACAGATCCACAGAGACACTGACACACCCACTCATTGACTCACTGAGACAATCACACACCCACTCACAGATCCACAGACGCACTCACACACCCACTCACAGATCCACACAGAAACTCATACCCACTCACAAACCTGCAGAGACAGTTAGACACCCACTCACAGACTCAGAGAGATACTCACACACACACTGACAGACCCAAAGTGACACTCACAGACATTCACACACCCAGTCACACACCCACAGAGACACTCAGATACCTACCCACAGACCCACACAGAAACTCATACACCCACATAGACACTCACACACCCACTCATTGACCCATACAGAAAAACATACCCACTCACATACCCACACAGACACTCACAGACCTACTTACACACCCACAGAGACACTCACACACCAAAAGATGAACCTAGAGGGACTCTCTGACACCTATTCACAAACCCACACAGACAATCTTACACCCACTCACGGGCCCACACAGATACTCTCACACCTACTCACAGATCTAGAGAGACACTTGCACACCCAATAACAGACCCACAAAAACACACACCCAGGCACACACTCACAGAGATACTCACACACTCACTCACAGACCCACAAAGACACTGGCACAGTCAGTTACATACCCACAGAGACACTCACACACCCACAGAGACACTCACTCACCCATTCACAGACCCACAGAGAAACTGACACAGCCACTCACAGACCCACATATACAGCCATGCAATCACTCACAAACCCATACAAGTCAATCCTAAATGTGCTGGTTTGTATTGAATGTGTGCTTTTGGTTTGTGGAACTGCGATGGATCTGTGGAGTCAAGAAGTTTTTTTAAATGGTTTTAAAAAGAAGAAGGACCAGTGTTTGGGAAAAATGATAGCTCTAAAAAGATCCTTTGTGTTTATTGTGTGTAGATGATAACTACACAAAAACTGGATGCGCTCTTTCAAGTTGTTGAGGCACACCCTGTTGCCTTTCTCTGTGAAATGAACTCCAACAGTTATATATATATATACCATCCATATCAAAGCGTAAATTATTGTGGTATATGAAGCCCATGTTGTGATCTCTGAGAATGCAGACACAGTTTTATTCATATGTTTCCTGGATTTGCCTATCTGTGGACAGAATTCAGATGACTACTTCCCCTTCTGCTTTTAACAAATGTGGGAGGATACCAAGGTAGTGTGAAGGAAAAGTGCATTAATTGACTACATGTATCCTTCATTAGGATTTTCAGTCCTAATCCAGTCAGTGTGCCTAGGTCATTTCAATCACAGTGCACAATCATGAGGTCTGGATGTTGGTAATCTGCAATGCTTTCAACCAAATGCAGCAACTGATGCCACTGTAATCCTCTCTGGCCAACCTAAGTAATGTTCACATTAGGCAGACCCAAGTCCCTGTCAATGCCACTCTTTCTACAACACTCTCTGGCCCAAAACACAAAGCTATGACCCACAATCCACACTCTAACCATTTTAAAGACAAGGAGGAGTAGGAAAAGGCTGGTGTTGAAGGCAACATTTTTCAAAATGAAAGGCAGTTGAAATAATGTGCAGTATCTAATTTAAAAAAGAAGATATTCCATTGGATGGTGTAAATATGCTGTTGGCTAAAAGTAGGCAGTGATTTTGAGATAAAAGTAAGTTCATGTGTCATTGGCTCTGCAGAAATAACACAAAAGTAAGGGTAAATGGGATATGTTTATATTTCAAAACACTCAACACACCTGCTACAGCTAACTTAGAAGTTAACATGCTGCTCTCAGAAACTGTTGTGAACTTGTGAACTAGTGCTAGCAGAGAATGTTTCAAAATTGGTTACCATGGTAACAGAGCTAAAGGAGCATGGGGAGAAGGGAACAAAAAAGACTAGAATGTGAAGGAAGAGTGTTAATAGAAGAAATGTTGAATAAGGAGTGTTTGGGTGCAAATGTAGTTATTTATACCAAGTGGAGTATAAATTACATTATTTATGAACAGATTATGAAAAGGATTTTCATGTCCCACGTGGTTCGGCGGAGCCGCCGCAAAGTTACACGGGGAGCTGTGCAGAGCAATCGGGCTTCTTCGCAGGAAACACGGAAAGGGTTAAAGAAATACCGACCATTTAAAAGTGGTAGAACAAAAATGAAAGATGAAAGGAAGCATGTGATTTGGTAACTAGAGACGCATAAGTAAGAGCACATGGTGAAGGGTAGCCATTTTAGCTGCTTTTCTACTGAGAGAGGAGGTGGTTTGCAAGAATTTTGAATGGACAATTGAAATGAAAACAGATGTTACAAGACATTGAAATAAATAAAACGAATTTCGTTGCGCGCGCGCTGCATTGCAAAATGCGTTGCAGCGCACGCAACGAAATTCGTTTTATTTATTTAACTGTCTACTTACCTCCGTTCATCCATATTCCGGTGTTTACTAACCCCCACCCTGCCCCTCCCCCGCCCCGCCTCACCGCCCCACAGAACTCCCTCCACCGGCCACTACTGCCCAGGATCACACTGATACAACCTCAGACACATCTAGGGTTACACTGATACAGCCACTGGCATACCCAGACACACACTGAAACAACTATTGATCCACCCAGCCATACTCTGATACAGAAACTGACACCACCAGGTACATACCTATACAGGCAATGGCACACCCAATCACGTATTGATACAGTCACTTAGACATTCAGCCAAACACTGATACAGCCTCTCAAACACCCATACACATACTGATACAGCCAGTGACACACCCAAGCACAAACTAAAACAGACACTGACACACCCAGCCAAACACTAATGTATCCCAAAACACACTTAAGCACAAAGTGTTTTATACACTGACATACCCAAGCATACACCAATTCAGACACTGACATCGCCAGACATACACCAAAGCAGACACTGACACACCCAGCCAAACACTAATGCAACCCATAACACAACCAGGCACACACTGATGCACACACAGACATGCTCAGGGGCATATCGATGCTGACATTGACACACCCAGGCATACAACAATGCATGCAGCCACTGACACGCCCAGCCAAACACTAAAGCATCCAATAACACACACTGATGCATACACTGATACACCCAGGGATGTACCAATGTATTCACTGACACACTCAGGCATACAGCAATGCAGACACTGACGCACTTAACCAAACTCTAAAGCATCAAATAACACACCCAGGCACACTCTGACACATACACTGACACACCCAGGGACATACTAATGCATACATTGACACAGCCAGGTATACATCAATGCAGACACTGACACAGCCAGGCATACATCAATGCAGATACTGACACAGCCATGCATACACCAAAGGAGACAGTGGCACATCCAGCCAAACGCTAATGCATCCAATAAGACACCCAGGAACGCATTGACGAACACACTGACACACCCAGGCATACACCGATGCATAGACTGAAACACCCAGTCATACAGCAATGCAGACACTGACACACCCAGCCAAACATGAATGCACCCAATAACACACTTAGGCACACACTGACGCATACACTGACACACCCAGGTATACGCCAATGCAGTCACTAACACACCCAAGCATACAGCAATGCAGACACTGACGCACCCAGCCAAACACTAATACATCCAATAACACATCCAGGCATACACTGAAGCACACACTGACACACTCACTCTCACACTGATACAGTCACTGACACATTAAAAACACAGAGTTAACTCTTTGTTTGACCAGATTGTGGTTCTAACAAGAACCTTTTTTTTCTACTAGGTTTTTTTTCAATAGTTTAAAAAAAAAATCTTGTTTTTTATTTTCTAAACAAAAACTGAACAGGGTAGTAAAAGTGTAAAGATGCAGAAATGCAAAGAGTGACTCACTTTAGTCTTCAAAAAACATTACGAGGTAACTGGAAGCACAAAAAAACTAACACCGATGCTTCTTCACTGTATCCAAGAATGCACCCATAGAAGACATTTTTACACTGACAAGCATGTGACATTGCACACAGTGAATAACCTTCTCACCCAATTCTTGACAGGCAGCTGGTATTGTAATCACGGTAGCTGATGATGGTTCTCCCAAGGGTGCTGTAGAGGTGGACTGTACTGCTGCACCTGCTTTCTCCCACACCATCCAGTTGTACACCCTTTCATGGATTGTTTTTAAGTGCCTCCACATGGAACTTGTCCCATGTGAATACTTCTTGGCAGTTCCTCTGGATAACTGCTTGACGCAAATATTGCACTGTACATATTTTGCTGTTAACTTCTTTTCCCCAGAAGGTATGGTAAACTGTTTCCAGACATCCCTTTCTTTTCTTTGAGGTGGTGTATCTTCCTCTTCATGAGGTTGTGGATGTTCATCCCGCACAGAAGATGTAGCTTCAGCCACTCTGTAAAAGCAGAGCACCACTGGTTCTCAATCCTCCTTCTCGAGACTTCACTGGAGAACTAACTGTTTTTGGCTGTGGGTTTCCATTTACATGGGTGGGGTCTTTACATATCCAATCAAAAGTCAAGGTTTGGGTGTGGTTTCAAGTGAATTAGTGAATACGGTGTGTAGTTTTGCAGATGCACAAAACTCGTAAAATGGGTAACTTTTTTGAATAACAGATATAAGGTGGTTTATATATATTTGCTAACATGTTCACACTGATGTCATTAATAGCACTGGAGGGTCTAGATATTTGAAATAATTTATAAACTTTTCAGCGAATCCACAGTTTCAGACTGATTCCTTCCGATCACGTGATCGGGATTAAAAACCATAGAGTATTAGTCCAGTCTATGTTTTCAGACCAGCGGAGGTACTGCGGGTCCCAATAAAAAAATAATAATAGTAAGATTTGTTTAATGACATTAATAAAAACTTTATATATTTTACATTAAGTACCTATGTGATTTTTATGTTTTTAAACATATATAAAGTGTATTTATAAAAAAGAATGTCTGCAGTTCAAGATAAAAACAAAATTAAAAATTTAAATAAATTGTAGGAAACGTAGTATTAAAAATAAACCCTACAAATTAACTAAAAAGACTAAACATTACAGGGACATAATTCTTTAGAAATGGAATTTGAAAAACCTTAGAAATTCACTGAAAAAATCAAAGCTTACAGGGAAGTTATTGTTAAGAAATAGAATTAGAAAAAACGTAAAATTCACTCAAAAAAATACTGCCTCTAGAATAGACTATTT
Organism: Calotriton arnoldi; assembly: GCA_963921515.1. Classification (NCBI taxonomy): domain Eukaryota; kingdom Metazoa; phylum Chordata; class Amphibia; order Caudata; family Salamandridae; genus Calotriton; species Calotriton arnoldi. Next base: position 1,481,251 of record CAWUFW010004329.1, read on the forward strand.
TTTAGTTTCGTATGGGCTGAAATTGATTACTCATGAGTATATTCCTAATGACTTTTCGGATCACGCACTGGTTAAAATGGAAGTGGTAGGGGTGGGGATTGAAAGAGCACCCAGACAATGGTTTTTTAACAAAGTCAATTTAGAGAATGAAGAATGGTGTGCAGGGGTTTCTGATAAGACAAAAAACACACCGCTCGGGTAGATATTGTCTGGGATGCCTTTAAGGCAATGCTCCGAGGTTGTATCACAACCAAAGAAATCCAGCAACAGAGAAAGAAAGATTTAAAGAGACGTGATTTGGAAATTAGTTTGGAGCAAGCTAGCAGAACATATGTTCAAAGGAGAAATTTTGCTGCAAAGCAGGCATTTACACGAGCTAAATCAGAAATGCAGGAATACTATTGTATACAGGGCAATATTGCTAAAATGGCCTCTCTCCAGAGGGTAAACGAGGAAAGCAAATATACGGGAAGATTATTGCCATGGCAGGCCAAGGATCGTCAGGTGAAAAACAGGATCTTATCCCTGACAGATACTGTATCAAAGGTATAGATAACTACCCACTTAGAGATCGGAAATGCCTTTTTAAAGCATTATGAGAAAATATATCAGACAGATCAACAGAGCTCGGTTGACCGCCTTGCGAGGTTTTTAGATAAACTCCCTATCCCCTCTCTATCTAATCAACAAAAGCAAATGATAGCCTCCGAATTTTCCCTTGAGGAAATAGAGAGAGTTGTAAACTCAACATCCAATGGTAAATCAGCTGGCGAGGACGGTTAACCAGCAGATGTTTACAAGAAATTTGCCCCAATACTAAACCTACAATTACTAAAGCTTGCCAACCACATTTTAAAAGGCGTAGAACTTCCGAAACCATTCCGTTTTGCCGGAGAAAGGTCAAAATAAGGAAAATATAAACTCTTATAGGCCTTTAAGTCTATTAAATGTTGATTATAAAACTTTCACAAAACTGTTTGCTAATAGATTAAACAAGATCCTAGGCTCAATTATTCACCGCAACCAATGTGGGTTTGTGGCAGGCAGACAGCTTTCCACAAATACACATTTTTTAATAGAAGCCCTGGATTACATGACTCAGAATAAAATACCGGCACAAGTGTTGTTATTAGATGCCGAGAAAGCTTTCGATTTGATGTTTTGGGAAAGTCTTTTTTTAATTCTCGACAGATTTGGGCTCCCAAATGTTTTTATCTAAATAGTCACCCGCCTGTATAAGTATGAATTTATTTATTTGTATAGCGCATGGCTACCCTGAGGCCTCCCAGCGCTGAGGACAAACGCAGATGGACACAAGGCAGAGAGTTAGAGCAAGTCCTTGAAGAGGCAGGTTTTCAGGAGTTTTCGAAACGCTAACAGGTTCGGCTCCTTCCGCAGATTTAAAGGAAGGGTGTTCCAGAGGTTAGAGGCGTTGAAGGAAAAGGAACGCCCGCCCCATCTAGTTCTTCGTATTTTTTCCGGGACGGCAAGATAAGAGGAGCTGGAGCGAAGTTTTCTGGGAGGATGGTAGGGGGTAATGAAGGAATGGGTAATGACCGGGCCATTCTTCCAGAAGGCCTTGTGAGCCAAGCACATGGCCTTAAATTGTATCCTTGCCGTAATAGGGATCCAGTGAAGGCTCCTCAATGCTGGTTTTGCAGATTGCCTACGAGGAATCTGAAGGAGCAAGCGAGCAGCACAGTTCTGGATCGTCTGGAGTTTATGAATAGTGAATTGAGGGGATCCCAAATAGAGGGCGTTCCCATAATCCAGGCGAGAAAGAATAAGAGCTTGGACCATGATCCTTCTCGCCTGGAAGGGAAGGAGGGAGAGGATCTTACGCAACATCCTCATCAGGCCGTAACAGGTAGCTGAGAGCTTGGTGGCCTGATAGTTGAAGCTAAGAGAACAATCAAGCCACATACCAAGACTCTTGATCTGGACTTTTGGGTCTGGGGCAGGGCCAAGACAGTCCAGCCAGAGGAGGGCAGGGCTGAAGGAGGGTGAGTTGCCGAGGAGCATGAGCTCGGTCTTGTCCCCATTGAGCTTGAGGCATGAGAGTTCCATCCACTCGGCCACCGCCTCTAGGCAAGGACCTAGGGAGCTAGATGACCTCTCGGGGTGGTTTAATGCCACCACGAGCTGCGTGTCATCTGCATAGGTGATGATGTTTATGTCGAAAGGATGGACAATCTCCGCCAAGGGTCTCATATAGATATTAAATAGCCTGGGGCTCAGGGAGGAACCCTGGGGAACCCCACAGCTAAGAGGTAACCGGTTGGACACAACATCTCCTTCAAACACCTGGAAAAAGCGGTCGCTGACAAAAGAACTGGAACCAGGCTAAAGCCGTGCCGGTCACTCCAAGATTCTTAAGTCGACAGGTCAAGATGTTATGATTGACAGTGTCGAATGCGGCACTGAGATCGAGGAGGATGATTGCTGCAGTACCTCCCTGGTCCAGTATCTTCCTCGCCTCCTCAGTTACTGCCAGAAGGGCAGTCTCAGTCCTTAGCTGAGGGCGAAAGCCTGTTTGGGAGCGGTGGAGAAGATTGTTAGACTCCAGATACTCTACCAGCGTGGTATTTATATGTTTCTCAAGCAGCTTACTCAGCCAGGGAAGGAGGGAGATGGGACGATAATTGGTTAAGTTGGACTGGTCAAGGTTGGGTTTCTTTAAAAGGGCCTTCACCAGAGCATGTTTCCAGGCAAGAGGGACCGTGCCGGAAGAGATAGACAAATTTAAGATGTCCAGAATTACGGGGCGAATGGTGTTGGCAACCATAGTAAGAGGCTGTGGGGGAGCAGGATCAGTGGAAGAGCCCGAGATTACCTTGGGCATAATCAGATCAAGTGAATCTGAGTCCAAGAGAGGGAATTGCCCTAATGAGAACTGGGATTCAGGTTGCAATCCTGCAGTATGGAAAGCACAGGGATCATTCCGAGAGGCTGGGAAGGACAAATAGATATTTTGAATTTGTTGATGGAAAAACTCCGCTAGGTTGCTACAACGGATAAGTGCCCCCTCTAAGATTGGTGGTTTCTGGGGCAAGGTGGAAAGAGTTTTAGCAATTCGAAAGATCTCTTTAGGTGAATTTGCGGCTAGGTTAATTTTCTCCTCGTAAAAGGCAACTTGGGCAGTTTTAATTCCTGACTTATATAGCCTGATTGCCTCTCTATAATCTGATTTCCTGGATTCTGAGTAATTCTGCCTCCACCTTCTCTCTAACCTTCTGCATGCTTGTTTTAATTCTCTTAATTTAGGGGAGAACCAGGGAGCCGTCTTTAATCTACATTTCTTGTGGGTGGATCTCTTGGGGAGGACTGAGTCAAGAGAGCTTAGGATCCAATGATTAAAGTTATCATTGGCCAGATTGGGGTTAGGGTCACTGGCTGGTCTACTAACCTCGAGAACTGAGGTCCATTGGTCAGTAGGGTGCTTGGACCAATTCCGTGCCAACACTGGCATTGTGTTGGAAGAGAAGGTAGGTCCACGGATTTCCCAAGTTAGGGGGATCAAGAAATGATCCGTCCAAGGGAGTGGGTTTGGAGTGCCTACCACGAGCTCTTGCAGGATGCCTCAGCGCAAATAATTGTTAGTTCAAGAAATGTAGGCTGTTGCAGAGTAAATAGAGGCACTCGTCAGGGGTGTCCCCTATCTCCAATACTCTTTGCTCTGTTCATAGAACCATTGGCAATAGCTATCAGGCAAAAAGCTGCATTTTCAGCACCCATGCATTGTATGTCTAATATAAAATTATATGCTGATGATATTGCCCTCTTTCTTAAATCTGGGGAAAACATTCAAAACTAAATCTTTGCAATATTCAGGGAGTATCAAGCACTGGGCGGGTATAAAATAAATAACGCGAAGACTGAAATCCTACTTTGCAATTGTTCACAAGATTCATTAATACCAGAATTTCAGCCACAATATAGCTCAAGACCTAAGCGATATTTAGGTATATTTGTTACGGAAAACGTAAACGATCTATTTAGACTAAACTATGTTCAATTAATACAAAAGATTAAGCGACTATTCACAAAATGGAACCAATTACCAATTTAAGTTATTGGACGGGTAGGTCTAATCCGCATGTCGATTCTACCACTTTTCAAATTTCTATTTTCAGCAATTCTGAACACATTACAAATGTCTTTCTTTAAAGAAATAGAAGGGCTATTTTCATCTTTTATATGGGCCAACAAGTCACAGAGATTAGCACTAGCCACTTTAAGTAACCCAACCAAGGAAGGAGGTATCATCCTCCCCAATCTTAGGGAATACTATCATGCAAATTTTGCACATAATACGCACAGAATCTTTAGCTACTCTGACCCACTTTATACAGAAATATTTTTTATATCAAGAATTATGAAGGAATATAAAATTCCGGACCCAATGAGGCTAGTAAAGAATCCAAAAAAAGGTTTGCTACAAGGTGCTTCAGTGGTTTTTTTTAAAAAAAGCACAAATGTTTAAGTTTTATAATATACCATTGATAAACAGCACCACCCGCCTGGTAGACCTATATGTTGGGGAGCAGAGACTTGTCGAACCTAATATTTTATTGAAATGGGAAGAAAATGTATACACAATGATAGTAGATTTTATGAATGTTGATTCTTGGAAAAACTGGACAGAGATTGAATGAGGTCTAAGGTGTTTTAAAGACATACTTAAATGGTCTTTTCTTCAAATTAAACATTTTCTAAAAAAATATAGATCCCACTACACTTTTTACAAAATTAGACCTTAGTGAAGCCCTTTTGGAACCAACCACAGTTAGATCGATCAGTGGCTAGCTACAAATCCTTAGAGAGCATAAGGACAAGAGGGGGTACGAAAAGGCCTGAGATAAATGGCAAATTAAAGAAGGATTCCAGATCTCTAGATCTATCTGGAACAGAGTCAACAAATTCAATGCAACTCTAATGAGAGGTGCAAATTACAGGACAATGCAATTTTACACTAAATGGTTACTATACAGGACCCCAGCTTTTTTTCACAGTATATATATCCCCAGATAGAAGATAAATGCTTCCGTTGTTCAGCAGGAGGGGGGAGTTGGACTCATATTGTTTGTGAATGCCCTAAGATTAAACAACTCTGGGATGAGAATGAGAAATACTGTAGATATAACTTAGGGCCAGGGATAGCTATCGATAACTATATTGCAATTCTTGGCTGCTCACCAAATATAGCAGTTAGCACTGCACAGGCAGGAGGTTTATATATATCTGCCTTAGTGTCAAGATCACTAATACTTCAGAATTGGCGGAGTGAGCACATACCTACATTGTGCCATTGGCAGACTAAATTACACAGAGTTCGAGAACAGGAGAAACGATACGTCCTTAGGCCAGGCTCTTACGCTAAGTTTAAGGCCCTTTGGAAACCTATGTGAATTAAGGCAGGAAATATTGGAAACTGATTACAAAGTGGTCTTTTTTTTTTTGTAGGCCATAGGTTGAACTGCGCAACGTGTGATTTTAAATGTACTGCTCGGGTATACCCTCCTTATTTATAAAAAGTATATTATATTACTTGAATATGTATCCCTGATGCTTTGTTTTAAGCACATTACTGGACAAGAATACCTGACATATTTATTTATAAGAACTGTATTGTATTGTTTGAATATGTATCCTGGATGTTTAGTTTTAAGCACATTAGTTGACAAGAATATCTAATATATCAGGCCCTTTTGTATATGTGCCACTACTAATTGAACTTTCAATAAAAATAAATTAAAGAAAATAAAATAAATCACTGAAAAAAAACAAAGGTTATAGTTAGGCTTAGATTTCACTCGTACAAAACCATCGAAATTCAGCAGTTATAGTACCCTGAGCTAACGATAACTTATAAGCAATGCTTCTGACCTCACATATCACGACATGATCAGTAACATCACTGATTACATTACTGATGACATCTCACGTGAAATCACTGATGACATCATCCACAGAACCATGCACACACCCACTCACACCCCCATACAACCTCTCATACAGCCACTCACACACCCAGACAACCACTGACATACCCATTCACAGACCCATACAATCACTCACACACCCACTCACTCATCCATAGAGCCACTCATACACCCACTTACTCACCCATACAGCTCCTCACACAACCACTCATGCACCCACACAACAACTCACACAGCCACACACTCACCCATACAGCTACTCACACACCTACTTATTCAACCATACAGCCACTCACACAGTCAGTCACTCACCCATATAGCCTCTCAACACAGCCATTCACTCACCCATACAACTACTCACACATCCACTCACACACCCACACAACCATTGCATACCCATTCACCAACCAATACAACCACTTACAAACTCGCTCACTCACCCATACAGCCACTCACACACTAACTCTCCAAAACAGCCACTCACACACCAACTCACCTAACCAAACAGCTACTCACTCACCCATACAATCACTCATACACCCACTCACACACCCACTCACCTATCCATAGAGCCACTCACACAGCCACTTATTCACCCATATCACTGCTCATACACCCATACAGCCACTCACACATGGATTCAGACACTCACACACCCACTCAGACGACATATGTTAGAAATAGTATTAGTCATTAGTAGTACAGAAAGAATAGTAATTTAACTTAGGCAGTAGCTTAGTATATACCTTTAAGTTTCAGAAACGTTTTCGGAACTCTTTCACGCAGTGGATGAAGTCAGCAGTGATGTCGTTTGAGATGTCATCAGTGATATCATCAATGATGTCTCTGACCATGTCATGAGTGATGTAATATGTGAGATCATAAGCAGTGCATTGAGGGGGTGTAAATTGTAGTTAGCTCAGGTAACTATAACGGCTGAATTTCTATGGTTTTGTCTAAGTGAAATCTGAGCCTAACTATAAAATCCCTGGAACCTTTGGTTTTTTAGTGAATCTATATATATCTATATGTATTGCCCAGTAGCGGTTGCCACTGGGTAGTTGTAGTTAGGTTAGCTGCTCCCTAGGAAAAGCATTTTTTGTGTTGCTAATAACTTTGGCACCATTTGACAAATCCATATGAGACGTTCCAAAAAGGGGTTTGTCTAGTTTGTGCATGGAAAATTTCAGGGTGATCTGTAAAGTGGAGGATGAGAAAAAAGGGGGGTCCCAAAATGCAAAATCCCCATGCATTTTACATAGAATTCTTTAGACAGGGCTACAGCAAACCCTGCTGAAAGGAATTGCACCAGATTTGGCAGGAAGCTAGACCTTGGTACACAGATTGTGATTTGGTGTGAATCCATTCAGTAGTTTTGATATTTGATATTTATAAATTTATATAGCGCCTGAATCACCCCGTCAGGGGTATCTCTGCGCTGAGGCCGCTGATTACAGTCAGAAAGGTGAATCTTAGAAGAGATGGGTTTTTAGTAGTTTCCTAAACAGGGGAAAGCTCTGGCAATCACGTAGATCGCGGGGGAGTTCGTTCCAGACGGTCGGGGCGAGGTAAGTAAAAGCTTTGCCACCCGACCAAGCCTTTTAATTCTTGGAGTGCAGAGAAGTAGCTTGGAACCGGATCGAAGGGGCCGGGAAGGGATATATTTTCGCAGTTTATCCGATAGGTAGGTAGGCCCCAGGCCATTTAGGGCTTTGAAGACTGTGCAGCAGATCTTAAACTTCACCCGCTTTCTCACAGGGAGCCAATGAAGTTTTTTAAAAAGTGGTGCAGAGGCTGTTCTAGGGGGCATTTTCTACCAGTCGGGCTGCCGTATTCTGGACTACCTGCAGCTTGTTTAGGGAAGCGTCGCTAGCAGAAACTAACAGTGCATTGCAGTAGTCCAGACGGCTTAACACAAGAGCTTGCATCAGTGTTTTGAGAAGTTAAGGTAAAAAATATAGCTCCCATGCTCTGATTGGCTGCCAGCAACATGAGAAAAATGTTGTTTACAGCCACTACAGGACTCGGGGACTTAATCCCCTGTCCTGAACATGTAAAAAAACAGTAATATAAGGGGGTAGGGTAAGGATACCCTGCCACCTAGGTTACACAGGGGGCTCCATAGGGACCCTTCCTAGGGCAAAAATAAATAAAATTGGCAAAAATTGCTGTGATCCCGCGTGACTCCCAACGGATCAGAAAAAAGACAAAACCAAAATGGAAGCCGGGCTGAGTTGATTAATTATAGGCCCCGGGGAGCCCACCCCCAGGGCTATAGTCAATACGGGAAAGGCGCCCTGTGGCCACCCTCCCCTAGCCATTGTAGGCCTCAGAAAGCCCACCCCGGGCTAAAATTTTCAAAAAAGGGGAGGGGGCCACTCAGCCCTCCTCTCTGAGGCTCCAGAGGACCTGGGGACCCCATTTCCAGAGGCCGGCTCACTAGCTATGTCCCGGGGAGCCCACTTCTGGGACATATTGGTTTCCATGCCCACACTGGCGAGGGCAGGCACACCTGTGTTTGTGCGGCCACCCTGCCCTAGCCATTATAGGCCACAGGGAGACCACCTTCAGGGTTGAAATCATCAAAAAAGGAGAGCAGGCAGTGTGGCAAACTCCATTAGCTTTCTAAGGCCCTGGGGACCTCATCCACTGTGGCCGGATCACTAGATATATCTCAGGGGGGCCCACCCATGGGAGATATTGGTTTCTCTTCCCGCACCGGTGCAGGCAGGGAAACCTGTGTTTGCTCCCACCTGGCGGAAGCATTTTTGAATCTCCGGCCGTTGCCGGAGCAAACACAAAGACCGCTCCCAGCCGGCGGGAGCTTTGAAAATTCTCCCACTAACTGGGAGCAGACTTTTGGTCTGTTTCCCTGCCCACACTAATACAGGCAAGGAATCAGATCAAGCGATTGCTGCCGCCCAGAGGGAGCAGCATAAGTTAGCTGCTCCCTGTGGATTGGAACAATGCAAACTCCTGCTGCACGTAGGGAGTCAGCTGGGGCCGCGGGGGCACTGGGGGTTCCCCACATCACCCAACAAGTGTAAGGTGGGTGCCCTTGGTTTTATTAAAATAGACTCCAGAAATTCACTGAAAAAGCCAAAGGTTAAAGTAACCTTATAGTTAGGTGTGATAAAAACATCTGGTTTTGTTTTTTTAAAACCTTAGAAATTTACTAAAAACCAATGGTTAAAATAAGGTTATAGTTAGGTGAATAAGTCAGTGACAACATTGACATTTTGAAGTAAAAAAACAGTGAAATTCATCAGTTATAGTATGATTTGTGCCCCGCAATACATTGCTTATGACTTCACATATTACATTACTCATGACATGTTCTATGACATCATTTTTTTACATCACTGATGGCATATCAAATGACATCATTGATGAAATCATGGAAGAGATCACTGATGACATCATCCAAGCATCTTTTGCACACATTGCTCTATAAACTAGTATAGCATTGGAGGCCTGAATGTAAGTACAAAATAGCTCCGAATAATATGAAGCATCATTAAAGCCATCACAGATACAACTCCTTAGGTGTAGCAAGCATTGGTTATGTGCAACATTAACCCTATGCCATACACTTCGTGGGTAGCCTAGTTCACATTAACAATCCGCCACAGATATATGGGTAACCCTTATTGCACACGGTGTTCAATCTGTATACAAGTGTTCAGAGAAAGGCAAGTGCCTCAAGATATTCAACGTCTCTTCCAAAATTAATAACCTACTATGGACAGCCTTTATTTGCAACAAACGTCTCACAGTCATCGAACCTACACTGAGAAATGAAGAGGATATGATCAGAAAAGTAGGTACTGTATACACTGTGTACTCGATGGAGAGAGTTTACTCTGTACCACACTGTTTGCAAACAATAAAACTCTCATGAGAAATACACCACAGAGTATTAAAAAGTATCTACTAAGAACAGTATACACTCTATGCAAAACCTGTCCAAAGAGGCACTGTTCAATTAAAATAACCAAGTTCTGAAGGTGCTAAAGTTCATACTACCTGGAGCATTCATATTGTATTGAAAACTTTCAGATACACCGTCTTCTAAAGCTAAACAAGCACAAGTACATAGGTTGGTACCTGATGCACACAGTCTTCTATGTTACGTAGAAATTGTCATGCTGAGATGATTCTGTCTAATAATTCAAGGCTGCTTACAATACTTAGTATCTACTACATAGAATATTTGCCCTATTAGAAGCTTTTTCAGCAGAGCCAAAAAACTTGTGTGGAACATATTGGACAGAAGTCATCAACTGTCATCTGCACACAGAGATACTCTTCAACTCAAAGATTTATAACATGTTCAATACCTCTACATACTTATGATGCATTAGAAGCATGTCCGTTTTGTAACCACTTACACCCAGTACATGGACACAGGCTGTACAAACTTAGGTAGAAAAATAATACAGTAGTTATCCACCATATGTAAACTATAAAACAAAATAGCACACTCATTAGATGATGTCATCAGTGATGTCATTTGAGATGTCATCAGAGATGTCATAAATGATGTCATACAACATGTCATAAGTGATGTAATATGTGAGATTATATTCAGTGCATGGCGGGGAGCAAGTTATAGTTAGCTCTGCTAAATTTCTGCTCCTCCTCGTGGCGATTTGGCAATGAAGTCTATAACACTGTAGGTCATATGGCTAGGGTCACTGTTGTGGTAATCTTTGAAGTGCCTGGCTACTGGATAGGTGTTGTCCTGATTCTTAACTGCACGCAAATGCTGCAAAATTCTTTTATAGGCTGACAGCTTAGTGCTTCCAATATATTTCTTGGAGCACGGACACTCCAACATATATATTGCAGATTCTGTTCTGCACTTTAGTGGCTGCCTGATCTGAATTGTTTCTCCTATGTCTGTGATTATGTTAGTGACATTTTTTCATTGTAGACAGGCTTTACATTTTTAAAACTCCTTTGTGGGTTTTAGCCATTGGGTCATTGGGTCTTACTGGTGCTCACATAGTTTTGCACCGAGTGTGTTTCATAGAGCAAGCCTTTCTACAAGTGGCCATTGGTTTAAGGCTTACTTCTTGGCCTACTACTGGATCTTGCTGGGTAAAAGGCCAGTGCGTTTGTAATGCTCGAAAAAATGTAATGTGTTGCTCAATGAAAGTGGTGATAAATCTGCACTCACTGTCCACTTTCTGTTTTGGGGTTTGATGCTTGAACAGGAGTTCCTCTCTCTTTTGTGATGCTACTCTAGATTTCGCTCTGTTAAATGTGTCTTCACTGTAACCCCTGGTTCTAAAGCAACACCACCTATCCAGTAGCCAGGTACTTCAAATATTACCACAACATTTACACTAGCCATGTGACTGACAGTGTTATGAACTGCATAGCCAAAACTCCACAAGGAGGAGACTGGGAAAAAGCACTGCGCCAACTTGAATGCAAGTATATCCTTAGACTGGGTACAAAGGAAACCATAGGGTTAAATTCTGACAAACAGATTTATACTTATCTGTAAAATATATTGAGTGTTAAAACACAGTTGTTGCCTCAGCTGGTTTTAGATGTTTTAGTCATTTCCCATCCAGGCATATCAGTGCATGTAATAATTCATTGATCCGAACACAGGCAGCGTGTAATACGGGCAATATGCCTTGAAAACCAAACATATAGCAGTAGTAGTACGAAATCTAGCAGCACAAGCATCCAAATCTTCAACTTACTCAAAAACATTTGAGAGCCACATCAGCTTTAAAAACCTATTTAGGGATAGCTGCTTGTCGTTTCATACAGACCTAGTTGGAAAATGTGCCCCTGCTCTGGTATCTGACATGGAATGTCTTGATCATCTCTAAAGAGTAACACTAAAAACCTAATTACCTCTAGGCAGTGGCAGAGAAACTAGTAAGAATCGACTGCAGAGAAGAGATGCTAAAAATCAGTCAACTAAATGAGCCTTACATGTCTTTCTAGATCTCATCAGATTTGGGACCAAATTAACTTAATGCGGCAAAGTCTTTCACAGTTTAGTTGCCGGGACCTGAAACTGTAAATCTGATCCGGACTACTCTGTAAAACAGGAGAGGCGCTGGTGTTGGTAGTGGATTTCGGCATGCTTAAATGAAAACTAGCAATGTGTGTCATGTGAAAATGCCAGTGCGCTGACAATGGCCCCACACCAGTGGTTTGGTAAAAAACGCACTGGGGATGTCAAATGCAAAACACCTAGGTACAGTTTCTGCGTCATCGCCTAAGGGGGCGAATATGATTTCGGTCAGAAACTCTTTCGACTGAATCGGTTTTGGAATCGTTTCCGACCAAATCGGGTTCTGCAAGTCCGACCGACCGATTACGATGCTTCCCAACATTGTTCGGTCGGACTTCAATGGGAGCCTGTGTTCCGAACAAGAGCACAGGCTCCCATTGAAAAAAAGGGTGGTTGGGGAAAACCTTGCACCCTGTGTGCCACACTGTGCATGGTTAGAAAGAGGGGTCCCATGGGTACCCTCACAGGCCCCATTCGGAGGGCCCCGGGTGAAGGTGGGCCGGCTACTGGCCCCCAAAGTCAGATTCCGACAGCCGTTTTGTGTCGTGCAGACAGATTCGGAACGGCTGTCAGAATCGCCCATCGCAATCGCTCGGTCGGAAACCGTGTCCATAGAGCTGTACGATTCGACTCCTGTCCAAATGCCGCTCAGAACTGAATCGGACAGTCCGAACAGTTTCCTTGCATCGTAATGTGTCCGATTCGGTCGGAAACATAGGTTCCGAATGGGATTCGGAGAATCCAAATCCCGCTCGGAGCCCTTCCAAACAACATTGTAATCGGCCCCAAAGTGTTGAATCTCCACAGCTGCGAATAAATTAACCATAGAGGTCCATGAAATTTGCATCTTCAACATAAACAGGCAGTCAAGTAAAACATTTTACTTTACAAATACTGGTTTATCGTAAAGGACAAAAATTTGAAAGGTTCGGGGAGTAAAATTAGCCAACACCTACCTCTGCTGTGTACAGTATTCATGACAGTGATTAAAAAATATCGGTGTTTATTATTATGTGAAAATGCTTATTATCCAGATAAATACAAGTTTATTCATATGATCCACACCATGGCCTCGATTCACAAAGGTAAACTGAGAGGAAAGGCAAACTTTACGACTTTCGGCATTCACAAAGAGCATTTACTACCCATAAATGTCCTTTGTGAATATCGAAAGTCGAACTTTACTACTTTTGGGATTCCCAAAGGGCATTTACGAGTAGTAAATGCCCTTTGTGAATACCGAAAGTCATAAAGTTTGACTTTCCTCTCAGTTTGCCTTTGTGAATTGGGGCCCTCGAATTTAAAGTGACATTAAAAAACAAAAGATGATGTGAAATGGTGTATATATATATATATATATATATATATATATATATACACTGTTGTTCTCATAGTACATGTCCTGATGTTTCAATGAAATTAATCACAGCACTATGAGAAGAAAATAATTATAATTTTAAAAATATATTTAAAAATGCACAGTTTAAAATAAACAAATGCCATTATTATATAAAACCATGGATGAAGGCTGCCATCTGTCATATAACATGCAAAGTAGAAATTGTAGAATACTGCTATTTTTTTACTCTGTGTACTGGGACTCTGCTAACCAGGCCCTAGTGCACGTGTTCTGACACCTAAAACAAGTCACAATTGCTTATACACTTATTTGGCCTATTTAAATTACCTGTTACATCCCTAGTATTTGGTATAAAGTGTACCCATGGCCTGTAAGTTAAATATCAACAGTGGACTGTAGCACCTATTGTGCCACACACTACAGTCACGATGAGAACATGGCTTTAGACCGACTATTGTAGCCTGCCTGAAGCAGTTGGAACACTGCAATTTGATCTGTCAAAATAAACCCTTCTTAGGCCGAGCCTAGGCAGTGCTTCCGCTGTCTCTTCTAGACATGTTGTGTATATTTTGTGGGCTTATAGCCCGCCTATTGCCTTTCATTTGTTTCTTTGAGTGTCCTTTAAAAATCCTTGCTTCCAAGTGGTTAATCTTTCCTATTTGTCACTCCTTTTCATTAGTTGTTCATTCCCAGGGAGCAGCACCCCATTACTTGTAGTCTTCAACTTGTCCCACATTAGCAACTGTACCAGGGACACTGTTTCCTTTGTCTAAGAGCACTCCGCATGAGCGCTCGATGTTTTCAATTGATCAGAGGTCCAACTTTAGTTTCTGTAAACAGGGCTGTAATTCTTGTTATCTCAATGCACATTTGCTGTGTATTCACAGACCGAAATCAAATGTCAGACGCTGTTTTGAAGGGCCCTCTTTATTTTTCTTTCTCTGAATTCAAAGTGAGAGGATTTCCCCCAAATCCCTCCCACTTCGCTGCTTGTTTTCTTATTCCCATGGAGGAGCCTTCTAGCCCCTCCCACAACTGGTAGCACTGTGTAAACTACAATGTGTGCTTGGAATCGAGCCTGAATACAGAGCTTTTCTCATAGTCTGCATTGCGACATCTTCTCCCGCCTAACTCAAGGGGTTTGTTTCGGCTCAATCATATTTGTGAGAGGCGATTACTTAGACATTTCCAACACAACGCATGCAAGCTAAATCCAAGGCAGTCATGCCTGACGCAGACAACAATCTCCACTGCACTCCCCCGTTCCAGGTGAGCTGTTAGTTCACCAGTCTGAGGTAACACGGGACTTTCTCTGATTAGCATCATTTTTAGATGCTAAACAAAATCAATGGATTGCGAAATAAGAGCGTCGGGCTGCAGGAAAGAGCCACCGGTTTGGGAGTTCTGTTGTTGCCTTTTGTACTGTACACTCAATGTGTGTTTCCCGCCAGTTCAGGGGGCCAGCTCCTGCATGTGTTTTGGTGAGTGAGGGACAGACAAAGAAACACAGGCCACAGCAGCTGGGCTTTTGTACCTAAATACTGCCACATGGGTTTGGAATTACCAAATAAATACAAAAAGCAAGTGAAGGTGTGCATGATGCTCGAGAGGTCAGATCACACCCTCATTATCAGGGTCCATATGTTTTTTTTAATAATCCATGTGTATGTTTTTCGAGTTGTTTAATAAAAGGTAGAAATATATTTTCAGTATTGCTGTATTCTGAAAATATACTTTATTATTATTAGAAGCTTATAAAGCGCGCAGCTACCCCCAACGGGGGTGTCCCGGCGCTAGGACAGACGATAGCTAAGAGTACTCACAGCAGGCTAAGAATTGGAAAAAAGCCAGGTCTTCAAGTCACGTCGGAAAATAGATTCAGATTCAGCCATCCGCAAGGACAAAGGCAGGCTGTTCCAAGTTTTGGCGGTGAACACTGCAAAAGATCTGCCGCCCATTCTGGGGCGGCAAAAACAGGGAGTCACTAGAAGGCGAAGATGGTTAGATCTGAGTGAGTGGTTAGACTGAGCATGCTTAAGTCGAGCTCTAAGGTAGGCCGGGCCCTTACCCTGCAATGCTCTAAAAGCCAAAACCATTGACTTAAGCTGAATGCGCTTGGTCATTGGAAGCCAGTGAAGCTTCTTCAGGTAAGGAGAAATTGAGTGACGATAAGGAATGTTATAGAGCAACCTGGCTGCCGCATTCTGAACAATCTGTAAGCGTCTGATCAGGTAAGCAGGAGCCCCAGCGTACAGACTATTAGCATAGTCCAGATGTGAGGTCATCAGCACGTGAACAATGGTCCGGCGAGATTCCCGAGGGAGAAAAGGGAGAATTTTGCAAATCATGTGCAATTTACCGAAACAGGCCGCGGAAACCTGATCGATTTGAGCTTTACATGATAACTCATTATTGAACCGGAATCCAAGGTTCCTGGCTGAATCCACCGGTTCCGGAGGGGGGTTCAACTCCGATGGCCAACATAGTAGGGGTGGAGGAGGGTTTTTTTGATTAAAAAACAACACCTCAGTTTTATCAGAGTTGAGTCTAAGCGTATTTAGGGCCATCCAAGTGGAGATATTGCACAGGCAGCGTCTAAAATTTAAGAAGGTTGCTTCAGAGTGATCCCTAAATGAGAACACCAATTGGGTGTCGTCAGCATAGGAGATCACTCTGACTCCACACGATTCTACCACTGAGGCCAGAAATGCCGAAAACTGGAGAAGATCTGGCTCCACGAACGGACAGCGGACAGCTACGCCGCCCACAAGAGCGCCACCCGCAGTCACCATCACCTCATCAGATCCGCCAAAAGGGCCTCACTCAAAGACCGCCTAGACAACAACGCACACAACAGCAAAGAGCTCTTCAACATCGTGAAGGAACTCTCCAACCCCAGCTCCAACACCAACGACATCCCGCCGTCGCGAGACCTGTGCGACTCACTGGCCACCTTCTTCCACCGCAAAATCGCCGACATCCACGACAGCTTCAACACCACGACCACCCCGGCAACCACCGAGACCACTGCCCCCACAACCACCAACCGCCTGCTCTCCTGGACCAACATCAACTACGAGGACACCAGCGAGATCATGAACACCATCCACTCCGGCTCACCGCTAGACCCGTGCCCTCACCACGTCTTCAACAAAGCCAGTACAGCCATCGCGCCCCATCTCCGGAAAATAATCAACATCTCCTTCGAGACAGCAACCTTCCCGGAAAGCTGGAAGCACGCCGAGATCACCGCCTTACTCAAGAAACCCAAGGCAGACCCCAAGGACCTCAAGAACTTCCGACCCATCTCTCTGCTCCCGTTCCCCGCGAAGGTCACTGAGAAAATCGTCAACAAACAACTGACCCGCTACCTCGAGGAGAACAACATCCTGGACCCTTCCCAGTCCGGCTTCCGCAGCAACCACAGCACCGAAACCGCCCTCATCGCCGCCACCGATGACATCAGGACCCTGCTAGACAACGGAGAAACAGCAGCCCTCATCCTCCTGGACCTATCAGCCGCCTTCGACACGGTCTGCCACCACACACTACGAACACGCCTTCACGACGCCGGGATCCAAGAGAAGGCCCTGGACTGGACCACATCCTTTCTCTCCGGCAGAACACAAAGCGTCCGCCTCGCCCCTTCCGATCCAAAGCCACCAAGATCATCTGCGGCGTACCCCAAGGCTCCTCCCTCAGCCCAACGCTGTTCAACATCTACATGGCACCCCTCGCCCACGTCGCCCGACAGCACAACCTCAACATCATCTCCTACGCCGACGACACCCAGCTGATCCTCTCCCTCACCAAAGACCCTCACACCGCCAAAGCCCACCTCCATGAAGGAATGAAGGCCGTCGCCGAATGGATGAGTACCAGCCGCCTGAAGCTGAACTCGGACAAGACGGAGGTCCTCATCCTTGGTTCCAACCCTTCAGCCTGGGACGACTCCTGGTGGCCGACATCACTGGGAACAGCCCCGACACCCACCGACCACGCACGCAACCTAGGGGTCATCCTCGACCCCACCCTCTCCATGACTAAGCAGGTCAACGCCGTTTCCTCATCCTGCTTCAACACCCTCCGAATGCTCCGCAGGATCTTCAAGTGGATCCCCACCGAAACAAGAAAAACAGTCACCCAGGCCCTCGTCACCAGCAGGCTGGACTACGGAAACGCCCTCTACGCAGGAACGACGGCTAAGCTCCTGAGACGGCTGCAACACATCCAGAACGCCTCTGCACGTCTTATCCTCGACATCCCCCGACGCAGCCACATCACACCCCACCTGAGAGACCTGCACTGGCTCCCTGTCAACAAGAGGATAACCTTCAAGCTCCTCACCCACGCACACAAAGCACTCCACAACTCCGGACCAGCCTACCTCAACAGACGACTCAGCTTCTACACCCCCACCCGCCAGCTCCGCTCCACCAGCCTCGCCCTCGCCACAGTCCCCCGCATCCGGAAAACGACCGCCGGCGGCAGATCCTTCTCCCACCTCGCCGCCAAGACCTGGAACACCCTCCCCACCAACCTTCGGCAGACCCAAGACCTACTGGCCTTCAGAAGACTCCTCAAGACCTGGCTCTTCGATCAGTAGCAGCACCACCCCCATCTTCCCCCAGCGCCTTGAGACCCTCGCGGGTATGTAGTGCGCTTTATAAGTGACATGATTGATTGATTGATTGATATTAAAAAATAGCGGTCTCAACGCGGAGCCCTGAGGGACTCCACAGTTCAGTGGTTTCTCCTCGGAAACAAATGGCTGAACGGAGACCTGTTGAGTGCGACCATTTAGAAAAGATCTGATCCAGGATAAAGGGGTACCTTGAATCCAGAGGCTGAGTAGTCTCTCAAGCAAAATAGCATGAGAGACCGTATCGAATGCCGCGGACAGGTCGAGAAGCACCAGCATTGCCGCTTCACCTGTATCCACACATTCACAAAGGGTTTCAGAAACCTCCAGCAGTGCAGTCTCTGTGCTATATCCGGATCTAAACCCGGACTGTGAGTTGTGTAAAAGATGCCATGACTCTAGATAGCTGGATAATTGCTCCTGGACTACTTTTTCTAGGACTTTGGCTGGTTTAGGTAATAGGGAGATAGGGTGATAGTTTTTAAAAACAGAAAGATCAGCATCTGTTTTTTTTAAAATAGGTATTAGCATGGACTGTTTCCAGGCTGAGGGGAAAACCCCAGTTCGCAATGAGGAGTTCCAGATCGAATTCAGGGGAGAGATAATGAGGGGGGCCACAGAACTAAATAGTGATGCCGGGCAGGGGTCCCTTGGGGAGCCTGATTTACAGGCAAGCCATTTTTGAAGAGCTAACTCGTTGGAGATTGGCATAAAGGAGGTAAATGAGCCACTATTGGTAGCCACAGAGTTTTGAACTGGGCAATCTCGGATAGGACCAAACGTTGAGAAAATGTCTAAAATTTTGTCATAAAAGAAGTCCGATAGACCATCGCAGAGTTCTTGATTAGGGGGAGTCATACTAGAGAGTGCGGCTGGTTTAGTAAAATCTTTCACAATTTTGAAAAGGGTTTTGGAAGAGTTAGCAGTGGAATTCACCTTCTTGTCAAAGTATTCTCTCATTTCTGAGTGCTTTAGTTTATGAAAATTCTTAATCGCAGCTCTATAAATTGATTTAGCCTCCATATTGTAGGCTAGTCTCCAGCTCTTTTCAAGTTTCTTGCACCGACTTTTTTCAGCGCGCAGAGCGGGAGTAAACCAGGGGGCCGATGGTTTTTGTCTCGAAGCGACAGTAGGTTGAACAGGGACAACCATATCGAGGGCAGAAGAGAGCCAATTATTGAAACTAGAGACGTCTAGATCCAAATCCCCCCCCAACTGCAGCTGGAAACGAGACAGGGCGGGGGCCAATGTATTACAAGTAATTTTAAACCATTTCCTACTTTGATCCCGAGCCAAAGATGACTTAGTGGATTGAGAGAGAGTAGCCACACTGAACGGGATTAAAAAATGGTCTGACCATGTAAGCGGTAAAGGTGGTGCCGTGAATAAATTAGGGTTGTTCGTAAACAGTAAATCTAGCGTATGGCCAGCTCGGTGGGTAGGGGTACTTTGAATGATAAATATGGTTCTCTTCACCATATTTCTGCCCAGTAATTCCTATCATTTGACAAGGGCAGATAAAGGCTGTATGTTAGAGGAAAAATATATTTTTTTAAAGCCTGTACTATTCCTTATACTTTATTCTTATAAATACTGCTATAGTGGCTTCAGAAATGGCATACAGGTCATAAGTATATGCATTATATAGTTTTTCCATGGCATTCATATGTATTTATGCATTTGTTTCATTTCGTACTAACAAAAATAAAGCAGGGCCACGTTTAAGAGCTGCACAATTGAAATCCAAAAATGGAAATGTCAAAATGTAACTAAAATGCGGGTTAACACAGTATGTATTCAGTAAATGAGTGTGTTGAGGAAAGTTTCAAGTTAGTAATAAATATAAGAAAGATTGTGATACAAATAAAGAAAGGCACGGGTGCAACGATGGCTGGTGCTCCAGGCAAAATATTATTTTTATTTCTGGATTTTCCCCAGCAGCAAAGGTGGTGCTCTTAAGTCTTTTTTGTTTGTAAATATCATTGATTTTTTATTCATATTGATTTTAACATGTAAGTCTATTTCATCCAATTGAATGTATGATAATTTTTGGATTATATATACAAATAGTATGTGTACAGTGCTGTCTATCGGATAATGTTACATTATTAACAATCACGGGTCAAAATTGGTCTGATAACTCCACTCTACGTCACACCATGCCACTCTACGCAATACCACGCCATATCACGCAATGCCACTCTGCTCTATGCAACATCACTCTCCTTTACGCAATGCCACACCACTCCACGCAATTGCACTTAACTCTACGCCACGCCACTCCACTCCACTCTACGCCACTCCATGCAACTGCACTCCACTCTACACCACACCACTACAGTCTATGCAATGCCACTGCACGCAACGCCACTCCAGTCTACGCAACTAAACTCCACTCTACAGAACGCAACACAACGCAACTGCACTCCACTCCACTCTACGCGATGCCACTTTACTCCACTCTACTCCACACCACTCCATACAATGGCATGTCACTCTACGCAACACCACTCCAGTCTACATAACACCATGACTCTCCACTCTATGCCATGCCATTCTACTCCATGCCACTCTATAACACTACACTCTACTCATCTTTAGAACACTTCACTCCATGCCCCTTTACACCAATAACTTTTAGCCATACTGAATAGCAGCCACACTAGAGTACAGCATAGCTAAAACATATTAGCAAAGTCATAGACTAGACTTATTGGCTATGCCAATTCTGGTTATAGGTTGTTCCCACTCAGAGTTTTTCCGAAACAGTAAATGTGTATCAGCAGGATGCCACAGAAAGTGTTTCTGGTCTCTTGGAGCCCTGTTTAGCTATAGCTTGCAGTCTTACTCTGCTGGGGGAATCCGAAGTTCAAAAAATGCTTACGTCTGAATGTAGAAATTGTCGCGGGACAATAGCACCAAAAGTATCCGGCCACCGAAGGACCTTCTTTGGGTGTAAATTTTGAATTTCTCCCGCTTTGAGCTTTCCTGCCAAAAGTCAATGGCTTCAGGATGACCTCATCTGATGCCTATCCAGCCTTGTGTAGCCCATCCTGGCCACAGCCTACTGCTTTGACCGGCGAGAGAGAAAAAGTCTGAAGGTAAAACTTCCAACTGGGTCAAACCTGGTTTCTCTAGCCAGCCCGTACTCAATCACGGTCGGCCTTAAATCATGCCTAGGTACTGGTCAAGCACATTCAGATGAACGCAGTTGGTGCCTAACGCTTTTTGGTGTTATTTTCATGTACAACTTTAAAAATTCATATGTCTGGTTCTCCTTATTGGACTTTTGTTATTTTGGTGACATTTTGTTCATTAAAGTATTCTGTATGTTTATAAATTGAAGTGGGATTTTTATTGTGTTGTGTTTTTGGCTTTTTAACAGTTTTGGTACCCTTAATGCATTTCACATTTTCTTAAGTTATGCCTGTCTGCTGTGTGTGATAGCTGCCAGGGAGTTGAACTCACATTTAAATTACGGAACCCTTTACTGGCCACAACAAAAGGGTGTCTTTATTACTTGTGGTGAACCTCAATCTACTCCAACTAATAACCCACTTTCTTACACATGTTATTAATGATGTCATCAATAATGTCATTTAATATGCCATGAGTGATGTAATATGTGAGGTCAAAAACAGTGCATGACAGAGGCACCATGGTTAGCTAACCATAATTAATGAATTTCGGTATGTATCTATATAATTATGTGTGTATGAATATATGTGACATTTGTATATTGTGAACCTACCCAAAAAGGCAGCAGAATGGTTTTTACGGTTTTGTTTTGTAACCATAACTTCACTTTAATTGTTTTTTCGGTGAATTCCTTAGGTATTTTAAACATATATTAAGGCCTTATAACCAACCCTAATTAGAACTTCTCTTTAACTTTTGTTTTTTTCTGTAAATATCGTTGTTTTTGTCTTATACCAAAATTAATTTTTCATTGCATTTAACTTCCTATTTGCAGCCAACTCACACATTGTTCGCCCTCTGGCCATGTGCCAAAGGTGCTGACCTCCTTGGCTAGGCGTTGATCCCAACCTGCAGCATCTGCTAACACCTGCTGCTCATGGGCTTATAGACTTATGCTCTGGGCAGTGGGATTGGCCTAAGGCCAGGCCCTCTACACAATCCCCTGTTGGCAGCCACCCCGCTGCATGGAGCCTTTGGATGTGCACAGCATGGGTTGGCCCATGGCCTGTCTACATGCAAAGTTCTTCACCCAGCTGCCTATGGGTGGCCAATCCCTGCTGTTCATGATATTTGCCTGTGTGCAGCAAGGAGTGGCTTGGCCTGGTATTTCCTTTTTATATATTTAAGAGTTACTGGACTGTGTTTTGGGGTTTCCAGACAAAACATTGATACTGCATACCTGAAATGGACATTGGAATCAAAACACTTCCTTGTCCAATTAGGGGACTCTATTTGTAATTTTTGTTCTACGGCCAATCTGTGAACTCGAGTTTGGGACTGTCCTTGGATAGTTCCCAAAACCAGTTCAGATATTATTTTATTTGAACCATTTCAATCCAATCAAAACATTTTTGCAATGCTAATTTTTCAAATACTACTGAATACCTTTACACTAAACCAAGCAGAGGAACTTCCCTGAGTAAAGTTCTAGTTCCATGCTAAGTTTGGTGTAATTCTGTCCTGGGATTTTTTTCTGTAGGGTAGGTACCAAAGATTCCTATATATAATTTAAAATGGGAAACTCTGCTTTTCTTCACCACCGCATGGAGTGTTCCTCCTTCATGGATTTGCATGAAACTCAAAATATCAAATGTAAGTTAAACATGGTAAGTGCCTACAACTGTTATGCACATCCGTAAAACTGTGTCAAATGTAAGTAGCAAGTAAATGATTTGTGACCTCCCCCCCCATTTAATTTTGTCCCTTTGTCAGATCTGCTTAGAATACAAAATACCTATACTGAGTTTAGTGTGCTAACAGTGTTCCAAATTTGATGCAAATTTATTTTAGAGCACCAACGTTATTAGCAGGTGAAAACATGTTTGCACCCTTTTAAATTTGCTCCTCCCTCACTTGGTGGAGCTGCAAAACCCTTGCCACAGAAGACTAAAAACGCTAAATGTCTGCCAAATTTCATGTGGATTCAACACTTTTCTAACCTCACTTTTAACTGTGACACCCTTGACAAATCTGCAAGAATTTAAAAATAACTGGAGTTAGCTAAATAAATCTATCACATTTCAGACACATTTTTCAAAAAAGCACAAAAGTTATAGGCAAATAAAAAATCCACCTTTCCAACTGACAGGGTACCTCTATAAATTAACCTCTTTTTTCCCAGGTCAAAACCTTTTTTAAACGCTTATTTCCATAAAAATACTGAATGAATTTACACCAATCTATGCATAGGCACTTCCTTGGGTACAAATGTGTGTAATTCCGTTTTTTTCTATATTAGGAAGAAATTAATCCTATGGGAGTTAAAATAAGAAACATTAATTTATTAATCCTCCATTTTTTAGCTCCTGCTCGAAGAATCTGTATGGAACTTGCCATGCCAAATCCAAAGTAGATTCACTTCTTTATTTTAAATGTTGTGCAGAATCATCAAACAGCCCCAAAATTATTAAGAAAACAAAATGGTTTTCAATGGAAACTCTGATCTAACCATAATTGCAGAGGTTTTGCGGCTGTACGTGCCGCTTATTCAGGGCTGAAATAGCAAAAAACAGAAAAAACCTGTTTATATACATGAATTCACATACTTGTTTTCAATTAACGCAAAAAACATAATCTACAAGTTGTGTGGCCATGCACTGCTTATCACCTCACATATTACATCACTCATGACACGTTAAATCGCATATTGGGCTGTGCCTACATATATCCTGTGACTATACACATCTGTTAAGGACAATGTACAATGAAAAACAGACGTCTGAACTTAGAAAAGCACTGAAATGCCACCGATTCCAAACAGCTAACCTGGTAAGTATGAATCACCTTTATTTCCTCTGTGACGTCAATGGCGTCTAATTCAGAGCAAGGAAGGCAGCAAACAAGGACCACCAGAAATCCCACAAGGACTTCAATCTATGAAAGGCAGCTCATCACTTCAGAAATGCGTCTTGGTGCAGAGTAAAGCTATGTGATGTCTGAAGAGAATGCATTTCCGTGGTAAGTTAACGACACTTAGTCAAGATCTATTGATCCAATGACAAATGAACATCCTAGGTTGACTTCCAGATTGCACCACTTTTTCCTCATCAATCCACCACCTGGAAGTCACCCTAGGTCTTCAGCTGTTCTTTCTGGAATTACACTGACTTAATAAAAATCTCCAGAATTCTATAAAAATTTGCAAATAACTTATTTGTTGGGCCATCAAAACAATAAACAAGAGCGCAATCAATAGATCATTTAACCTGAGCGGTAAGAACAGGTACAGTGTTCCAAAACTGATCAAGCTTTAAGCATATAAATAAAATCCACAAGTTGCTTGGTTGTGAAATTCAGTAGAGAGCCCAGTAGTGCTAAAATAGCAAGTTACTTTGATAGCCCAGCAAAAAAAAAACATTATGAACATTTTGGGCCACATGTACGACAGTTTTTATCGGTCACCAACAGAGAATTGGGCCGCTTGCGACCGCTAAACTGGCTTTTAGCATGTACCAACCCTATTTTACGAGTCAGTAGGCTATTACCGACTCGCAAAGCAGGGTTTACCAGTCGGTATTAGGAAGGGGCATGCCAAGGGTGTCCATTTCTAATAGCGAGTCGCAGGGGCATGTATGAATGTTTTGCAACTGGAATGCAGTCGCAAAACATTCATATTTTAATGATTCTGTGAAGGAGGTGGTAACCTATTCGCAAATGGGAATGGGTCCCCAAAAGACCCCTTCCCATTTGTGAATGTGGGCGCTAATATTTTTTAACAGCAGGCAGTGGTCCTTTGAACCACTGCCTACTCTTAAAAAATAAAAAGGTAGCTTTTCATTTTTATTTTTAAAATGCATTCTGTTTTCTTTCAAAGAAAATGGGCTGCATTTCCATAATAAAAAATGCTTTATTTAAAAAGCAATCACAGACATGGTGGTCTGCTGACCCCAGCAGGCCACCATCCCTTTGATTACAGGCCATTCCCAATGGGTCACAAATTGTGACCTACCTCATGAATATTGATGAGGTAGGTCATTTGCGACCCCATTGGACACCGCTAAATGTGTCTGCGACACATAACTACATAGAATTTGCAAGCCCATAATTGCTAGTCACAAAAAGCAGCAATTAGAGACTCACAAAATGAAATGGCCATACATCTGGCCCTTTGTCTCATGTGCTACAGTGCAAAGTGAATCAGGTTTACTGTGGGCGCGGCAGGAGTGATGAAAAAAGTCTTCAAATAGGAAACCACTGATTGTAGAGTGGTTGGTGCTATTCAGGCATTGAGCATGCTAAATGTTCACAAAAGATGCACCATATGGAGGAGGAGGAGGATCAGGAGGAGATCATCACTTTGTCAAGGACTGATTTCCACTCCATGATCCATATCTGCAGCTTTGAATGACCAGCTGTTAAAAAAAGAATTATTGGATGCTTCTAATTATGAGGAGCCGAACACGAGCTCTAAAGGGAAATATGTGCAGGGAGCCCATTTTCAACAAGTCTACATATGAGATGTACTTGGCTTTGAGCCCTCTATCCAGACTTCTGAAGAGGGCTTTTATTCTCAATATGAAGTGCAAGACTCTGACCATCTCTCTTTGCATGACATTTAAAAAAACATTGTCTTGAATGATTGGAAGGATATTGATAAGGCCAGTTTCACACATTTTTAAATAAAAAATATCCCTTTGAAATTTTTAAGAATGATTTCCCACAGTTTCCAAAAGTTAACCTGATCCTCTTCAGTATGGTGTCCTCTTCATCACTGACCTCAAAGGAATCTCTGTTAAATGACACTTGCGCTAAAAAGCAGAGTGCCCTGAAGCGTGCATCTACCACATCAAATTTCACCATGAAAATGAGTTCATAGATGGCTTATGCAGTACACGCATTACTGAAAGACTTTAAGTACTTGTTTGACTGCCTGCAGGAGGGAGATGATTTTATATTAATTCTAAGGAACATGAAATTGCTGGCACATTTTTGCCAGACACAACATTTGATTCCTTGTGGTCCTCTTCTACTGCATCAGGCAACTTGGTGACAGGCAGGAGGTTGTTAGGGCTCATATTGTGGAAGCTGGATGCTTCTCAGTGTTACTTCATACATCAGCTTCCATTCACAGGTCAAAAGCTGTTTGGGACAGAAAGCAATGACTTGAGTAAAAAAAAATGCAGAAGAAAAGAAATTTCTGCAGTCTTTCAGCTCCTTTCCAGCAAAGAAGTCATTCCAACAAAGAAACATGGTCCAGTCCTCTCTGCAGACTTGCTGTCCCTCTCGATGCTGAGTTTATGGTCGGGAGGGGGCTGCACTGGCAGAAAAATCCCAGCAGAAACAGCTTCAGTCCTGTTAGAGCCCAAAATTTGGGAGGACAATTTGATGACCACTGCAGACCCAAGCACTTACAACAAAATCCTCCTGCTTTTGGCGTTCCTTGGTCTTCAGGCCAACGCATCCTGGCCGCCATGGAAGAATGGAGCTGTGATAAATTTCATTTCAAATATAATCATCAACTTCCAGTAATTTAATGTTCAGTCAATGATGAGAGGTTTGAAATAGTTTTGAGGCTTTATTTCTCATTAAGAGATTAGTATTGTTTTGTCGTTTTTATTCAGGTTAGTCAATTTACAGAAATATCAAGAAAAGGTTTCGTTAGAATCAACATACTGTAGACAGCGTGTTCCATAAAGAAAATAGTCCCTAGCTTAGTCTAAGGGCCTTATTACGACTTTGGCAGTCCTCCAGCGGCACCGCCACCACGCTGTCTGCTGGAAGACCACCAAAGCCATGGTGTGTCCACCCTCTGGATTACAAGTGTCATCCGAGTCAGGTGGGTGGTGCTGCGGCGTTTTCATGGATGTGAGCTATTAGGATTATAGGAGATATTATGCAGCCTGCCACTGTGACAGTGCCTGCAGCATGTACCTACACGGTGTGGCATGCATGCCACACTGTGCAGGAACTGGTGTGCACTTACAGGGGGCACAACATGTGCCCCCCGCCTCCACCCCAGGCACAAATCTGGCAGGGGGCCCTGTTAGGGCCCCCCTTAGTTGCCTCTCAAACAGTTTTTTCATGGCGGCCTCACTGCCATGAAAAAGGCAGTGAAAAGGCAACTTAGAACATGTTTGGCGGTGCTGGCAGCGGCACCACCAACATATTTGTTCCAGTTGCAGATTGCTGGCCCAGCGGGACCCTTGATCCCGGCGGAGCCGGCGGTCTCGTGGCGGTCCGTCCACCCCACTCGTAATACTGCAAGCGACACTGCAGTGTGTGAGTGGCCAGACTGCCAACACAAGTACAGCAGTCCTGTGGACCGCCGTACTCGTAATAAGTCCATATGAGTCCTAAGCCATAAAGAGTTCTCTTGGAAAAGAGCAAGATTCTGGATCATTTAGTTAGTTAAAGAATGAACTTTCCATAAAGAGTAGTTCAAGAAACTCAGTTGAGTTCCCTAACAAGTTGCAGTAGCAACTGTTAATTAAATCAAAGAGAAGTAATCACAGCAATAGCTATGATCGGCAGTAAGAGAAAGTCTCCCTGCCAAAAGATCAGGATAACAGGAAATTGATGTTAGCAGTAGCACACAGCAATGTGGACAAGAATAAGGAAGAAATAATGCATTAGGATCAAGGGTAAGGTGGCATGGAGAAGAGAAGTTGAATTAATAACTAGGAACATGTATACATTAAAACATAAAACATTTGCAACATTCAGCAAGGTTCTTCCAATGGAAACGGGTCTTCCGATGGTCTGTCGTTTCTTCTCCAATTTCTCATGGTAAACATTCACGCTGGTGAGCAGTTATCTAAAAGTTTCTAAAATGTCTTGCACTAGATACATGAGGGAAGGTTCCCATGAGAACCTTTGTAGGCATATTCTGTTAGTGGACAAAGGGTTAGTCTAAAGCAATGAAACATTTCTATCCGTAAGTCTTGATTAGACCATGCGAACAAACATCTTCAATAAGTTCAACATTTCTAATGCTCTATTCATTATAAAATATAGCAGAATACATTGTTTAGTGAAATGATACGGTGTGAGAAAGCAAAAGAAATACATCATATGGTGTGAGGAAGCAAAGGAAATACATTTCTCTTAGAACAGCACATTTTAAAGTGATGAACGATTTCATAGTGAAAGGATTAGGTCAGCCGTTTCTGAAAGGCATTTTATTTTAATGTCAACCAGAAGTCGACAAAATATTTTTCAGGCCTAGTCGTAGTAGCACATTAGGTACAATAGCCTACTACTTAGTTAAGCTGTACGTTTATTTTTTACACTTTTAAAAAGCATTTTCTCCTATGGTTAAAGCTACATTATTTATTCATCACATTTTAAAGAATCATTTTCCATGTTTTCTGTTTTCTCTTCTACAGATACAATAAAGGTAAACGCATTTTCTAATATCAGGCACATTTTCTTCATTGTTAACCAAGGCAAATTTTATGAAGAATGTAGGCCCAGATTCACAAAGGTAAAGTGAGACTGAAAGTCCAACTTTACGACTTTCGGTAGTCACAAAGAGCATTTACTACTCGTAAATGCTTTTTGTGAATACTGAAAGTCGTAAAGTTTGACTTTCGGTATTCACAAAGGGCATTTACGAGTAGTAGATGCCCTTTGTGAATACCGAAAGTTGTAAAGTTAGACTTTTGTCTATCTTTACCTTTGTGAATCGGGTCCATTCACTTTAACAGTCCCAACCTCCTAAGTCATGACTATCAAGGGAAAATAATTGCAGCAAGACTTGACAACTTCCACAACTCAAGGAAACCTCTCATCAGAGACATGTAGGCTCTAACAATAGTAAACGATTGCTATCCTATAGAGCTAAAAAAGCTTCCAGATCCCATGTTCCGAGAAACACCAATTCCTTTAAATCCGCTGAAGAGAGAATATCTGCTGAAAGGTATTGCAGATTGTTAGACCCAGAGGTTTCCGGCTGGCTGGGACGCATCGAAACTCTAGATAGGATGAGTACTATACACGTGTCTGATAACCTGTGCCCACCCTTGTGTGGTTTGGCACCGAGCAGTCAGGCTTATCCTAATGGCCCAAGTGTAAAGTGCTGGCACAACACCACCGTCACAACACACTGCGTACGCCACAAAAAAACTCAACATGTATGTATAAAACACTGATCTTTGCATTACACACACATTGAAATCAAAACGAGATACACATCGTAAATACACTTTACAGTTATATGAAATTTGTTGAACTTCCCCATTGAAATCAAAACGAGATATACATTGTATATACACTTTACAGTTATATTCAATTGTCAAACTTTTCCATTAGCAGGAAGGTCAAGCAGTCACAGATTTTTGACTACGCCTCGTGACGGAGCCCCTCAGTCACTCAACTACACCAGCCAATGATACATGTTGCCCCTGCTGGGGCCCCGTTGACTAGACCGTCAGAACCACCTAAAACTGAAAAAAACAGTTACTTAGTTTCAATACATCTGGATTAGACCTCCAAGTGCCCGGCGGCACCTCCACCAGTGTGGGATCGCTACCTCCCCCGTAGACAAAAGGTTGTGACCCAGGAAGCTGGCGCACTTTCAAGTCTGGAGAAATGTTTCCCCTCAGGTGGAGGTGCAAGCTGCTGTAGCTACCGACAGCCAGTCATAGGTGCCCACAAGGCACAACGAAACCCCTCGGGACACAACAGGATGTTCTCCACAACAAAGTACCTTGTGGAATGGGTCCAGGAAGAGGGAGCCAGCCACCTCGGACAGAGGCCGCGATGTCAGGCATTGTCGTCCTCCTGATCTGAAGGTCGAAGACAATCTCAGCTTAGGTCCCCTAATGCCCCACAGACACCATACACTCTGTAGTGCAAGCTCACACAGGTCCCCTGGTTGCAAGCAGCGGCGGCTCCTCCACTAAGGCGGAGGAGCGTCGCCCCACTGCTTTAAAGTAGCGCAAAGTAAAAATAAAATGATAATAAGGGAACGTTACTATCATTTTATTTTTAGTATTGCAGTTGCAGCCAGGTTAGGGTGGGGCAGGGCTGGGCTCACATGACCCAGATGGAGGAGGAGTTGTAGCTGCTGCACCTTACGTGCGCATGACAATTTGGCCGGCCGTCTTAGGCCAGCCAAACCGTTAAGCGCACTTGGCTTGTTCTACACCAGCTGTATTGCACAGCCTGGGTGGAGAACATGCACAGCCTCCCATTCCCTCTCTGAGCGCTGAAACGTGGTCCTCAAACCAATCACAATGCTGCTGTAAAGCAGCGTCGTGATTGGCCAGGAGAGTCTGGGAGCCTGTGTCCTTCCTGGTTCCTGCGTTAGAGGAGATGCGGTGGCTGGCGATGGCGACCAGCAGGTAAGTTTTCTTTTTTCTTTTTTACATTTTTTTCCTAATACCTCCACCTTCCCCGCCCCCACCACCCTGCCACTGTTCCCTACCAGCCGCCACTGGTTGCAAGCACGGGTCTCTCGGACTCTGCAAGCTTCCCCCACACTCCTCAAACTCCTCATGTCCTGGAACTTCAGGAGGCTACTGATCTTTACAAGCACACTCCTCTGCACAGTGTGATGACGGTGTACGTTAGGACGGTCCTTGTCCCAAACGACAATCAATTCCACCCAATTCCACCACACCCAATGTGGTCCGTACGATCTCATGAAAATGGTGAGATTCTTTGTGTCCCTGGGATCTCGTGGACAGTAAGCGAGCTAACCAGTCCTCGGAGAGTACTTAAGGATCAAGGCCACAACAGTTGGCACTTAGCTGCAGGCCAGCAACATCCAGGCGAAATTCACCAAGTGACAGTCCCCTTCCTGGACCACGATAAGCCTAAGGCCACCACAAGTCTGCAGATAATTCAGTTGCAGTCACTCCTGCTCTAATGATTCCTGGTGTCTATGTCCTAGCATCGAACCAGCGTAGTATGGCTTCTAATCCATAAGAGTCGCTACTTTCGGATGCCAGAGCCCCAGTAGTTATACCCAACATGGCCTTTGAAGATACAATCAGTTCACAAGGCCACCTTTGAAATGCACAGGCCCTCTCTAAATTTTATCCTGTCTGCCATCCTACCCCAGGAGGTTTGAGCACTATCTTTAGAGAGGCCAAGACCCTGCCCCTTGGAATGCAGGTGCCAATTCCACCCCCCACGTAACCGTTCCAGAAATGTCCCTGAGAGTCAGAGGTCCACAGTCTCCCTTGAGTCCCTAGTTTATGGCCTTCTATAAGGAATGCACAGATGTAGCTGTCCCGCTAGCACCCAGATGTGGATTGGAAACAGGCCAACAGGCACACAGAGTCATGAGCACAGAAATGCCCACTTTCCCAAAAGTGACATTTCCACACACGTAATGTCGGATCCACTCATACTACAGGAGAGGATTTGCAATTACAAACTCATCAATATCAAACACAATATTGCTACTATTTTGCCCATAGTAAATACTGCTCAATAGCCTTTCCCTACATTCCCCCATGCTAATCCAATGCGAGAAGCAGGCCCCGTCGTACCGAACACACCATCCAGTGCCATTCACGACCCTTACATGTAACGCACACATGCACATGCCCTACTTCTTCCCAACACAGCACCCTGTCATCAGGGAGAACTCCGATATAGCAAGAGACATTCAGAACCTTGGCACATAGCTTTTTAAATGCCAAGCCAAGTGCCAGTAACCTGTGGACACAGGCCCCACCAGGGTGAACCTGTGACACAATCGATGAGCTACCTCCGTGGATGCTCAACCAGTGCTGCAGGCCCACGGAGGAGTATTCAAGATACATGCCCTGGGTATATGACTTACCCCTAGACCTAGACTAGGAACTTACAGCTAACTTATCATGTATACACCAATCACTAGTATGTATACGACAAGCACAGCGATTTGGCACTGAATGGCAGTGTCAAACTCGCTCAAAGTCCTAAGATCCAGATCAGCGAAAAACTAGGAAGGAGAAAAGCAAAAAGTCAAGGGAAAGCACCCACAGAAAGGCTCATTTCCAACAATACCCCCTCCCGGTCGAAAGCCAGGGGAGTTTAATCAATACTTTGACAAACTTCTCTGCACCAAGTGATAGACAATGAACAATGGCCCACCTAACCTAGTGGAACCTGCCAGTCCTATGCCCCCCAGAACCTCATTGGATCCGTTCTGCCTACTACCATGGCCCACTAAGCTTCCCCTGGGAACCTCCCCCAGGCTCAACCAGAGCCCCTGTTAGCCCTGGGAGTTCGACTCCTGTCCTCGCCCCCAGACAACCCTAGTTCACTGGTACATAACCCAGCAAAGGGCACTGACAGCCGTCAGTGTCCAGAACCAGGTTCCTGTACACCCCAAGTCCTTAGTCTTGGTTGGTTCACGAGAGGGGGGGTTTGATAGACCCGGGTGCATCACACCTGTTATCTGCTCCCTCTCCCACCAGCACAGAGATGGTCTCCTAAGCCTGGTTCTCCAGCATGGGGTCGAGCCCCTGTTTCCCTTTTCAGAAGTTCCGCACACCCCGTTGAGTAAGGGTATCCCTGAATCCTGAACGGGGGAATGCGTGTGTCAGCCACCCTCCCTCGTTCTTCCTTCACTAGGGAAGACCCTTCCATTGATGGCGCCCTGCAACTGCCCTGGATGCTCCCCGGGTACTCCCACCTGGAGTAGACCAGACCCTGGAGCTGAGTAGGAGGCATCCTTAACCTCAGTCCACCCTTACCCTCCCTTCTCCTTTGAGAAGAGATAGTGAGCCCCCCAACCACCCAACTCCATGGTGAATTGCCCACACTTATCCATACTTCCTCCACCCCTGATGAGGGATCACCGGAGCCACTCCCATTAGGTTCCTTCACTAGGGCCTGCCCAAGCAACGTGCTGGACCCAGTTGACATGCAGCCACTACCTGGGCAGGACCTAGCCCTCTTGGCTTGTGAATCTGACCAGGCTGCATTCAACCCCAGAGCCAACATCCCTTTTCTCGCCTTCATACCACGCCTTCTCTCTGCCCTTGTCCTTCTATGTTCTCATTGGAATCTACCGTGCTCCACCTCAAGCTCCCTTTCTCCCCGCCTGTCCCTCAGTTCCCTAGCGGACCGACACTTAGAGGCGGCACTACTTCCTGCACCGAGGGGCACCACACCCCTTTCCCGCAGCTCCTGATTCTGGAAAGCCTCCAGAGGCAGACACTGTCCCTCATTATCCACAACCTCACTCTCCTCTGAATCCCCAGCAACACTTCTGGCCCCCAGCCAGGCCTTCCATGACTTTTGCAGCTCCCCCTTTCTCCAGTGGCCTTTAAAAGAACATTTCAAGTCTGTGTGGAGTCTCCTGATCTGGGTCACCTCCCCGGCTTCCCATACCTGCCCAAACGTCCTCACAAGTACGCCTGCTGGCTCTCCAGACTTAGACATGACTGTTGTGATCACAGAAAGGTTTCCAAACTAGAATGGCAACCCACTGAAAAACAAACCCAAAAACAAGAAAATTATATTGTACACCGGAGTCGTAGCGAACCACTATGTTGCGAGGGCTTGTGCCAACACAAGTCCTATCCCACCACTGTGAAAGTTCCCTTTCCACAAAGAAAGCAAGGGGTGTATTCAATTTGATCTTGGATCCTGCAGGAATGTGGATTTTTGGTTGGGGTGGATGGTAGCCCACTAAAAGTGCTGAAGGTCTCTATTGCATATTCACCAGACTAACTTGGTATTGTTGGTTCCTATGTTCTGTCAGTTCTCCAGGCAAACATCCTTGAAAAAGTGCCTAGGTCCCAGATTTGAGTGTTAGACAAGAGGAGTACACTTTGACACTTATTGAGGGGCCCCGGGACCTTAGGTACCGCACTTGGGGATCAGGACTCATTCCAGGGGAAGCTACCAGAAGGGTCCTAGACAGGTCCAGTTAGAACTGGTGAGCTGAGCTCTTCAGAAAGGTGAGCTTCTTGCAGTTTTTATGTCCTTGTAGCTTAACAGGACGCCAGCCAACTGACCCTTGGACTCCACTTTTCAGTCCTGAGTACAAGTGGGAGCAGGTCCAGCCCTTGGGGTCTCTCTCCACAGGTTCAACAGCAGTTACAGTAATTCTTCTGTCTTCCACAGGCCCTGATGTTTTTGAAGGTTCTGAGGAAGCCACATGTATTGCCAGTACCAACCTATAGGTAGTGGAGACTACTGGCCACTACCTAACCAATAGCTTCTCCAAACTGATTTTGAAGGCTCTGGATGACTGGGTCACCAAAGGGAATATTCTTTCACCGATACAAGTTTTTTTTTAGAGAAAGATGATCAACAATTGATCAGATATTCACTTTCTCACATATAATTTACCGATTTAGCACAGCAATCAAAATGCCCCTGTATGTGGCATTTCTAGATTTCTCGTCAGCCTTTGATTTGGTCCAAAAGAAATCGACTCTGGGAGAAACTGACTGTACTGGGCATTGATCCTGAGCTCATGGCATTAATCCAGCTGCTCTATATCAGGAATTCCTCCCAGGTAAGACTTAACTAAGCAGGGTTTATCAGCAAAAACCTATATACCAACAGAGGGGTCAAGCAAGGTTGTCTCTTGGCCCCACTTTTGTTTTCCCCATATACCAATGATCTGTACCACGAATTTAGAAAAGCCACCGATGACATCTCAACAGTAAATGGCTTCAAGGTTACTGCTCTGCTTTTTGCTGATAATTCCATCTTAATAGCAAAAACCTCTAAAGGCTTGCAAGCGCAGCTTGCGGCAATGAAAGAATACTTTAAAATAAATAATCAAAAAATCAATACAGGGAAGAATTGAGATAATGACTTTTAGGACCAAGTGCTCAAGTAGATAGATAGTTTATTTGCATAGTTATCAAAAACCGTTGCAATACAATAAAACAGCAGTTAAGATCATTAATACATGTAATGTTAGTAAAAAGACATTTACACATTCATATTTCTTAAAAACTATGGTGACTGAGAAGTAGCTCATCGTAAACGTTCTGTTTATGCTTTAGCGCATGTTAGAGGGAGCAATGTTCTCAGTTCCAGCCCGCTTCTTCCCATCACGCCTGATGCCAAGGCTGAAGCATAGTGCTCTTAGTGCAAAAAGTGCTTAAGTGCTAATTAAAGTGCTGATCACGTATTTCAACCCAGCATAATTTACTCGTTGTAGGTGGCGTTTTTCAGTGCTAATGTGATAATTGGAAACTGCCCCCTTTCAAAGTGCGGTCTGCATAGTAAATAAAAGTGAAATTGTTCCAAAGAGACTGTCCTTGGTCAGATTCACGTCCTTTGTACCGGCATTTTTTTTCCCACTAGTCTCAGGAACTTCACTAGACAGCAATTCAGCTGTGGGTCACCAGGTGCAAAGCAGGCCAGCACTGCTTGTCTCCGAGTGCGTATCCCTCGTTGGTTGAAGTAGTGTTTTAGTAATTGTTTCCGTTCTTCCAGCAGGTCTTTACATGTACATAGAAGGCACAGCAGGTCTTCTGGTGCTGTGCCGCATAGGCGGCAGGTAGAACCCGCTTTTTCCTTTAGCCAGTGTGGGAAATGTTGTATACAGGGTAAAAGGCTAAGTCGGTGCTTCAGGAACTTAATTTTGGTGGCTTTGGCGTACCCCAGGTCAAAATAGTTCTGAGCAACTGGG
This sequence comes from Calotriton arnoldi, assembly GCA_963921515.1. Taxonomy (NCBI): domain Eukaryota; kingdom Metazoa; phylum Chordata; class Amphibia; order Caudata; family Salamandridae; genus Calotriton; species Calotriton arnoldi. The sequence continues at coordinate 1,516,975 of CAWUFW010004329.1, forward strand.
GCTGTGTAGGTGTTCAAAGTCATCCATCCGTGAGCCCTTTTTGAAAGAGAAGCCTTATCCTCAATCCACGAGAGGTACTTGACCGTTTTCCAAACCAGTTTATTGAATGTGGGGTTGTTTGTAGGAGTGTCCCAGAGCTGGTTTAGCCTCTTGTTAGGCTGCTTTTGAGATATTTAGAAGTGGGTGAGGCGGCTTGTAGTTGTAACTCTTTCCACAGGTATTGATTGAGGGTTCCTAGTGCGGATTTCCGGGATTTGTCCCAGGTGATAATGTACACCCCCTGTCTTGCTAAAGACTGTTTCTGTATGCCAAATTCTAGCCTGATTTGTGCTGGCGAGGTATATTTGGGCAGACTAAGGATAACCCTATACACTGTTGTAACTGTGTTGTCAAGTACCTTTGCATCCCTGCCCCTCTGTGCTTCGCTGCCATAAGCAACTGTTGGTAAGAGTTTGGCGCGTACCACTTGTGCCAGGGGCAGTATCGACGGGCCGCTTAGTTTGGAATTAAGGTCTTTTAATAAGACTGCAGGGTGAGTTCTTTGCGTCTGATGCTGTTTTTCTGGGCAATAAAATGGCCGCCTTCATCTATAATCACGCCTAGATATTTATATTCTGATGTAATTTCAATGTGTGTGCTGCCCCAGAACCAAACTGCGGGTTTCTTTTGGTTTTTGCTAATCGTCATGGTCCTTGTTTTCTCTAGGTTGATGGTTAGGTCGTTGACTTTAGAATGATCCTGCGTGGTGTTCAGAAGGTGTTGTAGGCCCGCTTGTGTGTGGCTGATCAGGACTATGGCGTCCGCGAAGAGGAGGCATAGTAGCGTTAAGCCTCCTAGTCTTGGTGCATGTGAATTGCAGATTTTTAGTTCCGGGACGAGGTCTGCTAGAAACAAGTTGAACAGGGTGGGAGCTAAAACACATCCCTGTTTGAGCCCTTTTTCAGTTGGTATGCGTCTTGACAGGAGTGATCCATCACCCAGCTTTATCTGGACCCATGTGTCTGTGTGCAAATTGATTATCAGGTTCAGCAAGGGCTGTGGAAAGCCCCAGCTCCTCAGTTTGGCCCACAAGCTGTTGCGATTTACGTGATGAAAGGTGGCCCTATAGTCGATAAAGCATAGGAGTAAAGGCATGTTTGTTGATTCCGCCTTGTCGAGTAGCATTGCCATGACTAGGATGTTTGTTGTTGTTCCGACGGGTTTTGCAAAGCCAGTCTGGTTAAGTGGTATAACTGATTTCTCTTTGGCCCAGGCCTGGAGCTCTTCTAGTAGTGTTCCTGTGAAGAATTTTGCCTCGTTGTCCAGGAGTGCCACTAGCCGGTAGTTTTTCGGCGAGTACTTGTCACCTGACTTGAAGATTGAGAAGATTATTGATCCTCTCCAGTAGCATGGGAGTAAGTTCAGTAGCCTTATTTCAGTGAAAAGAGGTTTGAGCGCCTCGGCCCAGAGGTTTGCATCTTGTTTGTAAAGAACCAGTGGAATTCCGTTGGGGCCAGGGGCCCCCTCTCTCCTTCCCTTCCCTATTTGCCGCTTGATAGTACTGATTTTGCTGTTTAACGGTACATCCATTGGTAAGTGTCCCTCTGCTGTTTCAAGGTCTGGGGAGCTATGTGCCGCCCGGGCAGTGTCAGTTGACGCACATCCTGAATTAATTTCGATTATTGGTTCCTTTGCCATGGATTCGTTGTCTTGATGGAAATGAATCCTGAGGTAATTTACCCAAACTTCTTCTGAGATATTAGAAGAGATTCCCTCATGTGAAGGACAAATAAAACGGTTTATTGTTCCCCAGAATCTTGCGCTGTCACTCTGTTTGGTGTCGGCATGTAATTTCGCCCAGAGCTCATCCTCTGCGGATCTGTTAGCTTCCTATTTTTGTCTCCTCAGCTGCACCTTTTGCTTTCGTAGCAGTGCTAGTTGCGATTGTCAGTTGGGTTATATCGGAGGTTTTCTCAACGTGCGATAAATTGAGGTTTCAATAAGCTTAATTTTCTTTTTGTCAGTTTTTGACATGTGCTTCATACTGCTGTGTCTCTGTGGGATCATTGGTCTGATCGAAGTGGCATAAACTGCCATTGTTGTGGTAAAATTCTCCCATTTCCCAATTTCGCTTGATCCAGCCCATGACTCAAAATGAAGTATTGCATTTTCCAGCAGGCTGCCATCCGCTGCTTGTGCGAACTTGATTCTTCTAAAGTTGATTGTAAGCTCTGATCCTTGAAGGGTCAGAGACCGATCGAAAATAGGCATGTTTGTTCTGAGCATGATTTCTTGAGGGTGATGGTCGCTATCAGCTTTGTCACCCAGCTGAAATGAAGAGATTTGATGAAATAGAGTTAGAGAGATGAAAGTGTAGTCTAGTATTGTGTTTACTGTTGACGAACAGTGAGTTATTGCAGGAGGGTTGTCACCGGCAGATCTGCCGTTGATTGCTCTGAGGTTGAGGTGTTCAAGGTCCTCAAATAGCCGCTTTCTGGTTGTGGTTGATTGGCCCGGTGGAGGTTTCCCTTGCGGTGGAATGTTCCAGATTGAATTTTGAAGGGACACTTTGTTGTCTATTGAGGCACCCATTAGGTTGAGGTTTAGATCCCCGGTGAGAATGAGGTCTGTTGTTGCCCCTTCGCTTATGCATGCCTCCAGAAAGTTGCACAATTCCTTTGCTGCCTTAGTTTTCCTTTCTGGGTGGACATAAACATTGATTATCATGATGTTGGTACCCCTTTTTTCTGGTGTTGCGGACGGAGTTAGAAGGTTTATTGTCATAGCTGCTGAAGAAGCTGGGCCGATTGCACGGGCTGTAGATATACTTTTGTTGGAGACATAAGTTGCAAGTCCACCGTGAAGGTGACCGTTTTTTGCCCCCCCGATGGCTGGATTAAAAAATACACTGATATCCCTGAAGGTGCGGAAGTTCTATCAGCCAGGTTTCTAGTAGTGCTACGATGTAAAATGACCTTAGGTGAGTGACAAAATCTGGGTCTGTCATTTTATTGGCTAGACCGTTTACATTCCATGAGCATATTTGTAGGAGTCCGTTTGCGCTGGTTGTTCGTGGTTGACTAGTGTATTGTCAGGTTTTTTGATTGTTTATTGTCATTGAGATCCATCTCAGATCTGTTTGCCAGGATGGTGGCATTACGGGATCCTGGCGGCTACTGCAATTTTCTTGAGAAATCTCTTTGTTCGTTCGAAAGTGCCCCACTGCTCCTCTGAGCACTGATGTTGCGGTTCTTTTTAGATTTGCTTGTCCAACATTTGTATTTTCTGGGATTAGCAGGTCAGGGTATCCGGGATCGGTGTACGGAGTGATGATTATCCCCCAACTTCTAAAGGTGCCGCTTTCTAAAAGTATTTTTTGTGCAGTTGATGGCGATCCCCATGTCGTCTTTGCATCTTCTCCTTCCAAGGAGTCCTTGCGTCTGATGAATACTATTGAGACCAAATCCGACGTTGTCACCTCTGTCAGAGTTGGTATATGAGACAACAGGCGCAGTATCTTCCCTCGATTCAAGATGTCATGTGTACCTTTTGATCTATATTCAGGTGTGAACCAGAGGGTATTGATTTCCCTGCCAAGGATCTCAGGCGGGAAGGTTTTGTGATTTTTTGGGGGCTGGGTGACGGTCTCGTTACCTAATGCTCCTGGTGAGGCTGAGTGCCTGGGGACCACCGTGCTTCCTTCGCTGTTTTGAGTTTTTGGGTTGTGTACAGTTCCAGGCGATTGTCCTATGTTTCCCTGCTGGAGAATTTCCAAGCTATTCCGATTTTGCTTTGGGGGTACCTGAACTTCCAGCCTCCCTTGAAAGCTTGGTTGTGCGGTGGAGTCAATTTGTGTTTTACTTGTGCTTTTAGGATAGATTTTGCTTGTCATTGTGCCATTTGGCTCCCTGGAGTCTGAGTGTTGGTCATTGTAATTTTTCAGACTTACCATGGTTGCCTGAAGGCCCTTATCGGCACAGTAATCGGTGAATGTTGTTAATAGATTGCTGGTTTGTGAATGCGTTGGATTTGTTCCATTAAGTGAGCTGTTAATTGTAGTTCCCACTGACTCCTCCTCTTCGTTGCTTCGAAGGTTGTTAATATTTCCATTTGGATGAAAGCGTTTTGTATCTTCTTTCACAGCCTTCATAGATGGCTGAGTTTTGTTTACACCTTGCGTTTCTCTTGTGTAGATTTGATTTCGTCCCATATCGACATCTGTGTTATGTTTACGACTCTCTTCCGATGTGGTTGGGCTTTCTTGATTTGTCTCGTTTTGAGCTGATGTTGACCTGAAGAGGCGCAAGAAGCCTTCCTGGTTTGAGCCCAGTTTTTGGTTTTGGCCTTTCCGTCTTTGTGCGCGTCTTTGCCTTGCATTCATTTTATTGTCCAGTTGGTCTCTCGGGAGAGAACCAACAGGTTGGATTGGTGTTTTTTCAATTTTACAGCCCTCGTTTATTGTAATGTTATGTTTTGATATTGTCTCGATGGAAAAAGTCTCTTCTTTCAGGGTTGTGGTCTGATGTGTTGCCGTGGATTCGTGGATTGCAGTAGTGGATTTGTCTTCTGGAGGCAGTGTACTTGAGCGTTGGGATGCCCTTTTGAGTTGTGTGCACAAGTTACTCAGCATGGATGGAAGGGAAGCTAGTTTATCAACAACCGGGCCACATCCACAGCTTAATTTGTTAGCTTGTGTGTGGTCCTGTATGTTTTGTAGAAAAGTATTTAACGCACCTAGCTTCCCGTCAATGGCTACCACGACAATTGCCAGGGTGTTAAGTAAGGTTAGCTGTGTGTCAATTTTGTCAGATTGGTATTGCAGGGCCTCCACCAGGAGTTGCACTGTTTTTAACAAGCTTGTCCAGGCACTTCCAGGGTCTGGTTTGTGCGCCTCTCCTGGTGGTCCTCCTGATCCTGTGTCTATAATTGGATTGCCCGCCGCTTGGATCTCCCCAACTTCTTGGTGCCCCTGGTGCCCCTCAGCCGTCAATTTGATAGGAGAGTCGTTCTCATGCTTAGCTGGGGAGCCCTGAGTATACGTTGCCAGGAGACCCTCCCACTCTTTTGTGCCATGGTATGAGAGTTGTTAAGGATCCTCGGGCTTGAATCTTTGTGACCTCTCTAGTTTGGTTAGTAATGATGGTGATGATGATGATGTTTTATGTTCTGTGTTCGAGCCGTTCGTTGATGGTGCAGATTTGGGTTTCGTATCTTTAGGGGGGTTCTGGTTGAGTTTATGCGGCGTGCTGTCCGACCGCGGGCTTTCCAGCTCGCATATAGTTAGTACCTCAGTTGTAGTGCAGTTTCCTCCTTTGTTTTTACTTTGGAACGTGATTCTAGAGGTGGGTGTCTCTGATACAAAATCTCCCAACCATTCAGGGGAGGATTGCCTCACTTTGTTCGGTCCGTGCTCTCAGGTTGCCGTTACATCAGCCACCACCAGCTTGACCGGGATCTGAGGGTTCTGGGGCCAGAGTGTAGTTTGGCACTGTGGGGTCTGTCCTGAGATGGCTAACGTGGATTTGTCAGCCCCAGTGTCTGGGCTTTCCCTATTGTTGCCGCTACCCTGTGGACGGGATAGTTGAAGCGGTTGAAGGGGTGTCTGGAGGCTCTGGGCTGCTGTGGTGCTTGAGAGGAGATTATCACCCACATTTTTTAAAAAGCAAACTTTTGTGTGGATCTTTGGCTGAAGGAGAGTCGGACAATGTTTTAGGATTTTGGCTTTTCCTGTTCTCGGAGAGGCACCGCTTGAGTTGGCTATGTCAGGGTCTATTTCAATTAAAGAGCAGTCTCGCTGTAGGTCTGGCCTGGTTTTCGGCTGTGGTTCGTACGCAGAACCTTCTGATGTCTGGGGCTTTCTTTTATGCTTGTTTAAGTTGCTTTTGAGAGTTGGACATCCTCATATGCGGCTTGATTTCATGGTGTGCTGTGGCGGTCTTATATAGTTGGAGCTTGGTATATCCTTAATTGGTCCTAGACAGCTGTAACTGCCACTGCTTGCTTGCTTGATTAAACGCTTACTTGCTGGGGCAACGAACAGAAGAGGCTGCTATCTGCTGGTGGCTGCTGGGAGGCTGGGGCAGCGATATGTTTTTTTCTGAGATCGGTTGGTGGTAGATGAGTGGGAAGCCTTTTGTTAATATGGCTGGGGAGGTAATGCTAGGGCTGAAAACCGTAGGGGCTTGTGGAGAGCAAAAGAGACTAGTATGGCCCGCTTGTGACACCTGTGAGGGGCTGTGAGGGATGGTGTGCGGCCAGTTGCGTCGCTATATGCTGTTGTATTGTTGTAGGGGGCAGTTGGAAGAGTTGGAGGTTGGAGAACAGAGGAGGAGGAAGGCAGACTCCCCGCCTCTCCCCTCACAGCTGCTGCCTTTGTGGCGCAGTGGGAGGGTGGTTTGGGGGAATTTTGTGGAAGAAAAAGTCTCTTGCTGCACTATAGCTTTCTCCCACTTTACCCCCCTCAACCCTTTGCTGCTTGACGCCTAGCCTGTTGATTGGCGTTGGCCCCCCAGACCCTCCAGCGGCAGCGAGCGGGGCATCTTGGCAGTGCTGCAGGCTGCACCCACACCTAGTTTGGCCGCCTCCGCAGTATTGCCAAGGGCGCGCACTTCGCGGCCACCAAGGGGGGTTTGAGGGGCAGCCGAGCCCCGGGAGGTCTGCCCCCGGGCAGTTTGGGAGGGGGAGGGGCGGGCCGGCAGCGGCCATTTTTGTAAAGTGTTTGGGCTACGTGGGGAATAGCCCAAACGTAGCCCAACTGACTTGATAGCCCAATGGCTATAAGGGGCTGGCTCACCCTCTCCCAGCCACCATTTTAGGTTTTGGTGACCTGGTGGCTGGGAGCGTAGTAGGATTTAGCTTTTTGGTAGGATTTAGTCTTTTCAGTGGTATTTAGCCTTTTTGTGAGGAATTATCTTTTTGTGAGGGATTTATTTATCGGGGTTGGGATTGTTAGTACAGGCGTTCGACGAACATCATGGCGAGGGAGGATCCCAGTGTTTTGGAGGTGGTCCGGCTGCTCCGTGAGGCCGGCCTGTTTGATTTGCTTGGGCCGGAAACCGCGCGCCCGGTGAGGCGCACGTCCGCTGGGGTGGCAGCCGCTGTCGTGGCCTGCTCGCCCCCCAAGAGGGCGAAGCGTGGACATGTGGTTGACCCGGGCCACAAGAGTGGCGTGCGTGCGGCCTGGGGTGTTATCAGGGAGCCGCAGCCTCTAGTGTGCGTTGAGGCTGAGGCGGGAGAGTCTGTGGGTGGGGCTCGCCGGCGGAGCGTGCCGCGCGCCTCCCCGGTCGGTGCGGAGAAGGTTTGGGGCCGCTCGTACACCAGGAGAGCGGCCCCGCTTGTGACGGATGAGCCGGAGCCTCTCGTCTCCTTGGAGGCTCCGGCGGGGAGAAATGGGGGTGGGGCCTGACGAGGAGCGGGCCGCGTGGTTCCCGAGGCCGGGGCCCGGGGCAGCTTTGCAAGGAGAAGGGAGGGGGACAAAGGGGCACAGGGCAAAGGCCCAGTTGTGGCACACGGGAAGGGGGGGAAAAAGAGGTGGGGGCCCATCGGTAGGGCTGCCCCTCTGGAGGAGAGCCTGCAGAGTGGAGGAGAGCAGGGGGGCATCTTGGGGCCGCGTGCAGGAGGGGATGGGGAGGACTGGCAGCTGAGCACGTTGCAGGCTCCGGTCAGGTTGAGGCAGGATGCGCTGGAGGGAGGGGTGGGTTGGGGAGAGGGGGGGTCCCCCTGGAGCAGCAGGGGGGGGAGGGAGACTGGTTTCTGGAGGGGGAGGAAGACTGTATCCCGGAGGAGCTGGGGTCGAAGGGGGGGGGTCAGGACAGGGAGGGCCTGGACAACTTTACCTCACGGCATGAGGAGGTACAGGGCTTATCACGGAAGGAGCAGATTGATGCCTACATGGCGCAAGGTGGCTCTCTGGGACTGGGGGCTAGGCAGGGGGAGCAGGCAGGCAAAGGGTCAGGTGTTGGGGGGGATCTGGTGGGGGTTTGGGCTTCAGTGCGACGGCGGCAGGGCTGGGCAGGTTGGGGAGCCTTGGGAGACTGGAATGGAGCGACGACGAGGAGGGGGTCGGGGTTGGGGGGGTCGCCATAGATCTTAGCAGAGTAGGGCGCCATTGGGCGGCTGGTACTTTGGGAGTAGGTAGGAAGAGGAATTGGGAAAGGGGGGATAGGGAGTTTAGGCCCAGCACACCGGACCATACCTTTTTGTTGCAGGCGGTGGGACAGCGGCGGGAGCCAGACTTGGCAGAGCTGGGAGCGGCTCATAGGTGCCGAGGTGAAGGGAGGGTGGAGCCTCGCGCGGCGTGCCCAATACCAGCGTGAGAGCCGTCGCGGCAGGCGCAAGTAGGCCCAGGACAGTCTCGCTGGCCCCAACACCCGATGGCCCTCAACGGGACATGGGACATCGTGCACGCAGGACCAAGTATGGCGATACTGTTGTGGGGTGAAGGAGGGTGCAGTCTGCGCCTCCGCTAGACAGGAGTTGGGGGCAGTTGGAGACCTTTGAGTTGGACTATGAGGGGGATAGTCTCGAGGAGGGGGAATTGCGGGAAAGCGAGGAGGGCGGTGCAGGGGGGCCGAATAATGTCTGTTCTAGTACATTGCAGAGGTCACGACGCCCGTCGGAGCCCACGGATCGGACAGCTGGGTTAGAGGACGCGACGGTTCCTGTGGCAAGGCGGACTGCAGCAAGACGGGCACCCTCCTTGGACCAAGGTAAAACAAGGGACGGAAGGGTGAAACCTGTGATGGTGTCGGTAGGGATTGGAGGGGGAAGGGGTGGGGGAGGAGGGAGGGAGGTTAAGCAGAGGTAGATACGTGTCGGACGTGGGTGTGGGCACGGACGACACAGGCAAGGCGCCGGTAAGTGTGGGGGACGAGGCTAAGTCAAAAGTGGAGGGTGTCGCAGGGGCATCAGGGACGGTAGAGTCAGACGTGAAACTGGAGAGCAAGGAATTGAAAATCAAGAAGTTGCCATATATGGGGGTCACGAAGCCATTGGGGCGCATTTGATGTTGGCCACAAAAGAGCGCATATGGAAAGGGGAGTATGTGGAAATGCTCAAGCTACTGCACAGGGAGGTGCGCGCAAAAGAAGGGTCAAAAGAGGAGGAATATGAGTTGGCAAAGCGGCCAAGGGTGCCCCTCACTGTTGAGAACGGGACGGCAGCTTTTCTCATATATGCCAGCGTGTATTGCGAAAAATACCCAGAGCGGTGTGTGGCCCTCTTTAAGTATATGGACGTCATTAGGAAGGCACAAATCACGGGGGAGAGATACGCTTGGGCCCAATACGACGAGGAGTTTAGGGCTCATATGGCATGGGACACGGAAGCTAAATGGGGGGAGTTAGATACGGATCTGTGGCACCACACAATGGGGTCCTCTAGGGCAGGGAAGACGATTTTTACAGCCAGCGGGCTACCGCTCGTTTATCGCCCCTTTCAGGGGCAGCCCACCTGGGAAGGGGTGGGTGGTACAGGTAGGGGGCAGACGGGCTCTGGGGGGGCCTGCTGGGATTTCAATAAGGGAACGTGCGCTAGGGACTTTTGTAGATTCAGGCACGACTGCTCGAAATGCGGAGGCAGGCACGCCTTGGTTAATTGCTTGGGGGGGCCGCAGGTGGGGGGCCAGCAGGGGCACCGGGAGGGGCAGCAGCCTTTTGGGGGGTTCGCGGGGCTAGAGGGGCTGGGCCAAAGGGCTCGTACGCCAGTTAGGGTGGACAGATTAGTGGCAGCCTTGCCGGGTTATAGCAACAAGAAGGCTGCGAAAACGCGACGGGACGGGTTTACGGACGGTTTTTGTTTGGGTTACAAGGGCCCCAGGGGTAGGCGAGGGGCGGACAATGTACAGTCAGCAAGGGAGCACCCGGAGGTGGTGCAAGGCAAATGGGATAAGGAAGTGCGTGAAGCTCGCATGGCGGGCCCACTTGCAGGGGACCGTGGGATAATTTGGTGGTCTCTCTTGTTGGCGGTTCATGCGACAGAACAAGGGGAATTCAGGTTAATCCAGCATTTTATGGCCGGACGGCAATGCGGTGCATGATTTTATTGATCACACAGAGGATACTGGGTCTTATTAATCGATTGACGTGGCCATGTCACTGGTGAGTGACCACGGGCGCAACAGCGGACAGAGCATAAGTCGGTTGACGTGGCATGTCACTGGTAAGTGACCACGGTCGCAACAGCGGAAGGAGCATAAGTCGGTGGACGTGGCCATGTCACTGGTAAGTGACCACGGGCGCAACAGCGGAATGAGCATAAGTCGGTTGACGTGGCCATGTCACTGGTAAGTGACCACGGGTGCAACAGCGGAATGAGCATAAGTCGGTTGACGTGGCCATGTCACTGGTAAGTGACCACGGGCGCAACAGCGGAAAGAGCATAATGCGACATATGGTTAGCTTTCTGGGCTTTTACATCACCATGTTCAACGGGCGGTGGAGGGGGGCACAACGGGCCCACAAGAGTATTTTTCAGGATTGCCAGTGGGGCAGTGGTGGAAATGGTCAACCGACAGTCTGCTAGGGACGAGCAGGTATTGAAGCTGCGGAGGGGTTTGTCTTTGGGACAGCAAGGGCTTTGGGACTCATGCTTGTGGAATTGCGGCAGCGTCTGGATGCCAAGGACAGGGGGGTGGGGGTGGACAAGTATGGGAATGAAGAGATGGGCTTCGGACTGTTCCCAGGAATGTGTTTGCAGGGCTCCAGGAGGGATTGCGCGCGGTTATGTGTTTTCTTCTGTTCACACTGTTTTCTATTTCAGGTTCGGTTGGGGGCCCCCTCACCAGGGAGATGATCATATGGATAGCGGGACATTCTTTCGTGAAGTGGGCCCAGGTCCAGGCGCGGGCCAAGTATTTTGGAGAAACGGTGGATGTTAATAAAGATTTATTCAAAGTTTTTGTAGAAAGGGCATGCTGTGGAAGGAACTTTTGCGTTTATGGAGTGGTATGTTGGTGGCTGGTAGGTGCCCCGATATTTGCTGATTCACGTGGGGGAAAATGACATGGTTAGGGAGAAGGGTTTGGTCCTTACGAGAAGAATGAAGCGGGACCTGGCCCTGTTGAAGCAGCAGTGGTCCGGGTGTTCTGTCATTTGGACGGAGCATATCCCGCGTAGGGTGTGGAGAGGGGCTCTCATTCCTGGGGCGGTGGACAGGGCCGGGAGAAACTTGAATACAGAGTTGGGGCGTATTGCAGAGAGTTGGGCTTTTACAGGAGTGTGCATAGTGCGTTTAAGTTGGACACAGCAAATTTTTTAGTGGCGAGGGAGTACATTTGTCCGGTTGGGGTATGGACTTGTATCTGCTGGAGATTAGGGTAGTGTATTAAGAGTAGTGTATTAAGAGTATTAAGGTAGTGTATTAAGAGTATTACGGTAGTGCTGGATAGGAGGTTGAATGCCTAGAGTCGGTAGGGGAGCATTCCTACTAGGGCAAGGGGGGCAGGAAAAGGGGAGGCGGCGTCATCGCCATGCTCCCGCCTTTTCCTGGGTGGCGGGGTTGTTAAAAAGTTGGCCAGATTGGCAGAAGTTTTTAGTTAAATGTTGGAAGTTTTGTGGGCAGGGCCAGGGAAAGGTTAGGCAGGTAGGATAAGTTTAGAAAAGAGGTTAGGTAGTTACAGTTGCAGAAGGACAGATAGGGTGGTAGGTTTTTATTAGATGGCAGGAGTTTGGAACTGCAATATTGTGGAATGGGATTGTTATGGAATGTTATGTAATGTTATGTTATCGGCAGGGTGGGGAATTTTATGTGGGGATCGTAGGGGTGGGGGTGGAGGAAATGGAGGATCAGTTATTTTATGTATAGTGAGGTTTTAGTTTGTAAGGCATTGGCCTAGTTTGGACATTGTGATATGCACCTGTCTTCAATAAAGCGGCCTTTTTCACACACAAAAATGGGTCTCGGTGTTGGCTTGCCCCCCTCCCTCCCAAAGGGGGATTGGGGGGCAGCCGAGTCCCGGGAGGTCTGCCCCCTGGGCAGTTTGGGAGGGGGAGGGGCGGGCCGGCAGCGGCCATTTTTGTAAAGTGTTTGGGCTACGTGGGGAATAGCCCAAACGTAGCCCAACTGACTTGATAGCCCAATGGCTATAAGGGGCTGGTCATCCTCTCCCAGCCACCATTTTAGGTTTTGGTGACCTGGTGGCTGGGAGCGTAGTAGGATTTCGCTTTTTCCCTCCCGCCCCCCCTTTACTTAGGGGTTTTAGTAGGCGGGTTTCAGAGAGGATGCTTTAGGGTTTGGCCGTTTTTGTTGGGGAAGGGTGCATAGGGTTCTGGTGATTTTGTATATGCTGTCGCTTGAAGCAGGTGCGGCGGGGTTGTTAAAAAGTTGGCCAGATTGGCAGAAGTTTTTAGTTAAATGTTGGAAGTTTTGTGGGCAGGGCCAGGGAAAGTTTAGGCAGGTAGAATAAGTTTAGAATAGAGGTTAGGTAGTTACAGTTGCAGAAGGACAGATAGGGTGGTAGGTTTTTATTAGATGGCAGGAGTTTGAACTGCAATATTGTGGAATGGGATTGTTATGGAATGTTATGTAATGTTATGTTGTCGGCAGGGTGGGGGATTTTATGTGGGGATCGTAGGGGTGGGGGTGGGGGAAATGGAGGATCAGTTATTTTATGTATAGTGAGGTTTTAGTTTGTAAGGCATTGGCCTAGTTTGGACATTGTGATATGCACCTGTCTTCAATAAAGCAGCCTTTTTCACACACAAAAATGGGTCTCGGTGTTGACTTGCCCCCCTCCCTCCCAAATAACAACGGCCGCGCTCGCCGTACCACACTTACCGCACCGTGTCCCTGTGTGCTGTGGTTGCAAGAAGTGGGTCAGCGGTTCAGCGTTGTGGAGCGGGTCTGCGGCACGGGCGATTTAGCGGGACTCCTTGAGGTGGCAGCAGCTCTCCCCTATCCACGCGCACTGCCCCTGTCCTCGCGTCCAAGAAGGTGAAGTACAGAGGGACTGGGCATTAAGCACAGAATGGGCCGAAGAAAAATATGGGGGGGGGGGCTGACTGCTTCCAATTCTTTATTTAAGCCCTCGTGGCGTAGCAGGCAAAAAGACCAGGCAGCAGAGAGGCGTGGAACACACGTGGAGTCATGATGTAGGTAGGAGGCACGATGATATCCGGGTCAGAAACAATAATCTATTAAGTCAGCCTAATATCAGTCGTGCTCAAGTAAGTCTTCCTTTTTTATAAATCAAGTGAAACTGGAAGAAGTGGCATCTTTCAAGTATCTAGAAGTGATAATGGATAGAACTACAAGCTGGAACACTTACATACAATCAACTATTGAGAAATCTGAAGCTGCGGCAAATGCCATTCTTCAATTAGCACGCAATAAAAGTCATTGGTTCTCAAGTTTTATTTACAGTCTTTCAGGCAAAAGTCGGAAGCCAAATCGTGTATGGAGCAGAGTTATGGAGAATGGACAAGTCTATGCAAAGAGTATATAGACTTGAGGGATGACAAACTAGAAGACGACCTATCGGTAATGATAGCTGACCTGCAGCCCCCATCAGAGGAGTAGAGAGAGAGTGGGTCAATAAGCCCCTGGAACACACAAGACAAACACACACAAAACGGTTGAGCAGACCGCACACTACAGAGACATACATGGTAATATAGACGTCCGACAGGGGAGTGAGGGGAGTTAAGGGGAAATGTTGGCACCGTGCATAATTTGGAAGCAAAGATAACAATGATTCATATCAGGGAGGAGGGAACGGAATGGTCTACAGCTTGCTGTATCAGGAGAACATGTATTATTCCGCATGATGTATAAGAAAGTATAACGTCTAATAGTGAATATACCCCTTAGGTACGATAATGCATGAACTACTCCTGACATTGTTTCCGTATGTACTATTGAAATGCCAATAAAGTTGTTAAAAAAAAGAAAAGAAAAAAGTAACTTCAAATCCCTGCCGATATGTTTCAGGCCTCCAAGTGGCCCTTCCTCAAGAGTTCATATCATTGACATAAAATGTGGACACAGATACTCCTAGTGATTGCAGCAATATCCTTAAAGCATGTTTTAAGGATGGACAGCCAAAATATTTTTGAAATAAACTATTTTACAACTTTGAGGGTGCTCCAAACATTTTGCACGTTCTGTCCAGCCAAAATGTTTGTGAAGTAAAAATATTTACAACTTTGAGGGGGCTCCAAACATTTTGCAAGTTCTGTCCAGCCAACACTTCTCTGATCATTTTTTATCCCGGTCACTACCTAAGAGTAATGTGCCATACATGTAAATGATTCCAAGTTATCTGTCTCTGGAAATGGGGGTAAAAAAATCCTCAAATCCTTGTTCTTTGAATTTGGGTTTTCTGCTGCAAACTCAACTATTAGTGCACCTAGAAACACAAAGGTCTGAATTATTTTTGGTGAAAACATAGCCCTTCTAATTAGCACTTCAAAGTGTAGAAAAATAAATAACTTTGAGGTCCTACCTGCTGCAATTTCTGTTGAATTGAAGAATGACAATTCTTCTGTTTTTTGTAAAGGTTTAGGGCCATCTCCAATTCCAGTATCCGCCTATCTCTATCCTACAATGCAAAAACAACCAGACCATACATTAGCATATCTGAAAAATCCAAATATTTTCTCTGCTCAGTAATCACAAAACAAATACATTTTGTCTGTAAAATTACTTTTAGGCAATTAACTTGCACCCAATTGACAGGAGCAAATTCATGAATTGCAATGTGCATAACATTCGAATATAGATGCGAGATATTACACTGCAATTGTGTATTCATGGCATACAAGCTCTTACACTGCATAATATTCCCAGATTTAACATCATCAAACCATTACGAATGGAAATGTGATATATATTTACAGTCAAAAATAACTAGAAGAAAGATTAAGGTAATTAGAGAGCCTCGTTAAAAGTATGCCAATTCAGCTGCTAATGTTTTAGGCTTTTGACAACGGTGTGACATGAACTCCCTAAGGAATGACTTGTGATGCAACACAACGATAAATGCAACAGAATGTTTTTCAAAACTAACACGAAGGGAAATTAAAACTTCATGGCCTGATAATTTAAAAGATACACACAGATCAAACAGTAGTAGCCACATTGCAGCAAAAATTGTTCAAAAATAATGTAACAAACGCTTGACAAAAACTCTGCAACAACTGAAGAGATAAGAAATCTAGATTCCGCAAACAAACACAGCAATATGAGATTTTTGGAAAATATTAGAACTGAAATTAAATGTGGAGAAATGCAACGTTTATACAGTGGTGCATCCAAAACAAATAAAGATAAATAAGAAATAAAAAAAATAATAATAAAAGAGTATGTAGACTTGAAAGAAAGTTCTGGAAATCTCTGCTAAACCTACCATCAAGCTTTCCACCAGTAGCATTAGAATCAAATATTGGCTACTCCTCAATTGAAACCAGGTACCAGATGGTCACCATTAAGCATGGACTAAAAAGATTGAGATCGCCAGGCACAAATCTAGTGGGTCATGCCTGGAAAGAACACTTCTCCGTAAGCACCACATCATTGTACATAAGTCAATGGGAAAAGGAAGCCAAGAGATTTGGTTAGTCTATTAACAGTGAGCATGAACTTGCTAACACACAAGAGGGTAAATGACATCATAAGCAAGCAATTCCTCAGCTTAAAGCGTATACAGAAAATAGCCGCACGAAGCAATTTTCATTCAAGATCTCATATTGGCCTGTTCGCTAGAAAACCAGAGGGAAAGAAGACTTTGCATTAGCAAGGGAAGGTTGCCGCTACTGAATGGTATTAAGAACAGAAGAAACCCTGCGTCCTCAGACAAATGTTCCTATGAGGAAAAAGAGGATATGGTGCACTTTATATTACATTGTCATCAGTATATTAAGGTCAGATCATGTTCAATAGCCAAGATTTTACACAAAGAGCAATTAGAGAATGCAGCAAAGAAATTCTTTTTTGGGTTCCGCAATTTTTCAAGTATTACAACAATAGTAACTGGTTTATATCTAACGAGTAAGTTGGGACATTCGGGTGCAGTTTTAGGTAATATAACAAGCCTGGCACGAATTAGAAGTGGCAGGGATAGAGGAAGAATTTTTATATTGTACATTTTTATCATATGGTTTTGAATGGGAGTGATTTTAAATGTATTTAAAAATGTACCTTTGTGAAGGATTTTATATTGTACTACCATATCCTAGGGTTTTAAATGAGAGTGATTTTAGTTGTTTTTGAACATACTTTGTGATGAATTGTATTTAGTGGCTGCTGGCAATATTTTTCTTTGTATGAAAGGTAATTCAGCCAAAAGTACTTTACAATAAATCTAAATATACCTAGACAATGGGGTACAAACTCCCCTGGGGTGTCAATACGCACTTTTCCGCACTTCCTGTGTGTTTTACTGTACATCATCCCACTGTGCCACTCTCTACCTAAAACCAACTTGGCAGAACATTTCTTCCCTTGTGCAGACTCCTTCTGCCCACCCATAGTTGTGCTTAGAATAATTGGCAAACCCTCCCTTTGGTCACTCAAAACCAGTTCTCGGGGCAGCTCTTCTCCCACTGGAAAAATGAAGGGGGCAGGCCTGGATGTTAGCAGCTTGTGACAGGATAGGCACCGTTTGAAGTGTAATTAAGTTCCTGGGCACAACCCAAATACCCATCCTGTCAAGGGGAAAAGCATCTCCCCAAACCAAAGCCTTTTGTCCACTATCTGGGAGCAATACTCTTCTCACCACAAGAGAGCCATTAACAGCCAGGTGACCCAGAATACTGACAGAAAGGCACATTTGGCTTAGGCAAGAAAATGCCAACTTATTTTGATTAGTTACGGGTGTAACAGAAAAAAGGGAGTCCCAAAAAGCGTTTTTGCACAATTAATTTTCCATAGACTTTTTACTTGAGTGTAGCGACAACATCACAGACCGTATTTAGATGAAATTTGCCAGGAATATAGATTATAGTGTGGAAAGGGTCTTGTTTGGGTTTAAACACTAAATTTAGCTTATTTGTGTTTTTAGAATGCATAAAAATAAATGAGGCACTTTACAAAACTATGTAGAGGTAGGGAAAAGTGATTTGATTGTTTTATATGTTTTGAATAAAGTTTACAGCGTACAAAGGTTCTTCCTCAAAACTATCTAGATAGTACCACCATATATATATATATATATATATATATATTCACTGAAAAAACCATAGGTTTCAGGGGCGTTATAGTTAGTTGGACATTTCACTCGTACAAAACCATAGAAATTCCCCGTTATAGTTAGTTCAGCTAACTATAACTCGCGGCGCCCGCAATGCACTGCTGATGACGTCACATATTACATCACTCATGACATGGTCAGTGACATCACTCATGACATCACTGATGACATCTCAAATGACATCACTGATGACATCACTGATGACATCATCCTTGTGATAGAGTGGCAGACCTCCTCTCACCCTAATATAACCTTTGATACACACACTCAAAAATACAAACTAACATTTTCAAAACAATGGACATACCAATACCAGTTACAACACACCTATTCAGTAATTCCAAGATCTACACACACATCCACTCATTCACCAACAGTCCCTATACAGTCACTCATACATGTACTCACTCATCATATGTACTCATACACCTATACATCCTGTTACACACCGCCACTCATCCATAGAGTTACTCACACACATAGTCACACATGCAAACAAAGTATCAAACATCCATTTACTTGCATATACAGTTATACACACACTACCACACTTACTTCTACAGAAACTTACACATACTTACTCTCTTCAACAATCACTTATAGAAACACCTACTTATTTGTACAGGAACTCTTCCAATCTCTCACTCGCACATATACTCACTTATATACACCAATACTCACATATACTAGTTTAAAACATATGTAGTTACTCATAAAGACACTATTGAGACAGTCATTCACTCACTAACACACCCATACACATACTCATCCACCTATACAGTCCTGCACACATGCTGTCTTCAACACATACAAACAGTGAGTCACTCATTCATGCATCTATGCACTAAGTAATACCCCCACCGAACCATACAGACACTCAGACACTCATACTGATACTCAAAAAACCAACTAATAACCCATATAGACACTCATGTAGCTACTCACCAACCCATGCAGCCACTTATACACAAAGTGAGAGACTGATACAGATATTTTCATATTTAAACATTACTCACTAACCCATGTATTCACTAAGATACACTTAGTCAGTTATACAATCAATTTTACAAAACAAAATCATCCATTTAGACACTTATATACCCATTTATTCTTCCATCGATCTTGAGATATACATATATAAAACATATTTAATTTTCAGAAAAACACACATTCACTGGATGATGTCATCAGTGATGTCATCAGTGATGTCATTTGAGATGTCATCAGTGATGTCATGAGTGATGTCACTGACCATGTCATGAGTGATGTAATATGTGACGTCATCAGCAGTGCATTGCGGGCGCGCGAGTTATAGTTAGCTGAACTAACTATAACGGGGGAATTTCTATGGTTTTGTACGAGTGAAATGTCCAACTAACTATAACGCCCCTGAAACCTATGGTTTTTTCAGTGAATTTCTAAGGTTTTTAAATGCTAATTTCTAACTATAACGTGCCTGAAACCTATGGTTTTTTCAGTGAATTTCTAAGGTTTTTTAAATGCTAATTTCTAACTATAACGTGCCTGAAACCTATGGTTTTTTCAGTGAATATATATATATTTATTATACTATGTATACATGTGAAAATGTCTCGGTCCCCTGTTTGCCTTGGTGGCACGGAAAAAATGGGTGGAACTGACGTCAGCACGCCGACGAGGTTCTCTTATGGCTCCGATGACGTCATATGGTGTCGCGAGCGGAGCTGTGCTATTATGACGTCTTCGTTGACGTGGGAGAGCTAGGAAAGAATTTCCGTGGAATGCTGGTGCAGGGGATATTCACCTAAGTGTTCAGGCTAGTCCTTTGGGAGCAACTGTTTATGTTGCCACTCCAGAAACCAAAACCAGTGATCCGAGGGCAGAGGCCCTGCAGATGGCACACGAGGTGGGGTGCCCAGTCATGTGCACCGGCGGGGCAGCGAAGTGACAAGCACCACAACCCACAAAAAGGTAACGAGGGCACTGAATAACACAGGATCTTCTCTTTGTATCTGGCAGGAACAACGAAGTTAAAATGCCCTAGTACCAAAATGTAGAATTAGTGCTACAACGGTCTTCAAGAGGACCTGCGATGCCGCTTCTGCCTCCCGTACCCTGGAGGTGGCACATGGGTCACGCGGTACGGTCATACTGCGGTGGGACGCACACTCATTGACCTCTCATGGCACTGCTCCACACTTCAGGGAGGACGCATTCCATTAGCTATGTTTTCTGATGACATGTTGCGCCGGCCCCGTCCAACAACAGAACTCCTTTAGATCCAAACAGACTCTTCCACTCTCTCACCGGAAGTGAAACCAGGCCACGCGGACACTTTCACAATACAACAGCCGGGAATGCACTTTTCGGTAAAAAAACACATTCCTTCCTCCTAATTAATCAAATAAACGTCTCACTGAAGAACAGGGGCCAGCTTCGATCGGTAAACAGCCGTTACAACGACTTTTTACTTTGCGATACCATTACAACGCATGCATTACCACGCATGCGTTGTACATCACGAAGTCATTACTACGCATTTTTAGAACGCATGGTCATTTACCACGCATGCCTTTACAACTAATTTTGTTGTAAAGGTATGTATGGTAAATGACCATGCGTTCTAAAAACATGTAGACGATCCATGTCGTTGTAAGGAAACAGAGGCTGTTCTGTTTCCTCACAACGACGTGCACCGCCCCTCAGAGACGACGTGAAGCAGGAACCACGAGGAGAGAGGAACCACGAGGAGTGAGAGGTAAGGGGGATTGGGCATGGGGTGGGGGTTTCTTTTCTAGGGTTTAGGGTAGTGCAGTGGTGTTTGGGTGGTGTAGGGGTCGTGCTGGGGGTAGTGTTTTATGGTTTAGGGTAGTGCAGTGGTGTTTGGGTAGTGTAGGGGGTCTTGTGGGGGGTAGTGTTTTAGGGTTTAGGGTAGTGCAGTAGTGTAGGGGGTCGTGCTGGGGTAGTGTTTTAGGCTTTAGGGTAGTGCAGTGGTGTATGGATAGTGAAGGGGGTCGTGCTGGGTTAGTGTTTTAGGCTTTAGGGTAGTGCAGTGGTGTTTGAGTAGTGTAGGGGGTCATGCTGGTGGTAGTGTTTTAGGGTTTAGGGTAGTGCAGTGGTGTTTGTGTAGTGTAGGGGTCATGCTGGGGTTAGTGTTTTATGGTTTAGGGTAGTGCAGTGGTGTTTGGGTAGTGTAGGGGGTCGTGCTGGGGGTAGATTTAGGGTTTAGGGTAGTGCAGTGGTGTTTGGGTAGTGTAGGGAGTCGTGCTGGGGTAGTGTTTTAGGGTTTAGGGTAGTGCAGTGGTGTTTGTGTAGTGTAGGGGGTTGTGTGGGGGTAGTGTTTTAGGGTTTATGTTAGTGCAGTGGTGTTTGGGTAGTGTAGGGGTAGTGCTGGGGTAGTGTTTTAGGGTTTAGGGTAGTGCAGTGGGGTTTGTGTAGTGTAGGGGTAGTGCTGGGGGTAGTGTTTTAAGGTTTAGGGTAGTGCAGTGGTGTTTGGGTAGTGTAGGGGTTCATGCTGGGGGTAGTGTTTTAGGGTTTAGGGTATGGCAGTGGTGTTTGGGTAGTGTAGGGGTCGTGCTGGAGGTCGATTTAGGGTTTAGGGTAGTGCAGTGGTGTTTGTGTTGTGAGGGGGTCGTGCTGGGGGTAGTGTTTTAGGGTTTAGAGTAATGCAGTGGTGTTTGTATAGTGTAGGGGGTTTAGGGTAGTGCAGTGGTGTTTGTGTAGTGTAGGGGGTCATGCTGGGGGTTGTGTTTTAGGGTTTAGGGTAGGGCAGTGGTGTTTGTGTAGTGTAGGGGGTAGTGTTTAAAGGTTTAGGGTAGTGCAGTGGTGTTTGTGTAGTGTAGGGGGTCATGCTGTGGGTAGTGTTTTAGGGTTTAGGGTAGTGCAGTTGTGTTTGTGTAGTGTACGGGGTCGTGTTTTAGGGTATAGGGTAGTGCAGTGGTGTTTGGGTAGTGTAGGGGGTCATGCTGGGGTTAGTGTTTTAGGGTTTAGGGTAGTGCAGTGGTGTTTGGGTAGTGTAGGGGGTCGTGCTGGGGGTAGTGTTTTAGGGTTTAGGGTAGTGCAGTGGTGTTTGTGTAGTGTGGGAGGTCATGCTGGGGGCAGATTTATGGTTTAGTGTAGTGCAGTGGTGTTTAGGTAGTGTAGGGAGTCGTGCTGGGGGTAGTGTTTTAGGGTTTAGGGTAGTCCAGTGGTGTTTGTGTAGTGTAGGGAGTCGTGCTGGGGGTAGTGTTTTAGGGTTTAGGGTAGTGCAGGGGTGTTTTGGTAGTGTAGGGGGTCATGCTGGGGTAGTGTTTTAGGGTTTAGGGTAGTGCAGTGGTGTTTGTGTAGTGTAGGGGGTCATGCTGGGGGTAGTGTTTTAGGGTTTAGGGTAGTGCAATGGTGTTTGTGTAGTGTAGGGGGTAGTGTTTTAGAGTTTAGGGTAGTGCAGTGGTGTTTGTGTACTGTAGGGGGTCGTGCTGGGTTCTAGTGTTTTAGGGTTTAGGGTAGTGCAGTGGTATTTGTGTAGTGTAGGTGGTAGATTTAGGGTTTAGGGTAGTGCAGTGGTGTTTGGGTAGTGTAGGGGGTCATGCTGGGGGTAGTGTTTTTGAGTTTAGGGTAGTGCAGTTGTGTTTGGGTAGTGAAGGGGGTCGTGCTGCGGGTAGTGTTTTAGGGTTTAGGGTAGTGCAGTGGTGTTTGGGTAGTGTAGGGGTCAACCAACATGAATTTGTCCTTGTGTGATGTAACCAATGCTCATGTAAAGCACTCCAATACCTGACCAGTCTGCACTATATAAAACTGCAAAAAAACAAAAAATAAAAAGTGTTTTTCACACTTCTGTCATTGGGCTATACGTGGGCTACCTCTAGGTGATATTTGTGCTACATTTGGGCTCTTTTTTCTCTGGTGGCCATCTTGGGAGACTTATTTGTTATGAAGTTTCCTAATTTCCTCATTTACTACAGTCTCCTCAGTAGGAAATGCTTTCAGTTTTTTACTTTGATTCCATCAAGAAGGCATTCAGATGTGTCACACATTTGCCATAAATTCAGAATGTTAGCACTCTAGTTGTTCATTAGATCACTGTAGTAAAGCTACTGCTCACCAAGGAGTTAACTGGAAGTCTACTGCTGGTATTGAAAGTGATTGTTTCAGTCTGCATGTCAGAATTTTCTAATGAAATAGAAGAGTATTTGAGATCTCACTTAAAACATGCCCTAAATTTTCTTTTTGCAGCACTAACCATAATTTCTATGGCAAAATGAACCCCCTCATTTTGTTCCTTTTTAAATTAAATGTTTTAAGTGTTACCAGTTTATTCCAATCAAGATGGCTTCAGGTGTGCCATACTTTTGTCATAAGTAAGGCTGTTAGCACTCTAGTTGTTCTTTAGAACACTCTGGGAAGCTGCAGTAGAACACAAAGGCATCAACTGACAGGCTGCTCCTGTTGAAATATAACAGGAAGATATTTGAGATCTCACTTAAAACATGTCCTAATTTTTCTTTCTACAGCACTAACCATAATTTCTATGGCAAAATGAACCCCCTCATTTTGTTCCTTTTTAAATTAAATGTTTTAAGTGTTACCAGTTTATTCCAATCAAGATGGCTTCAGGTGTGCCATACTTTTGTCAAAAGTAAGGCTGTTAGCACTCTAGTTGTTCTTTAGAACACTCTGGGAAGCTGCAGTAGAACACAAAGGCATCAACTGACAGGCTGCTCCTGTTGAAATATAACAGGAAGATATTTGAGATCACACTTGAAACATGTCCTAATTTTTCTTTCTACAGCACTAACCATAATTTCTATGACAAAATGAACCCCATCATTTTGTTCCTTTTTAAATTAAATGTTTTAAGTGTTACCAGTTTATTCCAATCAAGATGGCTTCAGGTGTGCCATACTTTTGTCATAAGTAAGGCTGTTAGCACTCTAGTTGTTCTTTAGAACACTCTGGGAAGCTGCAGTAGAACACAAAGGAATCAACTGACAGTCTCTGCCATTGTTGGATGTACATGTTTTACTGAGAATGTCAGACTTCATTCTCACATGACTGAGAAAGATAATGTGAATTTACAGAAAATATGCTCTCATTTTAGCTTCTGGAGCACCTTCCAAAACTGTATGGGACAAGCATGTGAAAATAGTTTTCGCTCAAACATGATTCATGATATCCCAGCAGAAGGTTTTTCACAGGGTAAAATCACCTTAGAACACACCACAATTCCTGAAATTAGTATGGTACCATCAACCAATGAATTCTAATGTAACTAAAGTCTGTTATCACCCTTTATAGTTCTCCTTTTGGTAACCCTCAAAATCTTCGATTCACTACAATGCATTTCAATGGGGTACTATCATTTATATTGGTCCCAAGATGGCTGCCAGCAATTCCAGGATGAAGTGCTGACAGCCAATCAGATCTCACGATGACATGTGTGGTTAGGCTCCGCCCAGATATATATGCGTTTTTACTTTTGATTTTCTCAGCAACTACTGAACGGATTTACACCATTTAACAAAAGGGTTCTTTCTGAACCAAGAACTACCTCTTTGCCAAATTTGGTGTAATTCCGTTCAGCAGTTCGGGCTGTAGCCTTGCATAAAGTTTCCTATGGGAAATTGCTTTTTTGACTCTTATTTTTTTAATTTCTCCGCAACTACTGAACAGATTTACACCATTTAACAAAAGGGTTCTTTCTGAACCAAGAACTACCTCTTTGCCAAATTTTGTGTAATTCCGTTCAGCAGTTCGGGCTGTAGCCGTGGCTAAAGTTTCCTATGGGAAAATGAATGGGAAAACACGTTTTGGGACACCCCTTTTTTCTCAGCCCCCGCTTGACGAATCACCCCGAAACTTTAAGGGTAGGAGCGGACCGGAGCGGGCCATAAAGTTTGAAAATTTCGCGAAGATTCGTCAACCGATGCAAGAGTTATTTCAAATAGAATGTTGCAGATTTCCTATGGAAAATAGGTCCTAACTATAACTATCTACTGGCGGTCGCCAGTAGATAGTTATAGTTATGTTGTGGATTTCCTATGGATAATAGGTCCTAACTATAACTATCTACTGGCGACCGCCAGTAGATAATATATATATATATATATATATTATCTACTGGCGGTCGCCAGTAGATAGTTATAGTTAGGACCTATTATCCATAGGAAATCCGCGACATTCTATTTGAAATAACGTTGGCGCCGGTTGACGAATCTTCGCGAAAGTTTCCAACTTGTTGGGGCGCTCCGCTCCGCTCCTACCCTGAAAGTCTCGGGTTGATTCGTCAAGCAGGGGCCGAGAAAAAGGGGGTCCCAAAACGCGTTTTCCCCATTCATTTTTCCATAGGAACCTTTAGTCGCAGCTACAGCCCGAACTGCTGAACGGAATTACACCAAATTTGGCAAAGAGGTAGCCCTTGGTTCAGACTGGTGCCTTTTGCTTAAATGGTGTAAATCCGTTCAGTAGTTCCTGAGAAAATCAAAAGTAAAGTCACATATATATCTATGGCCGAGTAGGGTCCGCGTACCCTCCCGATCACGAGCTGTATGCTAATTGGCTGTCAGCTGGCTGTCAACATTCCGATTCAGGAAGTGTTGGCAGCCATTTTGTCCCGGACAGAAACAAGTGCGCAAAGCGCACAAAGGGGGCAGGGTAGAAACACCCTGACCCCCTAGGTCTGCTCAGGGGGTCCCACAAGGAACCCCTGGGCAAAAAAAAGCATTTAAAAAAAAAAAAAAAAAAAAAAAAATCGGCAGAATGCGCTCAGGGTGCGCGGATCCTGTCGAAAAAAAAAAATCGAAGCGCGGTCTCCCACGCTTTGATGTTAATTTGCCCCCGGGTGGGCCAAGTCCCGGGGGCATGGTGGGGGGGTTAAATTTATGTATGGGGGGCCTCTAAGGGCCCCCCAAGCCCCGGGGACCGCCACCCCCCGGGGCTTTAACAAAAAATGGTGCGGGAGGGCTCTTTGCCCTCCCGCTGCCCCGGGGACCGCCACCTCCCCGGGGCTTCTGTTTTATTTTTTTTAACCTGTGTGGGGGGGCTCCAGCCCCCCCACATGCCCCGGGGACCGCCACCTCCCGGGGCACTAAAAAATTAAAAATGGGGGTCCGTTTTGGACCCCGAAGCCCGGGGACCACCACCTCCCCGGGGCTTTGAAAATGTGGGGAGGGGAGCCGCGCGGCCCCCTCCTGGAGCCAGTGATGGCCCTGGGGACCGCCACCCACCAGGGCCGGCTCCTGCAGTGTCCCGGGGTGCCTACCCCCTGGACACTGCTGTTTGCAATGACAGGACGGGAGCCTCGCGGCTCCCGTCCTGTCATTGCAAACTTGCTTTGGATATTGGAAGAGAGAGCAGGAAACCTGCTCTCCCTTCCAATATCCAAAGCTGATTGCTTTCCACATGGGGAGCAGCATGTTAGCTGCTCCCCATGTGGAAGCAACTGCCGGCTCGCGCAGGAGGCGGGGAGCCGGCTGGGACTGTGGGGGGATTGGGGACCCCCACAGTCCCCAACCAGAGGCCAGGCCCCGGGGGATGGGGTCCCCGGGGCCATAAGTGGCCAGGGAGGGGGCCACGCAGCCCCCTCCCCAAATTTTAAAAAAAGGGAAAAAAAGTGCAAGGCCGGCCCCGGGGGATGGGGTCCCCGGGGCCTTAAATGGCCTGAGGAGGGGGCCACGCAGCCGCCCTCCAAATAAAAAATCAAAAAATCGAGGCCATGCCCCGGGGATGGGGTCCCCGGGGCCAATACAGGCCCAGGGAAGGGGGGCCACGCGGCCTCCTTCCCATTTTTTTTTTTTAATTTAAAAAAATAAATAAAATGCTCAGGCCCCGGTGGATGGGGTCCCCGGGGCCAAAAGTGGGCAAGGGAAGGGGGGCCACGCAGCCCCCTCCCATTAAAAAAAAATAGAAAAAAAAACGACCGGCATCGTGCCGGAGGCCCCGCCCCCTCCCTGCAGTACTCTGCAAACGCGCCCTCTGGCGCGTTTGCAGAGGGGGAACGAATTCCCCTTGAATACTGGGGGTCCCTGGGGGCCAACTAGCCCACCAGGAACCTCCAGTATGCGCCAGGGGCTGCGTTGCAGAGACGTGTACAGAGGCCACGCCCCTTTTACACCTCTCTGCAACGCAGCTCTGTGGCGCTTTTGGAGGTATATGGTGGGCTAGTTGGACTCCAGGGACCCTCAGGATTCAAGGGGACTTAATCCCCCAACTTAAAACGCGCCACGGGGCGTGTTTGCACAGTGGTGAAGGGAGGAGGCGGGGCTTCAGGTGACATGTGTGCAAACAGGCCCCGTAGCGCGTTTTAAGATGGGGAATAAATTCCTTTTCAATCCTGAGGGTCCCTAGGGGCCAACTAGCCCACCAGGTACCTCCAGTAAGCGCCACGGAGCTGCGTTGCAGATTGTTGTTAAAAGGGGCGTGGCCTCTGAACACCTCTCTGCAACGCAGCCCCCTGGCGCATACTGGAGGTACCTGGTGGGCTAGTTGGTCCCTAGGGACCCTCGGGATTGAGGAGGAATTAATTGTCCAACTTAAAACGCGCCACAGGGCGTGTTTGCAGACATGTCACCTTAGGCCCCAGCCCCTTCCTTCACCATTGTGCAAATATTCCTCTAAAATCAGCCGAACTACGAATTCCGATTTACTCACCTGTTATCAGGAGAGACCTCAGTGCTGCATCTTTGAGCCCAGTACTGATCCTGAAAAGTAATTCTAACCGTACTTACCAGTAACTTGAATTTCCTTCCATAGGATATCATTGCCTGCTTTTTGCTGAAAAAGTTTCTAAGTGTCGATTTTTGAAACATACAAATATTCCTCTAAAATCAGCCGAAATACGAATTTCGATTTACTCACCTGTTATCAGGAGAGACCTCATTGCTGCATCTTTCAGCCCAGTACTGGTCCTGAAAAGTAATTTTAACCGTACTTACCAGTAACTTGAATTTCCTTCCATAGGCTAACATTGACTGGTTTCACTTGGAAATTCTTCTAAGTGTGGAGTTTTGGAACTTTATAATATTCCTCTAAAATCAGCCGAAATACGAATTCCGATTTACTCACCTGTTATCAGGAGAGACCTCAGTGCTGCATCTTTCAGCCCAGTACTGATCCTGAAAAGTAATTTTAACCGTACTTACCAGTAACTTGAATTTCCTTCCATAGGATATCATTGCCTGCTTTTTGCTGAAAAAGTTTCTAAGTGTCGATTTTTGAAACATACAAATATTCCTCTAAAATCAGACGAAATACGAATTCCGATTTACTCACTTGTTATCAGGAGAGAACCCAGTGCTGCATCTTTTAGAACAGCACTGTCCCTGAAAAGTAATTCTAACCGTACTTAACAGTAACTTGAATTTCCTTCCATAGGCTAACATTGACTGGTTTCACTTGGAAATTCTTCTAAGTGTGGAGTTTTGGAACTTTATAATATTTCTCTAAAATCAGCCGAACTATGAATTCCGATTTACTCACCTGTTATCAGGAGAGAACCCAGTGCTGCATCTTTTAGCCCAGCACTGACCCTGAAAAGTAATTCTAACCGTACTTACCAGTAACTTGAATTTCCTTCCATAGGAATCCATTGTCTGGTTTTCAGCAGAAAAGTTTCAAAGTGTGGATTTTCACAAACTACAAATATTCCTTAAAAATCGCATGTGTGACTTAAACGCATTCTTTCAACTGTTTACAGGAGATGCACCAGTGCTGGTTCCAGGATCCACCACTGAGTAAGAAAAAGTAACGATAACACTACTTACCTGCTAAGTGAATTTGCTTCCCATAGGATAACATTGGTGATTCTATATGAAAAAGTTTCTAAGTGTCAACTTTTAAAATACAATAATATTCCTTAAAAATCACTACTGTAACCAAAACGCTTTTACTCAACTGTTTACAGGAGATGTCCCAGGACTGAATCTAGGATCCAGTCCTGTGGTTAGAAAAGTAATCCATAAAGTAACTAATTGCATTTAACTAGAAATTCACTTTGAGCTCAATGTTGCTTTGTTTTTGAAATTGTGTTGCCCATTGCAACAACTGTAACTACTGTACTTAAAAGTCTATTGCCTATTTGCAAAGTATTTAAACTAAAGTAATTCATTCTGAGAAAGTATATTTTGTAATGTAATGTATAATGTAATTACAATGTAATTTAAAAAATAAAATATCTAAAAATAAATAGTTTAAAAAAATGTTGTAAATCAGTATCAAAAAAATAAATATAACAATTAATACATTTACAAATTGTCATTTACAAAACCTTTGAAATTCACTGAAAAAACCATAGGTTTCAGACACGTTATAGTTAGGAATTAGCATTTAAAAAACCTTTGAAATTCACTGAAAAAACCATAGGTTTCAGACACGTTATAGTTAGGAATTAGCATTTAAAAAACCTTTGAAATTCACTGAAAAAACCATAGGTTTCAGGCACGTTATAGTTAGAAATTAGCATTTAAAAAACCTTAGAAATTCACTGAAAAAACCATAAGGTTTTAGGGACAGTTATAGTTAGTTGGTCATTGCACTCGTACAAAACCCGTGAAATTCCCCCGTTATAGTTAGTTCAGGTAACTATAACTCGCGCCCCGGCTATGCACTGCTGTTGACGTCACATATTACATCACTCATGACATGGTCAGTGACATCACTGATTACATCACTGATGACATCTCAAATGACATCACTGATGACATCATCCATGTGAGAATTTAATGCACCTCCTCACACCCTAATATAACCTTTGATACACCCACTCTAAATTACAGACTGCCATTCTCAAAACCATAGACACTCCAACACCAATAACTACATACCCACTCACTGATTCTTAGGTCTACACACACACATCCACTCACTCACCCGTACAGTCACTCATACTTATGGTCACTCAGTACAGGACTATCATATGCACTCATACTCCTATATAGACACTCAAACTCCGCCACTCATCCATAGAGGTACTCACACACCTAGTCAGTCATGCAAATAATTAAACACACTGCCATTTACTCACCTATACAGTTATACACACACCAGCTCACTTACTCATACAAATACTAGCACATTCTTACGCTCTTATACAATCACTGATACAAGCACACACTCATCCATACAGTCACTCTCACAATCACACACTCTCGCTTATAGCTATTTATATACTCCAACACACATATATACTGCCTTTCACATATGTAGTTACTCACAAATGTACCACTGGGACATACATTCACTCACTAACACACTCTTACACACACTTACCCACCCATACAGTCTATCACAGATGCACTCTTGAAACCATCCACCCAGTGAATCACCCACTCACACATCTATGCACAGAGTCGCACACACCCCACCCACACAAACACTCAGGCACCCATACAGATACTCAGACAACCAATCAATAACTCATATAGACACTCATGTAGCTATTCACAAACCCATGCACCACTTACACAGCAACAGACAGACGGATACAGACATTCACCCAGTTTAGTCACTAACCCATGCATTCAGTAAGATACGTTTAATCACTCACTTATCGAGTTAGTCACGCACCTACTAAATCATCCATACAGACACTTATACACCCACTCATTCTTCAATACGCCTTTCCCTATATATATTAAAAATATTTAAACTTTACAGAAACACACAGTCACTGGATGATGTCATCAGTGATGTCATCAGTGATGTCACTGACCATGTCATGAGTGATGTAATATGTGACGTCATCAGCAGTGCATTGCGGGGCGCGAGTTATAGTTACCTGAACTAACTATAACGGGGGAATTTCACGGGTTTTGTACGAGTGCAATGTCCAACTAACTATAACTGTCCCTAAAACCTTATGGTTTTTTCAGTGAATATATATATATATATATATATATATATATATATGTATGTATATAAATAAAACACTCTACAACATGCCACTCCACTCTACAACACGACACTGCACTCTCGGCACATCACTCCATGCCATTCCACTCTATGCCACTCCACTATATGCCACAATACTCATGCCACAACATTGTATGCCACTCCATTTATGCCACAACACTCTACGACACAACACTGTACCACACTACACTCTATACCACTCCACTCCACTCTATACCACTCCACTCTACTCTGCTCTACAACACTCTACTCCACTCTACTCCACTCTATGCTCCTCCACTCTACCACAATCTACTCCACTCAATGGCACTCCACTCTACAACACTCTGCTCCACTTATTGCCACTCTATGAAACCCTACGCAACTCACTCTATGCTACTCTATCCACTTTACTCCACTCTACTCTATGACACACTACTCTACTCTACTTCACTACTCCACTTTACGCCACTCTACTCCACGCCACTCCACTCTACGACACTGCGCTCTACACCATTCCACTGTATGCCCCTCATCCTAAGACACTCTACGACATGCCACTCTATCACACGCCACTCCACACTACTCTACGACATGACTCCACTCTACACCACTCCACTCTACAACACTCTACTACACTCTATGCCCCTCCACTATATGCCACTCTACAACACTCTACTCTACTCTGTGCAACTCCCTCTTTGCCACTCCACCACACTTTACTCCACTCTAATCTACGACACACTACTCCACTTTATGACATTCCACTCTACACCACTCTATGCCACTCCACTCTCCCACACTCTATGACACTCTACTCCAATCTACACCACTCTAGAACACTCCATTCTACAACACTCCGCTCTACAACACTCCGCTCTACGACACTCTGCTCTACGACACTCCGCTCTACGACACTCCATTCTACAACACTCCACTCTACAACACTCCACTCTATGACACTCCACTCTACGACAATCCACTCTACAACACTGTACTCTACTCCAGCCTACTCTGACACTCTACGACATGCCACTCTATAACACGCCCACTCTACTCTATTCTACAACATGCCACTCCACTCTACACAACTCCACACTATAACACTCTGTTCCACTCTATGCCCCTCCAATTTATGCCACTCTACAACACTCTATGACATGCCATTTCACTCCACTCTATGACACGTCATTCCACTCTATGACATGCCACTCCACTCTACAACACGCCACTCCACTCTATGACATGCCACTCCAATCTACATCATTCCCATCCACACTAAGACACTCTACGACATGCCACTGTATGACACAGCACTCCGCTCCACTCTACTCTACAACACGCCATTCCACTGGCCACCTCTCCACCTTACTGTATGACACACCGCTCCACTGTATGACACGCCACTCCATGCCACTCCACTACACGACACACTACTCCGTCGACAACATGCCTCTCCACTCTATGACACAACACTCTGCTCTCCGACACACAACACCACTCTACAACACGCTACTCTACACACCACTCTATTCGCAACCTCTAACACACTGTGAGACACGCCACTCTATGACACACCACTCCACTCTGCTGTATGGGATGCCACTCCACTCTAGGGCACTCTACACTACAACACTCCATGCCCCTCTACTCTACGTCACTTTACTACCCTCTACAACACTCTATGAGATGCCACTCCACTCTATGACACCCCACTCTACTCTGTGACATTCCGCTCCACTCTATGGAACGCCGCTCCATTGTATGACAGTCCACTCTATTCTACTCTATGACACTCCACACCAGACCACTCTATGACATGCCACTCTAGTCTATGACATGCCACTCTACTCTGCGACATGCCATTCCACTTTACAGCAGTATACTTTAGGCCACTCCACTCTAAGCCACTCTATGAAATGCCATTTTATGACACGGCACTCCACTCTACTCTATGACACGTCTCTACACTCTACTCTACAACATGCCACCCCACTCTATGCCACTCCACTCTATGCTACAACACTCTACAAGACACCATTTCACGTTATGACACCCCATTTCACTCCACTCTACGGCACTTCACGCCAGTCCACTCTATGACACGTCACTTTAGTCTACGACATGCCACTCCACTCTACGACATGCCACTCCACTCTACTGCACTCCACTTTATGCCCCTCCACTTTAAGACACTCCACGCAATGCCATTTTGACATGCCACTTCATTCTACTCTATGACACTTCACTACACTCTATGCCACTCCACTCTACTCTACAACATGCCACACCACTCTACACCACTACACTCTAGGCCAGTTCATCAACACCTACCACTGTAAGCAATGACACTCTACACCACAAGACTCTATGCCACAAGACTCTACGTCACAACACTCTACGCCACAACACTGTACGACACAAGCCTCTATGACACTCCACTCTGTGACACTCCACTCTATGACACTCCACTCTAAGACACTCTCCTCCACTGTAATCGACGTCCCTCCACTCAACGACACTCCACTCAACAACAATCCACTCAATGACACTCCATTCTACGATTTGAAACACAAACTTTATAAAAAAGGAAAAAAATTGAAATTCAATGAAAAAAGCAAAGGTTAAAGATTAGTTATATTTAGAAAATCTTGATTTACTAGTTCTATACAAAACAAACTACAAATAATAGAAATCCTAAAGGTATAACTTAAAGTAAAAATGAATGCCCCAGCCAAACTTACCATAACTGACACACCTCTGTACGGTGTTGTGAACTTGGTAGGCAGACTACATTAACTATTGCTTGCCCTGCTACCATGCACTGCTTATACCCTTTCAAATGACATCACTTATACCACGTTAAATCATAGCATTCACAGAAACACTTATGACATCATTTATGAGAACACTGAACTTGAAGTTATAATTATAACTTTAGAATTCTAATGTTTGTGTACTTTAAGTTTGTTTCATATAGAAATAATAAATGAAGTTTTCCTACCTATAGCTAATCTTTAACCTTTGTTTTTTTCATTATTTATTTATATTACCTAGTGGCGGTCGCCAGTAGGTAGTTATAGTTGGGACCTAGTTTCAATAGGAAGAATGTTTTTTTCATTTGCCAATAACTTTGGCGCTGTTTGACGAATCTTCATGTAATTTTCAAAACTGATATGACGTTCACTTCAGCTGCTATCTTGAAAGTTTCAGGGTGATCCGTCAAGTGGGGACCGAGAACCAGGGGGTGCTTAAAAGCACGTTTTCCCAATGTTAATTCCCATAGGATCTTTAGACACGGCTACAGCCGAAACTGCTGAACGGAATTACACAAATTTGGCAGGAAGGAAGATGTTGGTCCAAAGAAGTGCCTTTTTGTGATTTGGTGTAAATCCGTTCAGTAGTTGCGGACTTATTTAAAGGTTTTTCAGATATATAACTGGGGACGTGGAGGATCCGCGACCCCACCCGAGATCTTGTGCTGAGATCTGATTGGCTGTAAACACTTTAAACCAGGAAGTGTTGGCAGCCATCTTGTGATACGGTTGAACCGAGTCACAGAATTAATGATTTAAAAAATGAATAGGAGCCCTCCCCCTAGGTCTCTTGGGGGGGAGGGCCACAGGGACATCCCCCCCACCCCCCGGGCCAAAAATGATTTTTTTTTAAAAGAATCTGTGGGATTGCGCTGGCTCCGTGACTCCCGTCAAAAATTTAAACAAAAATGAACAGCGATCTCCCACGCTTTGTTAGTAATGTGGGACTAGAAATGTTTCCGTTTTACTTGCTTGTGCATTATTCTAGGTAAGTTAGCATTCGCTGCACCATTTTATGTTTAGCCGCCATTTTTAATCATGTTCGAAACTGCCCCTCGCCTTCTCGAGGAACGGGTTGTGGTAAGTTTCGTTTCTCCAAGGTTGGGCCTTGTTTTGCTAATGAATACACTGTTCTTATTAGCACATACCTTTCACACTAGATAGAGGCCTTCTCCCACTAGTCTAGTGGCAGGCGCGGACAGAACGACCTTGAGTAGGAGATAATGTGTGCCCGGCATCAGAATCTAAACCTATCCTTCTGTACTCCTTTGTTTAGCTGCATCTGCCTGGAAAATTCCATTGTGGGCGTGCCTTCATTGGTTCTGAAATGTACATAATGTATCGTTATGCTTGCTGAAGTCAGTCCCTCTCTGCAGCACTCTTAAGAGACTGGGCAGACCGGGCTCCACTCAAGCGTATCTGAATAAACATATATTGGTTTGTATTCTCTACTGTCTGACCGACTCTTCATTTGTATGGAAGGCTGAGAGGTGGTCATGAGTGACCCGGGTGACCGTAATCAGGTCACTTCCTTCAGTTGGCACCCGAACAGGGACTCCTTCAGGTGAGTGGCCCTTCCCCTTCTGTGGATGGAGGGAGGTCGAAGCTATTGTCGGGTCGGACGGACGGTTCAGGGATCCCTGCATGAGAGAGTTCCTGTACTTGCAGCTGCCCCTTCTGTCCCGCCGGACGGTGCCTCGCCCAGTGGTCATCCCGACTGGAGTCTTGAACGGCAAAACCCTTGGATCTGACCGTTTGGTCTGAAGAGTCGGCAGTGGAGAATAAATTTGTTTTGACCTGCATACATCAGGTGAGTTTGTTTTGGTTCTTTGTGGATATGGTACCATTTTGGTTTGTATTTGGTACGGTCTAAGGGCCGTCTTTTGGATAAAACGTTTGTAAATGTTTTGCCAGGCATAGAATAGTGAATTTGTTTTCTTTGAAAATGCCTGGAATAAGTAAATTGATTTCTTTGTGCTGTCGCTGTTGTTCTGCAGATGTTAGATTGGAAGAAGCTCAGCCGGCGCCTCCGGAAGGCACTCCTAATTTTGATATGTATGTGAAACATGGCCTTGGCCCTATTATGTTTAGTACGTTATGGCACAAATATACGAAGGACAATGCCGAGTTGCAGTGGCCATTGACGGGCACTTCTGATGAACAAAAAATTGGGTTTTTACAGGAAAAATTATTTGCGAAGCGAAGTAGGCAGTCTATGTTTGATTCTCTTCGAACGTGGCAAAAGGAGGCTAAACAGAGATGATTAATGATGGAAAAGGAGGAGCGAAAGGGGAGAATGCAAACACTGACTCAGAAAGCTGTAGCACATGATAGAGAGAAACAAGAGATAGGAATTGAACGTGAAAATAGGAGGTTTCGATTACACATTGATGAATCTTATAGCCCAAGAAGAAAATGATACTTTTGTGGAGGACTTATTAGATAGTCGACCCCCACCTCCGTACGCCCCACAAAAGATATATCCCATTGTTCCCTTGCCCTCACAGCCACCTGTTACTGTTGCTTCTATTGTCTCTGTTCCTGTATCTACTGCTGCTTTTTCGACAGCTGTGGCATCGGCTCCTTCTCCTCTTTCTTTCCTTCTGCTTCCTTACCATCCGCAGCAACTGTGACTGTTAGCACCCCACTCACGCCCATTGTTTCAGCATCCTTCTCGCCACCTTTTTCCCCTGTGACGCAGCCCTCAGCATCACTGATACCTGTCACTCCAGTTGCCTCTCCTTCCCTGGTTTTTCATCCCCCGGGTTCCTTGAGTGATGGGACGCCAGTGCTCGCGTTTGGAGACGGAGAATGGCCAAAGTTTAAAGAGCGTATCAGTCCGTATGTGCGATCTGAAGTGGGAGATGCGGAGAAAAAGGTAGTGGCTAACCAGGCTGCGCAGTGGGCCCGAAACCCCATTTATGGTGTGGAAGATGTGTGGAATGCAATGAAAGATTATGAGCCTTTTGTACAACAGCATGCCCTTAAGCATATGTCTGCTACTCTGATTGGGCTTTGGGAGCAGTTTTTCAAAGATGCAGCTCAACAGATTTTATATGATATTAAAGATCGTGTATATGTCAGTAATATGGGGCCTGATCAAATCTTTGGCAGTATTACGAAATTGATTGTTTACCGGGGTAGGCTACTTGAGAAGAGCCCCATTCCGGTATCTCAGTTCCCGATGCGGGAGGTTCATCCTATATATCAGCCCGAAATACCAGAGCTGACGGATCAGCACGGTATTGTCACTAGACCAGGTGTGGCGGCCCCTTTCCAAGAACAATGGGTTTATACCCCATAGAAAAGGTGTGAAGTTTTGTCTCTTAAGACTCAGTTACCTGAACCTAGGAAAAATCCTACTGCATATTCTAAAGAATTGACAGAAAGCTGCCTCTTCAACAGTAATGACGCATGCGGATATTGAAATGTTCTTTGGTTTACTGGTTCTGGTTGATATTTGGAGGCAGGTGCACACACAAGATCATGTAGAGGAACGGGGTGGTACATGGGATGAAATTAAAGTATGGGATCAGGAGAAAAAGCCCGGTGATAAGCCTAAGGCAGAGATACTTGCCTTGCCCGGCTGCATTATCACGTATATGCATTCCCTTATTCCGCAGAGAAAGGTTGATTGGGACAAGTTAACAGCTTATCACCAGAAGAAAGATGAGAGTGTGACAGATTTTTTCACTCGGTTTGAAGATGTGTTGTTTGGAATATAGTGGGCAGGATTTGTTTGTTGAGGGAGGTGTCCGGTTGTTTGTTTGTTTCCAATTCGCTTCACGAGATTGCGACTCGATTGCAGGCTTCCGAAAGCACTTGGTCCACCTCTTCCCCTTCTGTTCATTTGAATATGGCACAGTATTATGAGCATAGGGAAAATGAGGATAAGGAGAGGACAGAGAAGAAGCAGAAGGATTTGAAGACAAAGGTGTTGTTGCAGCAGGCTTCTAGGAGGAATAGTAGAGGACGTGGCGGTTTGGCCCATCAGCTTACACATATTGGCAGGCCGTCGAATACTACGCCTTTAGGGCCGAATCAGTGTGCGTATTGTAAGCAGGAGGGACACTGGCGTAGGGAGTGTCCTGTGTTGTTGCAGAAGGTGGCAGTCCCTGGAGGATGAGGTTCTCGTGGACGGGGTCGGGGAGCTGGTGGGGCAGGCAGGGCTCCAAATGCTGCGGCCCCACAGGGTCGTTCTGCTAATAATTACTTTGATGACCCTCGGGGCAGACAGTATTATCATGATGATTATGACACAGATGAGGTGAGAGGAATGTCTTACAGCTAGGACAACCAGGGACAGAGTGAGGGACCAGTTTTGAACCTGTAGACCCTTATGTTACTTCGGATTTGAATGGCTCGGCCAAGGAATGTTTGGTGGATACAGGTGCAACAAACAGTTCTATTTCTCGTTCTTTGGTCTCTGGGGTGGCTCTGTCTGGCCATAATAATGTTTTGGTAGGTTTCGCTGGTGTACCGGTTGTGAGCCCCATTTCAAGACCTCTTGCATTGACTATTGGTCCTTTCACTGTGGATTCAGCATTTTTAAAGACATCTAATTGTGGAGAGAATTTGATGGGTTTGGATTTGTTGAAGAAATTGCATGCTACGATCTATTGCTCCCCAGCAGTGTTTACATGACAATTGGTCCGGATGTGGCACGCGCTAAACAGTGTCTGTCCAAAAATGCGCCCCTTCCTGCTGAGTTTAAAGATGTGCCGCCCACTTTGTGGGCAACAGGCGACACAGATGTGGGACTGTTACAGATATCGCTGGTTTCGATCAAAGTTAAAGACAATGCTATTTTGCCTCGTATCCCTCAGTATAAAATACCATAGGCAGGTGAGCGAGCTTTATTGCAAATTGTACAGGATTTGATTGAAAAAGGTGTGGTTGAGGAAACGACTGCAAATATTTGTAATAGCCCTATTCTTCCCATTCTAAAACGGACACCTTCGGGTTCCTCTGATGATCATGCAGATGTTTATCGTTTTGTGATTGATTTGCGCGAAGTTAATAAAATAGTAGTTCCCCAGTTTCCTGTGGTCCCCGACATTACTACTCTTTTAACAATGATCCCTTCTACTGCCAAATTCTTCTCTGTCATTGATTTGAAAAATGCATTCTTCAGTGTTCCTATCCATTCAGATAGCAGGTATTTGTTCGGTTTTACACTAGCTGGCAAAAGTTTTAGATTCTGTCGAGCTCTTCAGGGCTATACTGAGAGTCCAAGTATCTAAGTCAAGCTTTAAAGAGCCAATTGGATTCCCTTTCGCTTCCTACAGGTAATGTATTGGTTCAGTACGTTGACGATCTCCTCATCGCTTCTGACACAGAACAACGGTTGTAGGGATAGTACGGTTAAATTGTTTTTGCATTTGGCACAGCACGGACATAAAGTGGCCCTTTCCAAATTTCAGTATTGTCGACAGGAGGTCACCTATTTAGGTCACCTACTGTCAAAGGAGGGTAGGAGATTGACTCCTGAGCGCATTAGTACCATTGTTAAAATGCCCATCCCACAGACTCAGAAAGATGTGCGCGCTTTTATAGGTATCACTTCCTATTGTCAGCAGTGTTTACCTGCTTACTCGTTACTAATAAAACCCCTGCTCGCCCTAACACTAAAAGATGTGCATGAGACTCTGCCTTGGACGCCTGACTGTCAGCAGTCTTTTGAGCAATTGAAAACTGCGCTTTGTTCGGCTCCAGCACTCGGCACTCCAGACTATACTTAACCTTTTGTGTTGTACGTTCATGAGATGGCTGGCTGCGCGCTTTCTGTTTAAACACAGAAATTTGGAGATAAGCAACGGCCGTGTGCTTATTTCTCTGCTGTTCTTGATCCTGTTGTAAGAGCCCTCCCGAGCTGTCTAAGAGCGGTCACAGCTGTGGCTGTCTCCATAAGACAATCGGCTGGACTCGTACTTGATACTGACCTCACAGTCATGGTACCCCATGCTGTGGATACACTTTTGAATGAGACAAAGACACAGCACCTCACCAGTGCACATCTAACTGGCTATGAATTGACCTTGTTCGCCAAACACATTACGATTAAAAGATGTGCCACTCTGAACCCAGCCACGTTACTACCCCTCCCTTCTGAAAATGATGAAAATGAGAAACATGATTGTATCTTCCAGACGGAAGAAGAGACAAAAGGACGGGTAGACTTGACTGATGTTCCCTTATCTGACCCACAAGGGGAACTATATGTTGATGGCTCTTGTTTCAAATTACCAGATGGCACTACAACTGCTGCTTATGCTATCACTACATTGCGTACAGTCGTAGAGACATCACAAGTCCTTTATCAGTCAGCCCAAGCAGCTGAGTTAGCCGCCCTTGTGAATTGAGCGAGGGACTGGTTGTCAATATTTATACTGACAGCCAGTATGCTTTCGGGGTCACGCACAATTTCGGGCGACTCTGGGCTGAGAGAGGGTTCCTTACTTCCCATGGTACAAAGATCCAACATGGTCACCTTATATTGAGGCTTTTGTCTGCGTTGACGCTCCCTAAGAAGTTGGCAATAGTGAAGTGTAGCGCACATAGGAAAATTACTGATGATGTAGGGAGGGGGAATGCTTTTGCTGATCAGACAGCTAAGGAAACGGCACGGACTAAAATGAAGAAAATGTTTGTAGCAGGTCCCGCTAGGTGGGTACCTGAAGTTACCATGTTTGAGGATACACTTGAGAATGTGAAAGAAATACAGAGTGAGGCTACAATAGAAGAATTAGCAGTGTGGCAAGAAAGTACAGCACTATTGAATGATGAGGGATGTTGCATTGATAAGTCAGGAAAGCAGAGATGGATGTTGCCAGATGCCTATGTTCTCCCTGTAGTCACCTTGGCCCATGGCCCAGCCCATATCAGCGCTAAAGGTATTTGCAAGTTGTTAGACCCTGTATGGCAAAATGACAACATTTCAAAAACAGCTGCACATTTAGTGAAATACTGTATGGTGTGCATGATGCACAATCCTGGAAAGGGTACCCCTACACCACCCGGTAATTTTGCACCACCTACTTTCCCCTTTGAGGTCCTTCAGATGGACTACATAGAGCTAGACAGGTGTAATAATTTGAAGTGTGTGTTGGTGGTTGTCTGTGCATTTAGTAAATGGGCTGAGGCTTATCCTACCAAAGACAATACAGCTGTTACGACTGCAAAGGTGCTCCTGAAGGAGTTCTTTCCTCGTTTCGGCTTGCCCCATTTGATTTGGAGTGATAATGGAAGTCATTCTAATGCCAAAGTCATTCAGCAAATTTGCGATGGTTTGCACATAAAACAGAAGTTTCATGTTGGAAACCACCCACAGTCAGCGGGATTGGTTGAGAAGTACAATGGTACTCTCAAACTGAAATTGGCAAAGATTCAGGAGACAACAGGGTTACAATGGCCAGATGCTCTACCATTAGCTCTCTTGTTGACAAGAACAACAGCACATTCTAGAACAGGATTGTCACCGTACGAGGTCGTGTTTGGACACCCGGCAAATGTCTGTGGCGTCCCGTGACCTCGTCGGTTCTCTGATATTGAGTACCCCTTGTTAATTGACTACCTGTGCCAGCTAACTGAAAATTTGCGTTCTATTCACCAACAGGTCCATGAGTCGCTGCCCGCTACACCAGAGGGACCCGGACACGACATTCAGCCTGGGGATTTTATACTCATCAGAAACTTCCAGCGGAAGAAGAGTCTGGAGCCTCATTGGAAGGGACCTAAACAGGTCCTCCTGGCCAGTCGAACTGATGTAAAGGTCGCCGGCCGAAAGAACTGGGTGCATGCCACCCACTGCCGCAGGATACCCCTGCCCTTGCCCTATGATCAATGGGTGAGGGACGGAATAGGGGACTCTGAGTGTGAGAGGGTGCCTCAGTTCGTCCCCTTCAGTGATGCAAAGCTAACTTGGACCCAAACGGATTTGGAAAATGATGAGGTGCGAAATGCAGCGGTCCCTCCAGAAATACGAGCTATTAAGGGGCCTCTGTTTGTTGATCCAACGGTGCCTGGGGCTACCAGGTACAATTTGCGTTCTCATTGAGGAACAGTGCACAAAAGGAGAAGTCATATTAGATAGGGATGGACTTTGTAAGTCAGGTGTACTTTGTCATAGTACCAACGGAATTAGTTTAGGGTGATGTGAGACTTGTGCACTGTTTGTTTTCGAACATTGGACAGGATAGCTCAAAAGGTATCCTTTGGGGATACATTATCCTGATCGACGTGGGATACATCAAGAGCTTAGGACAGAGCAAGCTCCACCGCCAGTGCTCAAGAGTGTCAACGTATTGATGAACAATAGGAGCCTCTACCAGTGAGGCTCTGACAGACACTGGGAACACTTACCTTTACTATTATTTTTGTTGCACCATCATTCCTGTGGCATTTCTCTCCTTGCTTAATTATGCATCCCTTTGGTCGGCCTATTGATGAGGAGGAATAGCCCTTTGCACCACCGCGTTCAATGAGGGGTTTGTCGACAAAAAGTAAAATAGCCTGCA
This sequence comes from Calotriton arnoldi, assembly GCA_963921515.1. Classification (NCBI taxonomy): domain Eukaryota; kingdom Metazoa; phylum Chordata; class Amphibia; order Caudata; family Salamandridae; genus Calotriton; species Calotriton arnoldi. Next base: position 1,558,311 of record CAWUFW010004329.1, read on the forward strand.
TACTAATTGTTGTGATTGCGATAGTGACAATATTTGGAATATCTTGGTTTTTAGAGGAGAAGTTTCCTGTACATTCCTTAGTAGGTACCACTCCCACTCCCGCTGAACACATCTTTGTTACTCTGGTCGCACACAAAGAAGTACATAGGCAGTCCTACACAGATAATGTCTTCATACAAATGTTACATCATGCTCATAATGTGTCCAATACGACTAATTGTTGGGTTTGTGGGTTGCTACCTTTGGTCACTCATAGGAGCGACAATTTGTTGTCTATGCCACTGTCGTATATTGGTCTCTGCGAGGGTTGGTATGAATTGTTTCGGTTGGTGTACTTCCAATTTCAACTTTCTACTTTGAATATGACATCCACTGATTCTCACACTACGAATGAATATTTACGCTTCTACCAAGGGTTTACCCCCATAGGACTGGTAGGACAAGGTACTCTAGGGACAATGTCCTCAAAGTCATGCTTGAAAACGTACCATAAAGTAAAAAATATTACCTGGTTTCGAATGGAAATGGCTGATTTTTAATGGTTTAACACATCTGAGTACTTTCAATCCTTCCGAGCTCGGAATATTACCAAGGATAAAATAATACCTGTGTCAGTGGTTAATAAGACAGCTGGGTTTTGTGTCCAGGGGACTGGGGTGATAATGGTGGGGGATAGTAAATGCAATTTCACATACAAACTGAATACGACTAATAGTCCGCCTTTGATCCTACCCCATAATGTTTATTTTGTCTGGGGGTCGCAAGCTCATGTCTGGCTCCCGAGGGGATGGTCAGGCACATGTTATCTCTCTTTCCTTTTTCCCCCTGTATATGTTGCCCCGTCCAATTATCACAAGACGCATCAGCTGCAACGTAGGAGTATACTCCTGCCCCGAGTCAAAAGGGTTGTTGACACAAAGGATATAGATCAGATTGACACCCCCGCACAGTAATTTGGAGACACTGTGAAGAGCCTACTACCGTTTTGGGGCCCCATGGCTAATAGCCTTCAAGTTCGTCAGTTAACGAGAGTTGTTGAGGCGGTTATCAATACAACAGCTGGGATAATGACAAATGTCACTGCTGAGCTCCAGGCTACGAGGTTAGTCACTTTGCAAAACAGGATGGTGCTAGATGTTATACTTGCAGATTGGGGTGGGGTCTGTCGCGTCATAGGCAGCAGCTGTTGTGTTTACATACCTGATAACGCTCCCAATGTTTATTCAGCCATACAAAAATTACATAAAATATCCGCTGAAATACACCAAGAAGTAGGTACTTGGACACTGTCTGGGTGGTTTTGGAACACGCTAACTTCCTGGGGTTGGGAGATCCTCACTTTCTTGGCTGTGGTTGCCGGTATCTTCTTCACATGTTGCCTCTACATACAATGTCTCCCAGCTTATTGTTCCTATTGTGTTAATATCCTCCCTCCCAAACAGAAAATGTCAATTCATGATACTAATGCTGCAATTATGCTAAAAAAGGATATTGATGATTTGATGCAGATAGACGAAGGTATTTTTGAGACCACATCTTTCCTTGCAGCCTCTATTCCTGACACTGACTATATGAACTGCTCCTAATGTTGATATTCCTTTGTCCACGAGCATGGTATGTTTTCTTTGACCTGCACATAAACTGGTTAGCTTATGCTAAAAGGAGGGTCTGTGGGACTAGAAATGTTTCCATTTTACTTGCTTGGGCATCATTCTATGTAAGTTAGCATTTGCTGCACCATTTTATGTTTAGCCGCCATTTTGAATCATGTTCGAAACTGCCCCTCGCCTTCTCGAGGAATGGGCTGTGGTAAGTTTTGTTTCTCCAAGGTTGGGCCTTGTTTTGCTAATGAATACACTGTTCTTATTAGCACATACCTTTCTCACTAGATAGAGGCCTTCTCCCACTAGTCTAGTGGCGGGCACGGACAGAACGACCTAGAGTAGGAGATAATGTGTGCCTGGCCTCAGAATCGAAACCTATCCTTCTGTACTCCTTTGTTTAGCTGCAACTGCTTGGACAATTCCATTGTGGGCGTGCCTTCATTGGTTCTGAAATGTACATAATGTATCGTTATGCTTGCTGAAGTCAGTCGCTCTCTGCAGTACTCCTAAAAGACTGGGCAGATCGGGCTCCGCTCGAGCATATCTGAATAAACATATTTTGGTTTGTATTCTCTACTGTCTGACCGACTCTTCATTTGTATGGAAGGCTGAGAGGTGGTCATGAGTGACCCAGGTGACCCTAATCGGATCACTTCCTTCAGTAATCATCCCCTGGGTGGGCCAGGTCCCGGGGGCAGGTTTTATAGTATTGTGGGGGGTGCCCATGTGACAGCCCCTGCGCCCCGGAGAGCGCCACCTCCCCAAGGGCAAAATTATGTAAACTGACGCCGGGGCCCACACGGCCCCCTGCAGCCCCAGGGACCGCCACATCCTCAGGCTATTGATTACAATGAATGCGGGGGAGGCCCGAATGGCCTCCCCCACAGCCCCAGGGACCACCACCTTCCCAGGGCTAATAATGCATTAATGAAGGTGGGTTCGCTAGGCCCCACCACAGCCCTCGGGACCACCACCTCCCCGGGATAATAAATAATAAATAGAAATGCGGGGGCCCACATACACCCCCACAGCCCTGGGGACTGCCACCTCCCCGAGGCTCAAATCATATATATGCAGGGGGTCCGTTGTGGACCCCCGGAAACCAACACCTGCCTGGGGCAAATTAGAACAAAGGAGGGGGGGCGCACGGCACCCCCCCATGGAGCCCTAGTCGGCCCTGGGGACCACCACCCCTAGGGCCGGCTCCAGTAATGTCCCGGGGTGCTCACCCCTGGGACATTGCAGTTTACTATGGCTTGGCATGGGCACCTCTCCCACCAAGCCATAGCAAACAGAGCTCCGCTTTGAGCAAGCGAGAGCATTTTTGCTCTCGCTTGCTCAAAGTGGAGCACAAGTTGCTTTTATACAGAGGGAGCTGCATATTAGCAACTCCCTATGTGTAAAAGCAATGCCGCCTCCCGCAGGACGCAGGGAGCCGTCAGGGACCGCGGGTGCCTTCAGGCTCCCCACGCAAGCCCCAGAAGTGGCAGTGAGTGCCCTGGGTTGGATCAGGGCACCCACACTACAGGCTGGGCCCCGGTGGATGGGGTCCCCGGGGCCAAAATCAGCCCGGGAGTGAGGCCGCACGGCCCAAGCCTATAACTTTAAAAAAAAAGGCCAGGCCGCAGGTAATGGGTCCCCGGGGCCAAAATCAACCCAAGAGTGGGGCCCCTCAGCCCCGCTCCCCATAAATTATATATAAAAAGAAAAGAAAAGGCCAGGCCCTGGGGGATGGGGGATGGGGTTCCCGGGGCTGAAATGGTCCATGGAAAAGGGGCAACACAGTCCCTCCCTTAAAAACATTTCAGAAAAAGATTTTTTAAAAACCTCCAACAAGTTGCCGGAGGCGACACCCCCTTCACCACCACTCTGCAAACACGCCTCCTAGTGCAGTGGTGGTTGGGGGATGAAGTTCTCTTGGATGCTGAGGGGCCTTGAGATCCAGGAACCCCTTATGTTACCTCTAGTAAGTCCCAGACAGAGGGATTGCTGAGAGGACTTAGAGGCCATGCCCCCTTTCTCCAGCACTCTGCAAACTCCTCTTGCTGTGCTGCTGGTTGGGGAATGAATTCCACTTTACTCCTGAGGACCTCAGGACTAAAGTGGATTTCTCGCCCCAAACAGTAGTGCACCAGGAGGCGCGTTTGCAAAGTGGTGGGGAAAGGGGGCATGGCCTCTGTAGACCTGTCAGCAATCCAGCTGTGTGGGTCTTACTGGAGGTAACAGGAGGGGTAGTTTGCCCCCAAGGACCCTCAAGAGTTAAGGGGACTTCATCCCCAAATAGTAGTGCATCAGGAGGCGCGTTTACAGAATAGTGGAAAAAAGGGGCGTGGCCTCTGAAAACCTCTCAGCAAACCCACTGTGTGGGACTTACTGGAGGTGACAGGAGGGGTAGTTGGCCCCTAAGGACCCTCAATAGCCAAGGGGACTTCATCCCACTACTAGTAGTGCACCAAGAGGCATGTTTGCAGAGTGGTGGAGAAAGGGGGCGTGGCCTCTGACAACCTCCCAGCAATCCTGCTGTGTGGAACTTACTGGAGGTAACAGGAGGGGTAGTTTGCCCCCAAGGACCCTCAAGAGTTAAGGGGACTTCATCCCCAAATAGTAGTGCATCAGGAGGGGCGTTTGCAGAGTGGTGGGGAAAGGGGGCATGGCCTCTGTAGACCTGTCAGCAATCCAGCTGTGTGGGTCTTACTGGAGGTAACAGAAGGGGTAGTTTGCCCCCAAGGACCCTCAAGAGTTAAGGGGACTTCATCCCCAAATAGTAGTGCATCAGGAGGCGCGTTTACAGAATAGTGGAAAAAGGGGGCGTGGCCACCAAAAACCTCTCAGCAAACCCACTGTGTGGGACTTACTGGAGGTGACAGGAGGGGTAGTTGGCCCCTAAGGACCCTCAATAGCCAAGGGGACTTCATCCCACTACTAGTAGTGCACCAGGAGGCATGTTTGCAGAGTGGTGGAGAAAGGGGGCGTGGCCTCTGACAACCTCCCAGTAATCCTGCTGTGTGGAACTTACTGGAGGTAACAGGAGGGGTAGTTGGCCCCCTAGGACGTGCTTGGGGGCCAACTACCCCTCCTGTTACCTCCAGTAAGTTCCACACAGCGGGATTGCTAAGAGGTCTTCGGAGGCCATGCCCCTTTTCTCCACCATCTGCAAACACGCCTCCTTGAGCCACTGAGCTGAAGAGCTCTTGGAGATGCACCTGTGCGCCAGGGAGTGGTACATAGACCTGAGAGGATTGTGGCAGCTTTCTCAGAAACCCCAGATGAATTTCGTTTTTATCTCTACTGATGAAGGATAATATCCAGAAACACATGTGTCAAGAGATTAACAGCACTAACCTGCACCAACTTTGGTGAAACACTTCAGCAAAATTCCAAGTAAGCATTTAAACTGAACTGCATTTACCAGGATGCTAAGGGGTGAACTGTGCTGGGAGGTGAAGCAGTGTGCTCCCATCCCCCTTCTGTTTAAAAAGGCTCCCTTGAGCCACTGAGCTGACGAGCTCTTGGAGATGCACATGTGCGCCAGGGAGTGGTACATAGACCTGAGAGTATTGTGGCAGCTTTCTCAGCAGCCTCAGATGAATTTCGTTTTTATCTCTACTGATGAAGGATAATATCCAGAAACACATGTGTCTAGAGATTAACAGCACTAACCTGCACCAACTTTGGTGAAACACTTCAGCAAAATTTCAAGTAAGCATTTAGACTGAACTGAATTTACAAGGATGTTAAGGGGTGAACTGTGCCAGGAGGTGAAGCAGTGTGCTCCCATCCCCCTTATGTATACACACATGCTGTTATACCTGGCATCATTTGGCGTGGTTTCCCCTTACTTTCTGCTTTCTGACTTCCTGTTTTTGACTTTGTTTTAGCTGGCTTCAGGACTCTGAGCACTTTACCACTGCTGACCAGTGCTAAAGTGCATGTGCTCTTATATAAAATATGATGACAATTGGTTTAGCCATGATTGGAATATTTGGTTCACTTACAGGTCCCTAGCAAGGTGGTATACCATATACCCAGGGGCTGAAGCCAAATGCTACTAGTGGGCCTGCAGCGCTGATAGTACCACCTGCAGAAGTAGACTTTCAAACCTACCTCAGACCTACCACTGCAGGGCCTGTGTGCGCAGTTTACTGCTACCTCGAGTTGGCATTTCCAACTACATTGTCAACAAAGGGGTGGTGAACTGCACACCTGCGTACTCAATGCTTAGCTTGCTTGACCGCTTCAGAACTCTCAAGGCGTGCATATTTGCTCTGCGCTCCGCCCAACTGCGCTGCAGTATCAACGAACACGTAGGAACCGGCTAAGGTTCCAATCAAACTGCACAGCCATTATAGGGACTGAATGAATCAAATCAATTAAATTTCTCAAATTTATCTTCTTGTTCATCCATGCTTACTCCTTATCTTTTTGTCATTTTTCCTTTTATTCCATGTTCACTTCGATTCATTTTATTCATTCTTCAACCATGCTGGAATTTTCACATAAACGCAAAAGGACACCATATGATTCCATATCTCACGTCTTTAATATAAAATGACCCAATGCATTTCGTGAAGCCATGTTCCCTTCGTCAGGGGTATCTACAATAAAAGATTTAAAAATTCATCGGTACTGCCATCAGGATGAATAATACACTCAAACAGCATATATAAACTTGAATTAATTTGCTTTTCTCCCCGTATGCTACACCGGTGAATACTATGCAAACCCATCGTGTTGCTAGCCTAATGTCTTATTTTTTTTTTTTTTTTTTATTAAACGTTTTATTAACATTTTCCAAGAGACAGAGTAATAGTGTAGCTTACAGTACAATAGCATCCTTCTGCAGATTCTTAAAAATAAAAAAAACAACACAAAGAGCACAGTTCAAAGAGTCAATCTGGCAAGCAAACCTCTCAGCACGCAGAGCAGCTCCCAAGTAACTTCCCTTGCAGTAGTAATCAGTATCTTAGGCTAGCCTCAACCCTAACCACGATTGCACTTTTGTTGCTTTTCGTTCAGCCCCGTGGACACACTGTGCTGCCCCCTTCATTCAGGCCTAGCAGCGGCTTTATCTAGTGGTTCTGCAGCGCTTATGTCTTCTCCACCTAGATGTTCTATTGTAGCGCTTACTGTCGCCTTGTCCCCCTCTGTCCGCGCCTGCTTAGTTTGCAGATATGCTGTGTATAGTGCCCAGAAGTTCTTGGGTCTGCTGCGCGGTGGGAGTAGTTCGCTGTAATTCTCAGACTGAGTGCCACAGTATAGCATATCGGTAGCCCAGCTAGCTATCATAGGGGGAGGGCCCTTAGCCCAGCTAATTGCTACTCTGCGCCTGGCTAGTAACAATGCCATGTCTACCAATCGTCTGACTGCCTTTGCGATAGGCTTGGTGTATCCTAACAGGGCCAGCAGGGGATCCGGGGCCAGTGTAGTGTCTATGATCTCTCCCAGTTCCCTGAATACCCCCATCCATTAATTGGCTACCCCCGGGCAGAACCAAGACAAGTGAAGAAAATCCGCTATGTCCACCCCACATCGCTCGCATTCTGCTGTTTCTCGGAGCCCATATCTGTAGAGTCGTTCTGGAGTGTAATACACCCTATTTAAAAACTTAAAATGTATTAACCTATGCCTGCCATTGAGTGATATCCGCTTGGTACTCTCACAGCAGTATTTCCACATTAGATCGTCCAGCACCTCCCCCAAGTCCACCTGCCAAGCAAGTCGTGCCTTCGTGTAGTGGTTTTTCCAATAGTCCTGGGACAACTTATATATCGTGGACACCATCCGAACAGGGGATTCAGTTTTGATCACATACGTAAGGGGGGCCAAGTCCGGGGGTTCAGCTAAGTCTTTACCCAATATGTTAGCCATAGCGTGCCTAACTCTATGGATTTGAAATTTCTGTAGCAGGGAGGGGCCAACTACCGTCTCCACTATCACTTCACAAGTCTTGACTACGCCCTCCTCAAACATGTCCCCTATCTGCCTTATATGTAAGCCATGTAGGGCTCGAACAACCCCTCGGTCTCTGCACGGGGGCAGCCAGTGGCACCACTCCAGCGGTGTCAACGGGGAGTAAGCTATAGCTCCAGCCTGCATCTTCAGCAGGTGTTGCCATGCCTGCGTGGTCGCATTAATGGAGTCCATAAGTCCCGTACGCCGGACCTGCGTCTTGTACAACAGTGCAGGGAGTGGTAGCGGCGCCGCCACCACCCGCTCTATCCTCAGGTGGGGTATATCAGCCGAACCGTGCATCCAAAGGTGCGCATGTGCACTCTGTGCCGCCCCTATAATATAGGTCCAGGTCTGGTGCCCCCAGCCCCCCATGCTATATGGAAGCGTGAGTACGTCCCATTTAACTCTAGCCTGTTTCCCTGCCCAGGCTAGCTTGATCATTAGGGAGGTCAGTGTGCGGAAAAAAATTTTGGGCAGCACTATAGGTATATTAGCGAAGAGGAATAAGAAGCGGGGCAACACCACCATTTTCATTATCGCTATCCTTCCTATTAATGACAGCGGCAGCCTTATCCAACGATCAATATCGTCTTCAAGCTTACTTACTGCGACCCTGTAGTTCTCCCTTAACACCAGCTCCGGGTCGGTATGAATTTTAATGCCTAGGTATCGTACAGCGTCAGTCGTCCATTGGAGAGGATAATCTGGTGTGAACTGTTTTGTATGCGGGGTAAGCGGAAGCATTTATGATTTTGTCCAGTTAACCTTTAAACCCGAGACAGTGCCAAATTTCACTACCTCTCTCAGAATTGACGACAAATTGCTATCAGGGTCCCTAACATACAACAGTGTGTCATCCGCGTATGTGGAGACTATAAGTTCATACCCTGGGAAGCGTATTCCCTTGTGCCTGTGGTACTCTCGAAGTGCGCAGGCCAATGGTTCTGCTACTAGTGCATAAAGGAGCGGGGATAGTGGACAGCCTTGCCTTGTGCCCCTAGATATTTGTATTGGAGCCGTGACTAAATCGCCAATTTTTATTCGTGCCACAGGAGAGTTGTACAGAACCCCAAGCATTTGCAAGAAGACGCTCCCAAGGCCCATTCTGATCAGCACCAGCCTCATGAACCTCCATTCGACGGAGTCAAACGCTTTTTCCATGTCTAGGAACACCGTCACTGCCTGAACCTCCTGTTTAGTGTGCTGCATTGCTCCAAATACCGTTCTTAAATTATAAGTTATATTTCTGCTGGGGACGAATCCCGCCTGCTCTCGGGCTACCAGCATCGGGATCAGAGGCGCTAGTCGGGACGCCAAGACTTTGGCATAAATTTTGGTGTCTACGTTAAGCAACGACAATGGCCTGTACGACGAGCACTCATTAGGCGGTTTGTCAGGCTTCAATATGGCAACTATCACAGCCTCCCTCATGGACGGCGGCATTGCCCCTGCCTCACTCATTTCCTCAAATAGGGTAGCCAAGTGGGGGACCAGGAGATCTTTGTATTCTTTGTAGAATTGAACAGTCAATCCATCTACCCCTGGCGCGCTGCCCGCTTTCATCCCCGCCAGTGCTGCTGTTATCTCCTCAATCGCCAGAGGCCTCATAAGATACTCCCGCTGTGCGTCAGTGAGCCAGGGCAGTTTAATATACGTTAAATAATCAAGTATTTCCTCATCCGAGCTAACACTCTGCGAGCTATACAGGGCCATATAGTACTGCCTGAAACGCTCCGCCATGACCGCCTCCTCAGTCAGGACCGCGCCCTCTGCACTGTGTATCTCTCCAATTGCGCTTGTGTCTCTACGCTTCCTCATTAGGGTGGCCAGGCTCGCGCCTGGGCGTTCGCCCTCACCGTACGTCCGGGCCGCAGCATACTTGCCAAGATGCTTAAGTTCCGCGTCTGCTTCCTCGTGGTATTCAGCTAGTAGCTTTTTGATTTTATCCAGGGTTTCTGCATCTGCCTGGGCCTGGAGTTGCCTCTCTAGTGTTTTAAGGGAATTTTCTAACGTCACTAGTCGACCACGGATAGCTCTGAGGATGCCAGAATGTTTAGACATGGCAACACCTCGGATATAAACTTTAAACGCCTCCCATACTGTTGCAAACGACTCAACCGAACCTACGTTACACACAAAATAGGTCTCTATGGCCTCAGCTATATCCGCTCGGAAAACGGAGCCCAGTAGCGAGTACGGGGGGAAACGCCATGTGAATGGCGGGATATGTTTCCGAGGGGTATCTATTTCCAATAACACCGGGGAGTGGTCGGACAGTGTGCGGGGGAGGACGACACATTGCTGAATTTGTCCATACGTGATCCTATCTGCTAGCCAGTAGTCTATCCGGGTGTGCAGGTCATGATAAGCCGAAAAGTGTGTGTATCCTCCTTCAGTCGGTCGGCGCTGCCGCCACACATCGCACAAATCTAATTGTGTCATAGCGTCAGCTATTGTGCGTGCCGAAGCTGCAGGGCGACGATCTGGACCTCCGGACCTGTCCAATTGCGGATTCAATACACAGTTGAAGTCTCCTCCCCAGAGCTGATTGCCTCCCTCATACCTGCGCATTTTTTCCAGCAGCGAAGCATAGAACTTCGGGTTGTCAAAATTTGGGCCATATATATTTGCTATTGTCCAGTCAACTCCAAGCCCCCTACATCTGGTGATGATGAATCTGCCCTCCAAGTCCGTTTCTAGGGGTTCCAGTGTTAAATGTGATTTGGGGTTTACCCAAGTAATAACACCGCGCGTGTGTGGTATATCCTGCAGCATGGACATTGCCCTGTAGCCCTCTCCTACGTAGCATAGCGCACCCAGTTGGTAAGTGCGACTCCTGCAGCAGAGCAATATCAATATTATGTCTTGCTATATATGCCATGACTTTCCTTAATTTTCTGTGGTCATTGAGGCATCTGACGTTCCAAGTCAGGACTCTAATCTTACTGCGGGGGTTCTTGCATTCAGTAGTGTGATCCTCCATCACATGGGTCGCTCTGCTGAGCGCAATCTGTGCTCTACCTTGCGTACGCTGTGGACACCTCTCTGCACATGCAACGCTACATGCAAACAAAACATTTTACAATACTTTTGTCTCCAAGCCCTCCCTCCCCCACCCACGTCAAGCAATCCCCAACTCTGCACTGGCGAAAACCCCCTACAAATCCCCTTAATCATATCTAATTTGTACATACATCCAATAAAAGTGAACAAGAAAAAAAAAACTAAAGGTGGGCCCCAGGGTGTGGTATTCACACGCGGGCGGATGTTGCCGGCCCTCTTTTTTGAACTAGGCTTAGGTGGATTACCTTCCCACTCCGTCAGCCATCACAAACATCTAATGCATCAGGAATTCGATTTGCAGTGTGCTTGGACTCCCCCTACCCAACCATCTTGTATCCTGTAGGTCAGAGCCTCAATACCCTGCCATGGCCCTCGGGTGCAACTATTTTCGCCGCCCCACATTAGCAAATAAGGAGTAAAGTCCATATATCTTATCGACCCAGATAGACCCCCAACTTCTTATCTGATTTTAAGTCCTGCTCAATCATCAGTCCTGGTCCTCCAGGTCTCCCCTGCCGCTCCCTCTGCGTCTCGCTGCACCGGACTGCGAGGCTTCTCTTTCGACCACTCCTTCAGGGCTTTCTGCAGCAACTTAGGGTCCACGAATATTCTGGAGTTGCCCTGTCTGTTGACTCGCAGTCTTGCCGGATACAGCATGGCGTAATCAAAACCTTGTTCCCGCAGTTGGCGCTTAAGGGGGCAAACTGTCTGCGCGCCTCCTGGACTCGCATTGTGAAATCCGGGTAAAGGGAAATAGCAGATCCCTCATAGTGTAGTACCTGCTTTTCTCGTGCGGCTTTCAGCGCTGCATCCCTGTCCCTGTAGTTAAGAAGTTTGGCTATTATGGGACGCGGTGGCGCTCCAGGGTTTGGCCGCGGGCCCAGTGAGCGATGCGCTCTTTCAACCACAAACATCGTTGAGAATGTTTCCGCGCCCAGCAAGGTGACCAAGAGGCGTTCTACGAACAGCTCCATATTCCCAATGGAAGTAGACTCCGGAAGACCAGTAATTCTTATGTTACTTCTCCGCGACCGCGCTTCAAGATCTTCAGCTTTCTCCTGCAGGGTGCGTAGCGCTATTCCCATCCGCTTACGGTCAGTGTCCATTTCTGTTTGCGCCTCCTCGACCTCTGTGACTCTGCGCTCCGTCATGTCAGAGCGTTCCACCTGTTTGTCCATTCTTTCCGTCATGCGGTCCATGCGATAAGTTAGGGCGTCTAGTTTAGAGTCAATTGCCGATAAACTTTTTGCATGGCAGCCAGTATGGCCCGGATGTCTCCTTCCACCTGTTCGGGCGTCTCCCCTGGTCTCCCGCTTGACTCTCAGGTGTGCCTTCTCGAGTCCTCGTCTTCCGCGGCTCGAAGGAGATCTTGGGCTGCGCTTTGTCGACTTTGCCCATGTTGCTGCCTCCGACGCGGGCCCAGTGTGCATCTGCCCACAGGAGTCGGCACGGGAACAGCAGCGATAACTCCACGCGGCAACAAGTCAGAACGCCACAGGTCACAACTCGGCACGCCAACCCGATCGTCGTGGTCCAGAGGAACAGCCCGCTACCGGCTTCCAATATCTCACTCCCCCCCGACGGCCTCCAAGGAAGCAGACAAGAGGACTAGGCCCAGCCCAGGCAGAAAGCCAGCCGCAGCTCTCCCACGCCTCACTATCTCTGCCAGGTGCTATATACAACCCCTTTTTCAGCTCCTGCTGCTCCCCTGCCTGTGCAAATCCTGTGGTCTATGCCACGTCTCAAGGCGCACCACAGCCCCACAGGTGTGCAATTTCGCTGATTAGGGCTCTCAGAAGGTCACCTCTATGAGCAGATAGGGTGCTGGGAGTAGTCCGTTGATTCCTTCGTTCTCCCGGGGTCTCCGGGGGAGGCGGAGGGGCGCAATCCAACCCTCCTATCTGTGCAATATGTCCGAGAGCAAGGTCTGCCGCCCTCCGCCCAAGGGAACGGTGCAAGCAGCACAGTCGTTCACTCCCCGGCCACCCGTCGGTCTCCTCTCGCCGCCGTCGCAATGTAAGTCGAGTCTATCCCGGGGAGAGAGGTCACCTCTGTTGCGCCCCTTTCAGTTTGCCACCACAGCTCCGCGCGCCGGGATCGCACCACGGCAGGGGGTGCAGCCCAGGTAGTTCTCGCCGCTCTCCCTCCCCCACCGCAGCACTCACCGCAGCCGGTCAGTCGGTCTCGCGTCCTATCACCAGGCCCGCCGAGTCTCGTAGTCTCCACACCAGCCGCCCCTTGCGGGCCGAGCGTCTCAGGCGCACCGCCACAAGTTCCCGCCGCCGATCTACAGGCCAGGGTGCGCAGTCCCGAGCCGCCGCAGCTCGTTGGCAATAACTTCGCTCCAGAGCCGATGCGGCAGTCGCAGAGATCTCCCCAGCAATCAGCGCTGGTTCCGACGCATGAAATGTCGGTCCGAGTATTTAAGTATCAACCCAATGCAGGATTATGTACGGATAGTGTAGATGGCTGCACGGAGCTCTCGGTTCAAGCGGCCATCTT